>JAQFVV010006281.1:2629947-3229947 GCA_028023455.1 Epiperipatus broadwayi | reverse complement strand
ATTTCTATTATCTATCTTTGAAATCTTTTAATTAATGTGTGTATACATTCTATTATCTATTTTGAAATCTTTGTAGATAATACTTTGATAAAATTCAAAGTTGCTTTCAAAAGGACTAGAAAGATAAGAAAAAGTTTTTAATATATTTTTGTCACCTCGCTTTAATATAAAAAAGGCTTCATAAAAATTTTGGCTAGTAGTTTTTTGTGGTTTTCAAAAGAGTTGACCAGAATCAGATGGTTTTCCCCAGAGTTTTACAATAACTACAATGATTCAGATGTAGATGAATTCAAGATAGTAGATCCAGCAGTGGTCTATTAGTTCACTATGGTGGAGTTTAGATGCACCTAGAAAGTGACACAAGTTCTTTGTTCTCTATAGGCATCTGGCATAAAGCATAAGTGAAGCCATTGAATTTCAACAGTTATCTGGAGAATATCTATCTCCCCAAGACCAGCTCAACAAGAGAATGCTTGCTGAAGAATTAATTTAAATATATGCTGCTTTATCTGAATCCAAGGAACTACAGATAAATATATCACATCATATATATATAAAATGCAGCTGAAATTGGAGTGATGATTACTTATATGTATGCTGTTTTATCTGTATGCAAGAAACCAGAGATAAAGGTATCATCATATTTATATAGAGTGTGGCTGGTAAGTTATTTTAAATAATTTCTTAAAATAATATTTTTAAAAAAAGTAAGATAATGAATTGACAATGATATTTTAACTTGTTTATTGCAGAAAAAAATTAAATTAAAATCTGTGTTTTAAGTTTAAAGACATAATTAAGAGTGGTCTGTTAAAAAAGAAATTTTAATCATTAAAGAGAACAGGTGAATTTATATACTTTCAACATGGAGTTAACTGTGAAAAGCATTATATTTTAATAATTGAGAATGATATTTTAAATAATTTCTATAGTGAAAATAATATTAAAATCTATATGTTTGACAAAAGAGTGAAACAGGTAAATAATTTTGCTTGGATTAAAAATCTAAAAATAAAGAATTAATTCAGCGACCATCCTACTTTAAAAAAAGAAGAAATAAAAAAAAAACAAATCGTTTTAGAGGAACCTGTCAAAAAAAAAACTTTTTATGAAAGAATTTAATAACTGATTCATGTTTTGTATATATACATAGATGAAATTTATATATTTTCAACTTTGAATTAATTATGAAAGAAGTTATTTTTAATAATTTAATTTTGATAAATTCAAGTTTTATTGTATAAATGATAGCATACACATATATTGCTATGTGTACATACAGATATGTTAATAAATATTTGTATTATTAAAATGTGATAACTTAAAATTTAATCACCTATTGTATTTTATATGATTGAAATATATTCATCAATTGTACTGCACATTTATGTGTAAATACCAATGCATGTCAGATGGACACTTATATGTAAATTTTAATCATTTATTGTATTATTTCATGACAATTCAAATATGTTTATTTTATATAATACCGTATGTCTGTGTGGGTATATTGTAAATTTTAATCATTGTATTTTTATATTGGACTATTTTCATCATCTAAGAAGTATATTCACTATCTTTAGAAAAATTTGACTTTAGTTTAAATATTCCAAATACATTCAACTGTTTTGATGTGCTATTACTAACAGTTGAATGTATTGGGGATATTTAAAATAAAGTTAATTTTTTTTAAAGACATTCAATATGCATATTAGATTTGAAAATAGTCCAATATAAAAATACAACTAGAACACTATCACCACAAACTTTCAGAAAAACACAAATTTTAATCATATATTTTTATTTTATGGCAAGTCAAGCATGTTTAGAAATTGTTCTGTATGTCTGTGTCTAGTGTAATGGAATATAATATGCTGTTACATTATTTTAAAATGAAAATAAAAAGATCTTAAATAAAAATTGATTTATTAAAAAGAAAAAAACTTAAAAACTGAAAATTAAAAGTTGTTTAATATATATATTGTCGCGCAGATGGAAAACTTAAACTATTTTAAGAAAAAGTATTTGAAAGTATTTTTTTTTGTAAAAAAGTAAAAATATAAAGATTGATATTTTAAAAATAGAAGCAATGTTGATTTCTATAATCTTAGAAAATGGAAATTATTGTTTTATTGATTAAATGATTGTTCTAAAGCACACTAGCCTTGAGGCACTCGAATAATTAAATGGTCAGATAAGAGAATACAAAGAAATTAAATGACCAATGCAAGCACGAAAATGACAGCATGGACCGTAACTGAAACACGAGAGGATTAGTGACATCTTGCTCATTGAATCCCAAGATTTGATAATAAGAGGCTAAGAAAAATATAAAAGCCAAATGATTATTATAATTCTGATCTGAGAGCTGACTATGAATATATCGTTATAACTAGCTATATTGCAGATTTTCATGATGTGGAAGTCTGCAATAAATTTAATTTTCTTGATAACCAGCTAAGGCCTCTGGGTGACAGCTCCTGACCAAATGCATGGCAAGTAGTGGTTTCATTTCAAAGAAGGACAAATCTATGAAAGTGATCACAATGGACTTCTAAATCTGCTCAATCTGTAAAGTATGAACTCTTGTGTCTATCTAATAAGAACTTTTCTAAAATTGCAATTAATAGCTGAAAATAAGAACTCTTATCTGACTTAAAGAATGCAAATTCAATTATTAATATTTTTTTATGCAGATGTTTAAGCAATCATTTCCATTTCTCTTTTTTGTGTGTGCTATGTTTTAACTAAAATATATTTTAATTTAAGTTGAGGTGGATAGCTATATAGATTCATTAAATTCATTTATGTTTATTTTAAAGGGTTAATTTCAGGTTATTTGTTTCGTAGTTAGAACAATGCTTATGAAGAAATATATGGGTGTTTATATTAATGTAATGTGAAGCGTGTTTAGCATACAGGGCAATGTGCCCAACTGAATGCATGACCCAAAAGAGGCAGTCATATCATTGAAATGGTCACAGATGTATTTCCTGTGCCATTAACCCCTTCTAGCTCTATGGACAGGGATTTATAAGTCGGCAGAAAGACCGCTCTCCCCCATACATAGCACTCTTTAAAAAAATTATATACATGATTTTTTAATCAGACAGATGCACATTCCTGTTCTGGACATGGATCATTTCCTTCAAATAATATCACACTGTCAGATGCACATTCCTGTTGGCATGGTTTTATGCTAGCATCTTCATATTGCATTGGTTGCGACTATATATCTGGAAGCTGACATTGGATTTGGCTATGAACTTTTAGTCTGAGATTGAATGAAGGTTTTGATAAGTTTTTAAGTGAAAAAAAAGTCTATGTAGCCTATCTATCCTCAACATGCTAAAGTAAAATATAATTAAAATGTCAATCTGTGCGGACTTTATTAAACAATAATTTAAATTTAAAAATAATAATAATAACCAATTTAAAACTAATTGTAAAGTCTACATTTATTCCTCAATTTAAAATATAAATATTATATATGTGCGTAAATAAATGTTTGTGTGTTAATTATTGGCAGTGGCTTCTTTTATTTTATTGTTTTAAATATTAATATATTTGAGAATATAAATCTATTAAAACTTATAAAATGTTTAAATCTCTGCAACTCTATCAGCTAGTGACATTGGTCTAATGGTCAGAATAAAATATATATAAAAATTTTTTTTTTAACTTATGTATCTGCCTACTATATAAATTTTCTAGGTTCTAAGTAGCCTAGATGGCGCCCTTGTAGTGCAGATATGGTTAGACCCATAGGTCGGCACCATTAAAATGGACTTCCAATGTGACACAATCTTTAATAATCCACGAGTGCCCTGAGAATTTTAAAAATAAATCATGCCAGTAACATTTTTCTTTAAAAATGAGTATATATATTTTTGTATTAACGTATAGTTATAGTCCGATATTTAATAAACCACGAGTACCTTGAAAATGAAGCCAGTAATATTTTTTTTAATAATTTTACTTCTTTACAAAAAAACTACTCTCAAATACTTTTTCTTAAAATAGTTTAAGTTTTCCATCTGTGCGACAATATATATATTAAACAACTTTTAATTTTCAGTTTTTAAGTTTTTTTCTTTTTAATAAATCAATTTTTATTTACGATCTTTTTATTTTCATTTTAAAATAATGTGTAAGGCATATTATATTCCGTTACATATCAGTAAACTTTCTCAAAAAAACAAAAACATTAAAAAAAAAATGTACTTAGTGTTAGTAATGACGTTTCACAAATTGATTATACTAAACTTTTTTTTTTAAAAAAAAAAAATAAGAAAACTTTGGTTATTAATTAAAAAGTCAAAACTTTGGTTAGTAATTAAAAGGGAAAAAATGCTGACTATTTTTTCCTTTCCACCCCAGCTGAGATTACATCTCCTCCCTCAAGAGTTCCCTTTTCCCTACATTTCATTATTAACTTAGGCAAGTCAAAGAAGTTACATGATTTTAGACTTTTTTTTAAAAAAAATTGTGATTTATATTAATTATTACATTTTATTCCTTGCATTTATTTCTGCATATGCGCAATTTTCTTACTGGCAATACTTTTTACACAAAATTCAAGTTTATAACTTTATATAATACAAAAAATATATTCTGATTTCAGAAAAAAATATTACTGGCTTCATTTTCAAGGTACTCATGCTTTATTAAATATCGAACTATAACTATACGTTAATACAAAAAATATATACTTATTTCAAAAAAAATATTACTGGCTTCATTTTCAAGGTTATTGTGGTTTATTAAATATTGGATTATAACTAGACATTAATACAAAAATATATATACTCATTTTTAAAGAAAAATGTTACTGGCATGATTTATTTTTAAAATTCTCAGGTCACTCATGGTTTATTAAAGATCATGCCACGTTGGGAGTCCATTTATAATGGTGCAGACCTTACTGTATCTGCACTACAAGGGTGCCATCTAGGCTACTTAGAACCTAGAAAATTTATATAGTGGGCAGATATGTAAGTTAATAAAAAATTTTTTTATATATATTTTATTCTGACCATTAGACCAATGTCACTAGCTGATAGAGTTGCAGAGATTTAAACATTTTATAAATTTTAATAGATTTACATTCTCAACATATATTAATATTTAAAACAATAAAATAAAAGAAGCCACTGCCAATAATTAACCCACAAACATTTATTTGCATACATATATAATATTTATATTTTAAATTGAGAAATAATTTTAGACTTTACAATTAGTTTTAAATTGGTTATTATTATTATTTTTAAATTTAAATTATTGTTTAATAAAGTCCGCACAGATTGACATTTTAATTATATTTTACTTTAGCATGTTGAGGATAGATAGGCTACATAGATTTTTTTTTCACTTAAAAACTTATCAAAACCTTCATTCAATCTCAGACTAAAAGTTCGTAGCCAAACCCAACATCAGCTTCCAGGTATATAGTCGCAATCAATGCAATATAAAAATGCTAGCATAAAACCATGCTGACAGGAATGTGCATCTGACTACGTGATATTATTTGAAGGAAATGATCCATGTCCAGAGCAGGAATGTGCATTTGTCTGTCTAAGGAATCATGTATATAATTTTTTTAAAGAGTGCTATGAATGGGGGAGAGCGGTCTTTCTGCCGACTTATAAATCCCTGTCCATAGAGCTAGAAGGGGTTAATGGCACAGGAAATATGTCTGTGACCATTTCAACAATATGAATGCCTCTTTGGGGTCATGCATTCAGTTGGGCACATTGCCCTGTATGCTAAACACGCTTCACATTACATTGATATAAACACCCATATATTCCTCCACAAACATTGTCCGAACTACAAAACAAATAGCCTGAAATTAACCCTTTAAATTAAACAAATGAATTTAATGAATCTATATAGCTATCCACCCCAACTTAAATTAAAATACATTTTAGTTAAAACATAACACACACACACAAAGAGAAATGGAAACAATTGCTTAAACATCTGCATAAAAATATTAATAATTGAATTTGCATTCTTTAAGTCAGATAAGAGTTCTTATTTTCAGCTATTAATTGCAATTTTAGAAAAGTTCTTATTAGATAGACACCAGAGTTCATACTTTATGGATTGAGCAGATTTAGAAGTCCATCGTGATCACTTTCTTAGATTTGTCCTTCTTTGAAATGAAACCGCTACTTGCCATGCATTGAGCTGTCATCCAGAGGCCTCAGCTGGTTGTCCGGAAAATTAAATTTATTGCAGACTTCCACATTGTGAAAATCTACAATATAGCTAGTTATAATGATATATTCATAGTCAGCTCTCAGATAAGAATTATAATAATCATTTGACTTTTATATTTTTCTTAGCCTCTTATCATCAAATCTTGGGATTCAATGAGCAAAACATCACTAATCCTTTCGTGTTTCAGTTACGGTCCATGCTGTCATTTTCGTGCTTGCATTGGTCATTTAATTTCTTTGTATTATTTTATCTGACCATTTAATTATTCGAGTGCCCCAAGGCTAGTGTGCTTTAGAACAATCATTTAATCAATAAAACAATCTTTTTCATTTTCTAAGATTATAGAAATCAACATTATTTTTATTTTTAAAATATCAATCTTTATATCTTTACTTTTTTACAAAATAAAAATACTTTCAAATACTTTTTCTTAAAATAGTTTAAGTTTTCCATCTGCGCACAATATATATATTAAACAACTTTTAATTTTCAGTTTTTAAGTTTTTTTCTTTTTAATAAATCAATTTTTATTTATGATCTTTTTATTTTCATTTTAAAATAATGTATATTGGAACAAATATAAACTACAATGTATTAACTTAAATTTTGCATATTAAACAAAATCAGAAGACATATATGTGTATAGTCTTATTCTAAAGTTAATATAATTTTTTTTTGTTATTAATAAATTTGTATTCAATTGTTAAAATTATTCCAATGAACTTGATTCTAAATAAGTTTTAGAATATTATATGTTGCATCATCTCTTGTTCACAATAACAGTAACAGAGCTTGTGTTCTCTGAGCTAGATTCATGCATAATAACCTGATACATAAAAAAGAATGTATATGAGAATCCAGTGATAACGATGACATCCTGGTTGGCACTAAGAGCATATTTTTTAAACTCCATGCACTACATTTTATTTAGTTTAATCTTTAATAAAATTTAAGCTTATAGTTGGCCAGTACACTAATAGTACTAAGTAAACAGAGCATTGATGATGTTCAGCATGTTTTAATATCTAAGCATTATTGTTTTTATAGTGGTATATTCTGCTGGATGAGCACTTAAGTTTGTGTATCCAAATTATGTTTAAATAATTGCCCCAAGCAGGCAAAGGCTAAATAGTTGGTCTGGTTTACAGAAGATCCATTTTAAATCCAGTCACAAGATTGACTGTTGATTTACTTTGATTGTTGATCATTCATGATGATGGATGACTGATATTACTTATAATGCTGTTATACCTATAGTTACTCTAGGGAGTTAACTAGGCTAATTTCTCAGAAAGATATCAAGTTCTCTCATACTCTTATAATATATAACATTACTTATATATTTTTTGATATTTTATACTTATGTATTTTAAATTTAAATTTATTATTTATTTTGGGATGATGATGTTTTTCCATTCACCCAATTACTCCATTTCATTATATATATATATATATATATATATATATATATATATAAATGGAGTATATATGGGTGAATAGGCTTTATATATATATATATATATATATATATATATATAAAGCCTAAAGCTAAACTAGTCAATAAATAATCAAAATTACCCAAAATTTACAACTCAACTAGACTATCCAAAAAGAAAAAACATATAAAACTTTAAAACACAACCAATGGTTTCACTGCTACAAGAAGACCCTAAGTGTAAGGAACTACAAAATAGCAAATATTTAAACTAAACATTCCCACAATTCCACTTACCTTCCATAAACCCTTAATATTAAAATAACTTAATTGTTTCTGAATCATACATTTCTAATATTATCTATAATTAATTAATTAAAAAATCTTTATTATTAAAAATTTATGATTCTGAAAGAATTAACTTATTTAAAAGTTCTTTTAATATTAATGGTGTATGTGGTGTATGGGAGATAAGTGGATTTCTGGGTAATGTTTAACTTAAATATGTTCTTCTTTTGTAGTTCTTTACACTTAAGAAGTCTACTTATAGCAGTGAAACCATTGGTTGTGTTTCAGTGTTATTTTTTTGACTAGTCTGATTGAGTTGTGAATTTTGTGTAATTTTGATTTATATATATAAACTACAGAAGTTGTACACTTGTAAATTAAAATAAATAAGAATGGTGATGTACTCATTTGAAAAGATTTAGTAATCTGGACCAAGTCATAAGGCTGGTTTTTGATAGTGACCATCTACTTCTGATGTCTTTAATCATTTTCTTGAGGTGAGTAATAATAAGCTGTAAAAGTACAGCTATGCAAGGCTGGTAACCAGCAAAGAAGAAAAGTAGTAGTCAACTAAAAATATATATATTGAATAAAAATATTAAATTCCAAGTTTTTAAATATACAAATATGATTAGAATTATAAAAGTGGAAAAATAAAATTTTAAAGAATTAACAAAATTGGCAGAAATAAATCTGATGAAAGGCAAAACCCTCTTAGTTTTAGAGAAATTTCTGTGAGAAGCATTAAATACAATAAATGATTAAAAAGAAAGGGAAGAATTATAAAAGAAAAATATAATACAATGAAAAAATACATTTGAGGGTATTTTTTATTATTATTATTATTATTATTATTATTATTATTATTATTATTATTATTATTATTATTATTATTATTATTATTATTATTATTATTATTATTATTATTATTATTATTATTATTATTATTATTATTATTATTATTATTATTATTATTATTATTATTATTATTATTATTATTATTATTATTATTATTATTATTATTATTATTATTATTGATGAAGAAACAAATAAATAATTTACATGGCCACAAACAGAAAAATAATATTATTTGTAATGAATGTATATAAATATTAAAAGACAAAATAATTTTAGATTCAAATATGAATACAGTAGTGTTATTTGATGTTAATGGATATACAGATAAAAATGGTATTAAAAAATTGTAAGAAGGCTTTAAAGCTGTTTACTTTAAAGCTGTTTTCCATAAATTCAACACAAAAAATAGTTAATCTTTTACATGTACATGTTAATAAATTTATAAGATCAAAGTTAAAAATATTCTATAGTTTATTTATTTATTGATTAAAAAATATATTGATAAAATATAGTTTTTGATTAAAAAAAACAGAGAACACGTTTCATGTTAATAACATTAATATTGGAGCAAATCAAAACGATGCAAGAGAAACTACATGAAAATAATATGAAAAATTGGTAGATGAGATCTAAATAATAAAGCAAATTAAAAAAAATTATAAAATACTAGAAAATAAAATTAATACAAATAGAACTGAAACTGCTTTAAGAAGAAAAAAAATAATAGAAAGTTTACAAATAGACTTTAGTAGTTATTATATAATGAAAATACATATCTCAGAAAAAAAGAAAATTAATAACAATTGAATTATATAATGAAAAGAAAAATGCATGTAAAAAATGTAATTAAAGAAAAATTGGGTAAAAAAGAAGTTGAAATGTCATCAGTATTAAAATGTTATAAAAAAGCAAAAAAACAAAATATTGATTATACTTAAACGTGGCCAAAACATAAATTATGATGTTTAAAAAGAAAGCGCAATAATAACAACAACAATAATAATAATGATGATGATGATGATGAACTGAATATAACAGAAACATTTTTAATGCTTTAAAAATAAAATTGTTTGTGATTATAACTGGAGCAAAAAGATGTTTACTGATGTTACATAAAATTTGGTAAAAATAAGATTACAAAACTAAATAAATGTATTTAACAAGTGCATAATTAATAATAAATAAGTAAAATATGGTTAATAAAAAAAGTCAATGAAAAATATTTGGCTATTTTAAAAGCATATTACTGAATATTATTGACATTTTGGATGGATGCAAAACAGAAAGAAAGTTTACAAAGTAACTATTCTCTTTGAGCAATATTGTCACCTAGTGCAATCCATAGTAATCAATGAATTCTAGAAGGTTAGGTAATCACATATCATGCATACTTTCAAATCTTGTATTCATACCATATACAAAATTTTATAAATGTAAAGTTGCAATTAGCTAGGAAGATTGAATTAGTGAATTATGGAATCTCTGCCATAAAATGATTTAAAATTTTTGGAAATATTATTTGATTGAATCCAGTCATAATAAGTGAGACCAAATAAACTTTCAAAAGTGATTAATGATTTTGATGAATATTTAGATTAGTAGTTTACATTGTAATAAATGATATTGAGAGTTATTAAACTTAGTGATGTAAACTCTAAAGTTAAAATGTTCCAAACTACCATGGATGATTATCCAAATATTATCACTTGTGTATAATATTTTGTTGTCTAGTTTCATTATTTGCCTTCAGGCAGATAACTTCACATACAGACAGTATGTATTACTTATAGTAATTTATTGTTAAATAATTTAATATTCCTGATTTTGAATTAATTAATATCTTAGAAGGGTCTGCAGATTAGTGAGTTAAATCATATGTGAACATACTTATGATTGTATTCAATATATTCTATTTTTTCTTATTTAACATATTAAATTCTGAAAGAATCTACAAAAATTCCAACAAAAAGATAAATTTATTAATGGATTTATTATGTTCCTCAATTTTATTATTATACGCATAAATTACATAATAACATGTATGATTTAGTTTTTCTCCTCCCCTCCAATAATTGCAGTAAATCAGAACTTGTTAAAACCATATACCTAACACATTTTGTGAATACCTATTGTGTTATGTTACTCTTGGTGTAAATAATGTTATTTTTTGAAAACAACTTTAAATGTATTTAATAACCTTAAAAATTTAAGCAATTGCTGTTTATAATTAAGATTTAAAGTTTATATCTGGACTAACCTCTAGTATAATAAACGATTAGTTATAATCATTACTGTATTTATCTAGAATGGTTTGTGTTAAACTTATGGGTAAAATAAGTCTAACACTTGTGAAACAAATTTAACAGTTATTGATAGAACAAATATTAATAAACATTACTCAATATTCAATATGGGTTAAAAAAGCAATAACAGATTTCTAGTTATCATTAAAATTGATATCGGCTGATCATTATAAAAATTATTTTATCATACTTTAAAAATTATTATCTACTTTTTTTTCAGAAAGAGTTTACTGATTCAGTATTATGATTTTTATAGTTATTGCATTTAAGAATTACAGTTTGATTCCAAGTATTTTTCATGTTTTTAAATTCTAAGTTTATTAGCAAATCAATAATAAAAAAAATATATTCTCCATTGTTCACATTAGAAAACATTGACACATTTACATTATAAGAAAATAATCTATGATTAGTTGCTTGGAAAGATTACATGGTATTTAACCCAGATGGAGTTTAAAAGTTTCATTCAAGTGACCAAAAACATTTATAAACCAGTAGCTCTTTAGTTCTCCACTCTGTTATTTATTATATTAAGCTACGAAGAAAAATAATTACATTTGAAATAAATCTAGAATACTAGTCTGAAGTCTGTTTCATAGATAATCAAACAGATTACAAGCTAATATTAAAAATTATCACACTATAAAGATACACTGAGATGGCATATACTAAAATATTTATTTAAATAAAAGCAGCATGAGTTATAAATTAAAAATATTATATATATATATAATGGCTATATTGGTTGAGAGTACATAAATAGTTCGAGTGCTGAAAGTGACAGCACCGGCTGCAATTCTAGAGCATCTCATTCTATATTCTGAAAGTCTATAACCTGCTTTAAACACAAAGAGCAATAAAAATAAAATAAATAAAAAACAAATAAAATTCTTTAAATATGGGAATATGGGAAGCACATCTTTGTCAATCAATTGCCAAAGGTCAGAGAATCAACACTGAAATAAGAATATAAGTAGTTATAACCATTATATTTATAAGCTACATCACCAGCATTAAACAAAGATAATAAACAGCTTAGATTGAATTAAAAAGATATATGTTACAATGTTTAGGATAATTATATTCTAGCCAATGCCAAACTTATAGCATTATGCACATATTTAACCTTTTAACTGAGAGTTACGGAGACGCCACGTCTTTTGAAAAATTTTTGTCTTTATGAGACGCGATGTGATGCGTTTAATGTTTGCATGCGCCATCTCTTGGTCAATTTTGGTCGCAATTTCTTCATTTTAGACTTATTTGATAGGAAATTCATGCTTTCAATTTTAGTTCTAAAAACATCCGCATATAGCGTTATACTTTTTCAAATAAATCAATAATTTTGACAGCCTACTTGTTACACCCCTCTGTCTTTGTTCTCTGATTGGATACTACCAAATCTTCTAGGCGTGTTTCTAAATGACAGATTGACAAACGAGCAACACTAACAAAGACAATTCACGTTATACACATTCGTAATGATTTTGTTGTAATAATTACATTTATTGCAATTTTTTATGTTCACAAATAATAAAATATAGTTCTTTATCAAAACATAAAGTTTGACTCGGATAATTTTAAATATTAGAAGAAAAATACATTTGGAGAAATATCCGTAACAAAAAATAATTATTGCTACATAACGTAATCAGGAAATTCCTAAGGCGTGTTTCTAAATGAAGATTCAGACACGACAACGAAGCTGTGACGTTCGTAATTGAAGTAAATAATAACATCTATCGTAATTTTTACATTCATAAATAAGATTTGATGTTACTTTATGGAAATATAAAGTTTGATTTGGAAAATTTTAAATTTTTCAAGAGAAATAAGCAAACTGGAAATAAAAAGAGAATTACTCGACCGCTGTTGATCTGAATAACGGCACAATCATTGGTTGAGTTATAATTCTTTTGTTTTACTGCTACCTATTTTTTACACATTTTTCTTATATTTTTCACAGTTATTAACATTATTTTTATTTTTTCGTTACATTTAACCAATTTGAATCTAAAATTATTCAATTTTTAGAAGCTGAATTAAAAAAATTCTGTGTATTTTAGATTAATATTTTAACAAAAGAACTGATTGCAAATGACACAGACCAATCACATTGTTCTCAGATTTAAGTAGAGGGCCAATAACTAAAAGAATCAGTTTAAGTAGAGGGCCAATAGCTAAAATCATCAGTGAAAAGGTTAAGTGCTAAAGTATCTGTCATGCAAAATAATGCTTGGGATCTTGATATATGCTATTATCATCAAAGTTCTGGCCATATAATACAATGAGTGTACAGGAATAACTATAAACTAAATGTTCTTTAAAAATATATAATGCAATGAATGAATGTTAAATGTGATCTTGACTTTTAAGCTTTTCAAAGGATTATCTGGATGTTTAAAAACAAACCTAATTTTCCACCTATAAATAAATTAACTGTTATTGTTCTAGAGTTATCTCAATTTCACAAGGATTATAAAAACTGTGAATGTGAACATGAGAAACTTTAAATATATAAGTTTATTCTACTTTAACTTTGAATAGTTATACTGAGATAATTTTACAAATCCTTTAAAACATTATGTTATAATAATATCCAGTCATACACACTGCCAATTTATAGAACAGGTAGCCGAAGAAATGAAGACATTGACACTTAGATTTTTTCTTAACAATTATTTAATGAATTGACTAATACATTAAAAAAATGAAAAAAATTACAATATGGTAGTTCCAAATTAATTACATTTTAATCAATAAAATTTAATTCAACACAAAAAATTATATTAGCTTGTTATTGACTCTTATATAATCCAAATAATTAACCTTAACTTTAAACAGAATTATTTATTCCTTCAATTATTAAAATTGTAAAACATTTTAAACATAAAAAAAATTTAAATTTTCTAAAACCCTTACACATAGCTTATAAATATGAAAAGATCCTATAGAATTACATTTTGGAAAAAAAATAAGATAAAAAATACATGTTCCAATAAAAAAAAATTATTTATTACTACCAATTATTATTTAATTAAAAAATTATCTACAAATGTAGATGTGCATATTACAATGCTTTAGATTACCATATTTTTTCATTCAATTCTTTTCTATTAATCTTTCTTGTAGGCTTCCATTTTTTTTCTAGAAGTTCTTCTATCAACTTTTTTTTTTGTAGGTTCAAATCTCCATTGTGATAACTACTCCATTAACACAGATTTCCAGGATAATTTGCACAATTAAATTTATCAATTTTACAATATAATATTATCATGATTCACATAGGCTGAATTTATTAATTTTTTTAAATCTAATAATCGGTAGGTTAGATTTTACATAAATTGAATCTATTCATTTTTTAATCTAATAATTTGCAGGGTAAGTTTTGCACAAACTAAATTTATTCATTTTCCATTCTAGTAAAATGAAGATAAGATTAACACACATATTATGAGAGTCATGCTTTTGGATTGAAACAAGGCTTATTGCAGATTACTTCAGGAGTACTCTTTTACATTTTTCCTAGTGAATAAGCATAGTAAGATTTGATGATACTTAGTGTCTAACTAAAACTTAGCACATTATTTTTCTTACATCAATTATAAAAATATTTTTAGACTAGTAGTGAGATGAGTTTTATTTCAGGCTTCAGAACTATTTCTCAATGTGCTCTTTACAACTAAACTGCTGCTACTGTTTTCTTTAACAGCTGAATTAAGAATGACTGTTCTTCACAAAACACTGAAGTCTATTCACTTTTTTGGAACAATGCTTGTATACATCCAATCACATTTTATCTTAGATATAACAGCATTAAATTCTGACTGATTAAATCTATTTTTACAAAAGGTGATTTGTTTTTTCATTATTTTAATTAATAAAATTCCAACCATAAAAAATTGTCCTGTATTTATTTTTTTCTTATATATATAATCTTTTAATTACTCTTTGATTTGAATAACATTATTTTTTATTTTAGAGAGATAAAGAGAAAAAACTTTAAAAAGTTAAAACAATTTTTTTTTAACTAAAAGGTTAAAACTTTATTTTTTTCTTTTCTTTTAAAAACCTGATAAACATAAAATTTTACTCATTTATCTCTCTTATTATCTTTTAATAAATCAAAATTAAACCTTATCTATAATGTACTGAAGAGAAATTTTTTTATCTTAGTATTTTATTTTCAAAATTAAAATAGATAAAACTATTGACAAGAGAGAATAAAAAAAATATTTATTTTATTTTACATTTTAATTATCTTTTTAACTAATTTTTAATAAATTATATTCACATTTTCACCTTAAAAATAGCTGGAATTCTTATATTATCATTTAAAAGGTGTAAAATATTTGAAAAATATAATACCCATTTTTATAACAAAAATATAAAAAAAAAATAATTATTCTTATTTTCTCATTCTAACTTTATTTTAAGTTAAGAATCATTTAATATATATGACTTGATTTGACCACTATCTATCATATGTATATGTAATATAAATAAATTGTTTGTTATTTAAAAACTATTATAATAACAATAAAAATAATAAATATAATGGTAATTAACTATTATATACAGTATTTCTGTGGAAGTACTTTCAGTTAATTCTTTAATTCTTCTCATATATATATATATGATGAAAAAACCAGTCCTCTGGTTGAAATATATTATTTCTTGGACTTAGAAGTATTTTTTGTTTATATATATATATATATTCAAGATTTACATTAAAAAATCCATTAAAAATATATATATATTCAAATGACTTTATTGCTTGTGAGTTCATAAACAAATCTAACACTGGAATTATCAGTACCAAAATCAATTATAGGATCTTATATTTTAGAGTCTGACACTCTATCAAATGTACTAATCACACAGGCTTTAAAAATAATTAGAACACCTATAAAATATTGTTTAAAAAATGAAACCATTCTGATTTAGAAAATGACAAATGTAGACAGATAAATAATAATAATAAAATTTCCTATAGTTAACTGATATAAAAATATATTTTAAAGTTGTTCATGTGTTTACTTATTATTAATATTAATATTATTTTGACACATAACATTGTCTGTGTAGTAGAAGTCTTTCAAAGCTGCAAAGTTATTACAATTTACCATAAACAACAACTGTATATTTGTGAGTCTAAAATTAGTCTTATTGGGTCTTAGTTTTTTATAATTTACAATTTCTGAAGTTCATTGTTAGGTAATATATTAATTTTAATTCAGATTGTTTTACTGAAAATAATTTTATATATATATATATATATATATACACACACACCTGGCTCTCATTTTATGTAGTAGGCAGAAAACCCACATTAAAAAAATTGCACAAAAATAGACTTAATTTACCTTGGAAAATGGGGGATAGGTTCTTTAAATTTCTGAATTCGCATAAAAGCAAAACAACAAGGAAAAATTACTTTAAAATTCTTATTAAAAAAATAAGCAAATAAAGCATGACTAATAAAAAATTTCAATATTTGAAAAAAATTAATACAAGACAAACTTTTTTTATTAACTATGCTATTTAATTTTTCATTTTTTCATACATATTTTAATCATTACCACTATTTGACAATAAATGTTCATTTGTGAACTAGTAAGAAATCAGATTCATGATGTGATGTACAACTAGTGCCATTTTTGTGCTGTGTTAATGGTTTTCTGTTTCTATATTAAAAAAATGAGATCGCCATAAAAACAAAAAGATTATACATTATCATTAGAAAGATTATTTTCAGTTTATAAAATCAATAAAATCTTCATTTTTTATTTTAAAAATCTAAATGATTATTTATTTCTGTTATAGCTAACAAAATACGTTTTAAAAGTTTTAAATTTTTGAATATTTATTGCAATATTTTTATATGTAAGTATAAATCTATTATTATTATTTATTTACTCATTAGTATAAATAGTTATTTACATAGAAGCTAAGATTCTAAATACAGCTTCAGGCCATGTTCACATTAGCTGCTAATATAATGTTATATTTTTGGAAAAAAAGTATTTCAAATCAAAATAAGTTATTAATAATTTAAATTTCTTGATATCTAATAAATATAGTGAAATATAAAAGATATTAAAAAGAAACATGAGTTTCATAACTTCAAAATCACATTAAAATAATCCACATAAAATGAGATCCTGGTGTATATATATTTATAAAGATTACATGTGCTTGTTGGCACATAATAATTAATAGTAAATTAATAATAACATTTCTATGTTCTTTATATAGTGCAATTGTAATACTTTATTATACAATATGTTTAAAATAATTGAGTTTTGACTGACTAATACTATATCTCAGAACTCTTTTCAATATTTAAAAAAATGTCTAAATAATAATAATTTATAATAGTAGCAAACAACTTGTACAAGCCATAAGAATCAATGGGTGCCAGAGATTTCTGCATAAAATCCCTTTCTAGTGCCTATTCATCCAAAATCTCTAGACTAGTTTTTAGTTTGTGACTTTTATCAGTGAGAAACCTTAGATCTGAGAGAATTGCAATTTAGATCTTAGGATCCAATGCAACCCATCATTTATTTACCTTTTTAGTTAGTTATAAAACAACAAACTCAAATGAAAACACCACAATTTTTTCAATTCAAGTTAATCTGCTTGTATATCCATACAAATTTGAACCCTGTTCAGTATTAATACCATTTGGGATTATAGGATGAGTATGCACTAAATAGAGAATTTATGCAGAACTCTCATATCCATTGATTAATATGGTTTGCATAGGTGGCACTACTGTATGGAATTGATAAATAAATTAACAGTATTTTCATGTAATAAATATGATGTAGCTAGCATTATATGGAAAGGAGTTGCAGTAGCAGGGTTAACATATGGTAATGATGCATTATATGTTAGTAAAAAGATATTAGATTATTTAGAAAAAGCTCAAAGGAAAGTAGGAAGACATGCATTGGATGCAGAAGTATGGACAGCAAAGGAGGCAATTCAAGGAGAAATGGGATGGTCAAGTTTTCATATGAGAGATTCAAAAAGTAAAATGAAAATGTTTGGTAGATTGCAGTTTATGGATAATAAAAGAATAGCTAAAATAGTATTTAATTGGGTTATGAGTAAAGGGCAGGTAACAAGATGGGTGAGAAAGGTAATGCGGTATGCAAAAGATTTGGATAAAGAATTTATATCAGTATATTTGTACAAAAGATGGGATGATTGTGTTAAGAGGATTATTGAGTGTTATAGTAGTAAGGAATGGGATAAAAGAATAAATTTATTAATAAAGACTAGGGAGTTAGAGAGATGGAGAAATAGTATGGAGAGTAAAAAGAGTTTAAATATATATATAGAAATAACAGAATATTAGGTGTGAGTTAATATATGATAATAGTAAGGAAAGTAGTTTATTGTTTAAGGCTCGAATGGGATCTTTAGCTACAAAAGAATATACATGTAAATGGAAAAATATGGGTGATTTATTTTGTAAATTATGTAAGGAAGGAATTGAAAATACTAGGCATTTGTTAATTGAATGTAAATGTTTGAAAACAGAAAGGGTACATTTAATGAAGTTGTGGAAAAATAAATATGAAAAGAGTGATTATACAGAAAGTGAATTATTGGTTTTTATGCTGGGTTTGGGAAAAGATAAGGGGGATTTAGATATAAAGGTTATAGAGTTGACAAAAATTATGTTGTGGAAATGGGATAGAGCAGATTATGGGTAAATTTAGAATGGGGAATGTAAAGTAAAGTGGCTAACAGGTTTATCTGGGCATAATTGCTGAGATATTCTTGACTTCATTTAAGGAGAAGCCATAATACATCACATCACATTACATTACTGTTATAAACAATTTGTGTAAGCATAGGAAATAATGGCCATATGATGTTTTGTTGGCTTGAATAATAATTTATATTTAATATATAATAATAATTCAACTTTTTCTGAATTTGACTACTTTTATCTAATTAAAATTTTTTTTTACTAAGTTTAGTAAAAATTATTATTATTATTGTTGTTATTATTATTATTATTATTATTATTATTATTATTATTATTATTATTATTATTATTATTATTATTATTATTATTATTATTATTATTATTATTATTATTATTATTATTATTATTATTATTATTATTATTATTATTATTATTATTATTATTATTATTATTATTATTATTATTATTATTATTATTATTATTATTATTATTATTAATGCAATATAATTTGATTTAGAAAAACATAATAATGCTTTATAATGAAATTAAAATTTTTAAAAATGTTTAAGTAAGTAATATTATTTATTTAAATAAACATTAAGAGGGCCTAAAATATCCATTTAAGAAGAATCCATCTGTCTACATTAATGACAAAAAAAAAAAAATTGAAGAAAAACATTTTTATCAAAAAAATAATCTATCAAAATACATAACAAAGTTTCAATATTAATATTGCCTCTTTTTTTAAACAACCAAATAGTACTATAATAATACAATAAAAAAAAAGAAAATTAATATAATTTTAATACAAGAATCATAAAATAAATTTTTACATGTATTACAATGACTTGAATAAGACATAAAAGAAAAAAAAATATTTGTTTATAGTTTTGTTTAAGGAAAACAATTATTCCATCTGCCTTTATATTAGTGTTACTTCCTAATATATTGAAAAATCTTTTGTAAGTTAACTCTCTTTTTCTTTACATTTGATCTCTAAATTGAAATATTGTTTTCAAACTATTATGGTAAATGTAGTTTAATTTGAAATGAATGTGCATTTTTAAAAAAAATATTTATGCACATATCTAATTTGTGTAATTTTTTATTGTCTGTAATATAAATATAGGGGATTTGAACTCAGACTTTCATGCAAACTTCAATTATCCACAGTATCTCATACTACTGATACCCATGATCACACACATGTAGAAAAAATAAATACTTATCAATATGGATGTTTCGTGCAGAACCAGCACTCATCTGTAATATATAAGAATTTACATTCTCCTAAAAAATTACATAATTAAAAAAAATATCATTTTACTATTAATTTATAAGTGTTTTGTTTTTTTCTGAAAAATGCCATGAGAATAATTAAAAACAGAATATTTGCAATTTTAAAGATATTAAACAAAATAAGTATGAAATAAAATAAATGAATAATTAACTGATAATAAACGTGATTTTAAAAAAACCTATAAAAAGAATTCAATTATCTTATATAATATTAAAAATAAAATAATTAAGTTTGATTATTAATTTCATTTTTGACATGAATATTTCTACATTTTTAGAGTTCTACAATTTTTTATATTGCATTGTTTACAGCCAATACACATCTCTAATGCTCAAAGTTTGTATGAATTCCTGAACAATAAACTATTGGATTATTATTTTTATTTATTAAATATTCTCATCATTACCGTATTAATTTAAGTGGCAGAGTGTTTTTATTATAAAATAATAAACATAAAAAAAGATGAAAAAGTGAAAGATGAATAGAAATGATTTATTTAATTTATTCATATAACAATTATTAACATTTAACTAAATTATTATAATCATATTAATAAATATAAAGTAGAGTTTGATTTGGGTGATAATAAATAAATTCTTAGATAGATATATTAATATTGCAATTAAAGATTATAATGTTCTTTTTTTAAAAATAAATTAATAAAATAAATTCTGCTGAAAAACTTTATTATTTCAAAACTTTAAATTAGGTATATTTTGATTTTATTAATAAATATAATTTATTCAAATTAAGTTTTTGATATAATGTATATAAACTTTCACAAGTCTATATAGAGAGATTAAATAAGGTAGGGATTTATTAGTATCCCCTCTCTTCATTTTCTTTTCAATTATTTTTTGTTATTATATATGCATACATTTATATGTGTTGATACAAAGAATTTTATAGGGTACAGATATAAATGATATATTTTGTGGGTTTATCTATATATGATTTTGATATAAAGATATCAATGTTTTAGCTTGCTTATACAAGCCAGAAAAAACAAGTATAAAAATATACAGGATTAATATAATTCTTAAAAGAGCAAGGAAAATAATTCCAAATTATTTAATCAAAGAAACTTGGCAAAAATTAAACAAAGTTTATACTTCCTTCTATGTGGATGAATTTTTTAAAAAACATATTAATCTGAAGATTTTCTGATATTTTTTCAATTTTATATACTTGTTTTTTTATTAGTGAAACTTTAATATTATTATAAATGAGTGTTTACAGCATATTTACAACTATATTTTATAATATTTCAATCCTCACCCAGATGATTTGTGTGATCAAGTGAAAACATCTATATATTCATAATCAGAATTAAAATGTTTTTATTCTTTTTTAATGCCTTATAAAATCATTTATATATGTTTTTTTCAATTTTCCAATTTTAAAATCCTACTGCAATTTAAATTTTAGGGTGGATTAAAATTGAAGTAATCTGGTGTTATGATTTGCTACATAAATTAACAAAAAGGAAAAAAAATCCTTTATTTATTTTCACTAGCTAATGGTTTAGAAAAAAAATAATTGACAAAATTTAAATATAGCTCAATAATTTTCAAAATATTATTTATTTCAAAATGTTAATATTATATTTA
This sequence comes from Epiperipatus broadwayi, assembly GCA_028023455.1. Classification (NCBI taxonomy): domain Eukaryota; kingdom Metazoa; phylum Onychophora; class Udeonychophora; order Euonychophora; family Peripatidae; genus Epiperipatus; species Epiperipatus broadwayi. The sequence goes on along the minus strand of JAQFVV010006281.1, from coordinate 3,208,196 downwards.
GCTTTGCCATCAGTTTTACTATAAAACCAGAGGAGATTTTATTTAAAACTTAAATCAAAATAAAAAAAATTAAAAAGGGTTCAAATTAAATTTTTAGAAACTATACAATTCAAATATTTTTTTTACATATTGTGACTACTCTTTTCTTTCTTTATAATGCAATTTATCATTTGGTTTTTTACATATTGCAAAGCAATTTTCTAAAACATTTACAAACATACATAAATGAATATTTTTTTAAAATTTTTAGGTAGTTATTTAAGTAACATGTATATACATATACATTCACTAATGATAATTTGTATACTTGTTAGTCAATTTTACATGAGTTTTTATTAAACATTTTTTTCTCTGCAGCATTGCAATATAATTAATCTGACATGTATAACATTTATTATAGTGTAATATATCAGTGGTTATTATACACAATGTGGTGTGGCATTGGCTGATTAAAATTTATCTTAACAGCATTAACATGTTTTTAATAATGTCTAAAATGTATGTGTTTAAAATATAAAGTGACCATATTATATATATATATATATATATATATATATATATATATTTATATATCAAGGTTAGAATATATATATATATATATATATATATATATTCTAACCTACACTTGTGCATCTTCACTTCCAGATAATATATGATATGAAATAAAACGGGTTCTATCTCAGTTAATAATTAATAAATAAAATATTCAGCATTAAAATTAAATATTCCACTAGCTCAAATTTAAAATTCGAATAAGGTTCAATTTATAAAAATATATTAAATAAATATTTAATATTTCATGAGACTTGAAGTAAAAACACATGTGACAAGATAGATTACATTGAGCCAATATCCTACAGGATACTACCTCAATGGCGTAAGAACACTATCCCCCTTTATTACTATTTTAAATAACAAACTCATAGTATTCTTACAACTTTATTAACTTTTACTCACTAAGATTAAACTAATAATTAAGTCTTAATCTTCTATTTGTAATAATCTAGCTCAATAAAATAATCTCATGTTCATAAAGTTTATTCTAAGTTAATTTAAAAATACGGTAATAAAATATGAGAAGGGATTTTATGTCAAAATCTACTACACTTAAAGTAATAATAATAAATAATAATAATAATAATATTCTTCATTGTTTAATTACTACTGGATATCTTTTCTTTTCGTTATATTTTTATTATCATAATAAAATAAACAATATAATATGATCTTATATCTTCATGTAATGATATAATAAATATGTGGTAGCATTTTGATAATCTGATAAACAAAATATGTGTGGCAACTGATAGCATTTAATTTAATATAATATTGTGATAAATGATTTATGACCAATAAAATAATGTAAAATTATGATTATTTAATTATAATGAATACCAATAAAATATTTAAAATTCTTAAAATAATTCTCTATTCATCTTTTGTGCAAAATTATATATTTGTTTCGATTATTATGCATATATCGTGTTTTCATGCAGCGATGTGGAGAAATAAATAACTCAGACACAAAATTTTTGAAATAACAAAATTTAACAATGTTTATTATTAACAACAAATAAATAAACAATTTATTTACACTATTTACAGTGGATATCCTTAACTTTTTTACTTTACAGTTTGATCTACCGGGTTATAAAAAAATTAATTTATATTTCAATTATATCTTTATTTAGATTTAGGACAAAATTTAAAAAAAAAATGTTACTATTTGGTTTCTCATTATGGTTAACTTATTACAAATATATTTATCTACTTTATTAGCAACAGCATTTTATCCTTAATATTATTAAACTATCTTATTTTAAAAAATTCATACTTAGAAAACATTCTATAGAAAAACAAAATTTTATAATGAGTATGGATTTCGCAAAATATTAAAAAAAAATTCATCTTGCAAAGTCCAAGATGTTACACAAAATATTATCCAAAATTCAGTACTAGATTTTAGTATTTATCACACAATGTTTACTAATCATAATGTATTCTTCTTTAAGCCTTACTCTAGTATGATATAAATGTAATCATCAATATATTTCTGTTAATCAATAAACAAAAAAATATACTATGCATATTGTTTACATAATTTACTTTGTACTATTGTATTTTAAAAATATGCAATACTTATTTTTCTCTTAAAAAAAATAATACTAAAGCATTTAAAAATTATTATCACTTCAAAGAAAATATCTTTGTTTAGATACTTTATTTTAAAAAAGTTTATATTTCATTTCCGAAATAAAATTCAAAATATATTCGATGATTCTTTTCTTTCCTTAGGATACTTTGGATCTTCAATTTTAAGTTATAATGTCCTATTCCTTCTAAGCAAATAAACCAATCTTATACAAAATGATAGCATAACCTAAGTTCTAAATTATTTATCATTTCTCTTAAACATATCTTACTGAACGATGCAGTTATATGAAATAAAGATAGCGAAAACAGATGCATAGGATTAAGGAAGAAAGCTAGAGTATTACTCTTAACATATCTCAAAATCATGGCACAGTGTGAAGAGGTATGGCATTTACCTGCCTAATATCCTCTAGTATAGGGATGATGTTAAAGCTATTTCTTCAGCTCTATTAGAACATCAAATATTTAAAGAAATATAAACACTGTCCAAATAAAATGTGTATCAGTCATAGGGCTTTGTTAACTATGCTGATATTCACATAAAGACTAAATATTATTTCCATTCCTTATAACATCCTATTTCTTAAAACATCATCTTGGTTTCCTGTTCACTAAGTACTTCCAAGCCACTATCTCAACATTATTTCTCAAGATTTTCCACATCTTTCATCGATAAATAACTATCTGCATTTACAAAACAATAAATAAAATTCATTAATAGTTAAACAATCTTACGATTCCATAAGAAAAGTCTGCTTACTTCATTATTCTATATGTCTAATCATATACAATCTACTTAGACAATATTTGAATATCCAATAACATGAAAATTTTAAAAGAATCACATAATTATTTGTTATGTTGGATTATATCACTAATAAAAAAAAATCGTCGTATGCATATTTTCAAATCAATCCTGTCTCATAATGTTTTTTAAAATATTGTATGAAATGCTGTACATATAAGTAAAAAACTTTTACACTTCATTCTTCCAATTTATGGATGATCTAAAGAAAACAAAAAAAAATATACATTATAAATTATCAATAGTTATTATTATTACCAATAACCTTTATCTAGTCATCGTGTTCAGTAGGCTTCCTTTATCCACTTGAGCATTGCAGATATAAAAAAAATTCACACCCATACACTTTATATTAAAATATTTTTAGCTAAATTATTAGATTATTATATTATAAAATTTTAATATTAATAAATTAATGTTTTTATGTTTTTCCTAATCTTATATAAAAATTTAGATTTAAACTAGGTTAAAAAAATAAAAGGAATCAAAACTATAATTACATATTTTCTTGATGATAGTTCCTGATAAGTCCAAAATGTTTATTATTTTCTCTAGAGTTTTTAAAAATGTTCTTTTCCAAGTGCGTTAAAGTTTAAAATAAAAATAATTATTAATCCATTTAGTAAAATTTATAGAAAATAATCCTTGGTTTTAGTATTTAGGACGATAATTATTAAATCATAATATTAATCAATCCCGTGAAGCTTCTTAATCTTCTCTACTAATATTCTCTGCATATCCGATGCATCAATCCATCTAATTTAACTTTAAAAATATTCGATAAACTTTTAAGTACTATTTGTATTTCCATGGATCCATCTTTTATTCAACTATGTGTTCACTTTTTTTATATATGTTTCCTTCTTGATACATTTAAACTTTCATTTGGTATTTTTTATAAATCTCTTTTAAAAAAAAAAAAAAAATTTCAAGTACTTTTAAACAAATCTTTTCTAAATACATTTTAAATAATTCTAAGACCGGATATTTTAATATCAAAAAATGCTTCTGTAACATATTCTCCTGAGTTCTTTCTTTAATTCTTGAAACTATTTTTTAAAAATGTTACCTTCAGAAAGGATACAACATTTTACTCCTTTTGATATAATATTATATAAAATAATTCATGAAATATAATTGTCTTATTACTATTTAAAAAAAATAAATCTTGGCTAAACTTATAAATAATACGTTTCAATACATTTTTTTTAGACTCCGTATAATGTCCGAGCTGTGGTTTTTTTATGTACCAAAACAGTTCTTCGGTTATGCATTAATAAAGCTGTATCAACAAATATTCCAAGCATTTTTACAGTATTACAATTTATATCCATTTTATTTCGTAGTATATCCATCTCTATTGTATAGTCTAGGTTAAACTTCAGATAAAATACTACTGGCAAGTAACTTTTAAAAAATTAAAAAATCATCTCCACGAAGTTTGTAAATATATAATTTTTTTTCTAAACTTTCCTTTTGCAAAATACTTCTTTAAAGTTATCAATTAGTTTTTGCAAAATAAACGATAAGATAGTACCAAAAAAAAAAAGTACTAAAATAAAATTTTTAAAAATACTATCTTTTTGATAGTTATAATTTACCTTTCTCCAGTTTCAATACATTATTAATCTCCCTCGATAACTTAGTTATGATGATATTTATAGTCTGTAAGAATACCTATTCCTATTGGTTAATTCTTACTTTAGCTTGAGAACAAATTTACATATTTTTAGTTTATAGTAGAATTGAATTTCAAAATTAGAAATTATGACGTAATGAACTTAAAATATTATTTAAAATACCACTTTTAATTCAATTATAACTTTATTTAAATTATTTAATCTTTTAAAATAACTTTTAAAATAACATTTAATAACTTATTCCATTTCTTAATATTCAATTTAAACAAAATATTTAATTTTTTTATTAACTGTATTCATCTTTATTACATTATTTAAAACATTACATACGATAGTTAACTTAATATTTATTATTATTTGCTTTTATGATAGGCAATAATTCTATCCAATTCTATAATATAACTTTTAAAATATTTTAAACTTTGTTATTTTAAATACAAACAAGCATGTGTGTGAAAGTATTAGTATACAAGTCACAAGATTAATAACTTTGACAGACAATTTTTAATCTATTTCTCTGCCCAGATTTATAAAATTGATACACTTATTATATTATATAAAATAATTATAAAAAATTTGGAAGAACAATTTAGAAAATATAGAACTAGATATAATTTTCACCATCATAAAGTTTATTTTAAAAATATACTATATTAATTTTGATTATTAAATATGATTATAAGTTTAAACATAGCATTTATTAACGATAAGTTTTAAACTATTAAAATCAAATTTTAAAATATACTTTTAATATTTATAGCTGTGTTATTTAATATGGCCAGCTTTTACAACCATATGCAACAATATTTAAAGCTTTATATAACTATTTTTTAAATGATTTTATATACTACGTATTCTCTTTAGCTTCAAATTGTACTTTAAAGATATAATTGACTTAATACAATTACCATATTAAAAGAACATATTCTAAATTTAAAATTTTTAGTAATTGACTGTTATAAACTATTACTGACCTACAGAAAAGGGCACATAACCTCCTCCTTCGAATAAAAATTTTAAATTAAACATCTATCTTATCATTTCTCTATTCATTGACACTTAATATCTTTATCATTTGCTATAACAAAATTCTATCCTGCACTACTGAACTATAAATGAATATACTGTTTTTAATACAAAATTATAAAATATTTGGACATTACACTCAAAATCTCAACTAGTAATACTAAAAAAAAATTCACTTGTGATGGGTATGGGATTAGACTCCTAGCATTGTACGTCCCTTTTTCACCATCTAGTCAACACGAAAGCATTTTCTCCTACTTTGCTAAAAATCTTATATGGACCCTCGTATAACTCAAGAAATTTCTTAAATTGATTTCTTTGAAGGTTGCTAACATGGGGTGTTCTAACAAGAACTAAATCATCAACTTTGAATGGATGTGGTCTATTATGGGATTTTTTATTCTCTCAGCACCGATAATATGTAGCTTTACTTTAGCTTGATTTATATCTTGATTTACATTTATTGGTTCTCTTATAATAGGTATAGGTGTTTGAATTTGTAAATTTTCATGTTTGCCATAGTGTAGACGGAAAGGTGTAAAACCTGTGGATTCATTGCAAGTGCTGTTTATACCTCAGAGAGTTTATGAACCCATTGTTTATGATCATCGTCTACATAAACCCTGAATAATCTACCGAGCGCCCGCATAACATGTTTGCAGGGATTAAACTGCGGGTTTCTAATGGAGCTCATAATATGTTTGACGTGTTGAGTTCAAATCCACTCATTCCATCTACCAGATATAAAAGCGGTTGCATGATCAGTAAGACTTATTTTTGGTTTTCCAACTAAAGGGAATTGGTAATCAAGCATGCATTTGATTACATAATGTGTGCTGGTTTTAGGTACAGGATAGGCTGAGACTAGCTTACTAAAATCATGTTACAAGTATAAATTTCTGACGATTGAATGGTGGAAGGGGCCCATAAAAATTGATCGCTAATAATTCATTAGGACAATCTGGAATAATGGGCTGCATGATTCCCATGTAAGATTTACTGCAATGTTTAGATTTTAGACATATATTATACGTTTTAATCTTTTTGCGTTTATACATTTTATTCCAAAAAAATATCGATTTTAAAACATACATAATTTTTGGTGCACGATAGTGCCCATAGCTACTATAAACGTACATGATCAGTTTATCAATCATGGAGTTAGGAACAACTATCCTCCATGATTCCCCTTGATTAAAATTTATGTTATACATAAGCAAATTTTGATAAATTTTATACTTTCTAAAAATCATTTTAACATGTTTATTTTTACTGTTTTTATTATTATGATTATTTAAGATAGTCACGATCCTATTTAATCTGATATCCTGACTCTGAATCATAGTGAGATTATTATAATCATCAGCTATAGATTCATCCCTAACCAAATCTAGGTTACTTACAATTATATTTTGACTATTGGGATTTTGTGACATTAAACAGATAGGGTGATGACTAAGAATATCAGCAGGGATATTCTGTCTCTTTTCAATATAGAGTAGTCTATAATTGAACTGTTGGAGATACAAGCTCCATCTAATAAGTCTCTCATTACTGAGGTAGCTTTTATTTAAAAACTCTAAGCTTCTATGGTCGGTCAATACAATCACACTAGAACCTAATAAAAATTGCCTTAATTTCTGAAAAGCCCAGACAATAGCTAGGGTTTCCTTTTCAGTTATAGTGTAGTTTAACTCAGCACCTCTCAGATATCTGCTCAAGAAGTACAATACATGAGGTACCTGATCCCCATCGAGTTGAATTAACATTACACCCAGACCATAGTAACTGCTGTTTGCACATAAAATGTTTTATTGAAATCAGGATATATTAAAATTACGTGTTTTAAAAATTTATTTTTAATCAAATTAAATTCACTATCATGATTAGTGGTCCACTTCCACCTCTCAGCCTTTTTTAGCAATTTGGATAAATGTATAGTGTCCTCAGCAAAATTTTGATAGAAGAAGTTGTAGTAATTACACAACCCAAAAAATGATTTCAGTTGCTTTACAGTTTTTGGTGTGGAAAAGCGTTGAATAGCTGCAATATTTTCTGGATGGGGCTGGATGCCATGCTCATTTATTAAATGTCCCAGAAAAGTAATTTCTTTAGCTGCTATTGAACACTTTTCCAAATTAATTTTGACATTTTTCATAGCGCATTCATTAAAAAACATTTCTAAATGTTGGAGATGCTCCTCTAAACTGTCAGAAGCAATGACGATATCGTCCACATACATGACGATTTTTTCCTTTAATTGCTTTGAAAAAATCATGTCCAAACATCTGATTAAGCCAGCACCACTATTAATGAGACCAAAAGGCATCCATCTGAAAACATATGACTGGCCTTGAAAACGAAATGCTGTGTATTGCTGATCATTCTTATGTAACGGTATTTGCCAATAACTAGCTGTTAAATCAAATGTAGAGAAAATTGACCTCTTATAAAACTTAGTTAGGAACTCATGTACAGGTGGAGGAATGTCACGCTCTGGCACAGTTATAGTATTTAACATGCGAGCATCCAAACATACCCTAATATTGCCATCCTTCTTCTTTACAATAACCAATGGGTTTACATAAGGAGAAGGGCACTTTTTTATTATTTCCCACTCTAGCATCATGTTTATTTGACTCTGTACCTCGTCCTTATATTGGTAAGGAATCGGGTACATCTTTTGATGGAAAGGATCATTACACTTCAATTTAATACGATGGGTATATCCCTCTATTATACCAGGGATTTTAGAAAAAATGCTTTTAAAGCTATACATTAATTGATATAATTTCTCACTTAATTTAGAATTGACTGCATAAATATGTTCAATTTTTGCTTTTATGCTAGCATCAATCAATGTATTATGGATGCATAGTAATTGATTGGAAAGGTTATGCACACCATATTCAAAATTAAGCCTTTCCTTCTTACAAGTAAAAATTTTGTTATAAAAATCTATTTGACAATCATTTAAAATCATGAAGTCAGCACCTATTATGGCTTCATGTATCAATCCAGGCATAATAAGAAAAACATGCCCAAACTCTGCGTTATTAATTTTGAAGGTATTCCAAACTTGTTTATTTGTTAATTTCGTTCTCTTTTCATTTGCCAGAGTTACTTGTATTTGTTTTACTGGCAATGAAGGTATATCACCTTTTATGCATACCAGATTTTTATAAGTTGACTCTGATAATATGGAAGCTTGGCTTCTGGAGTCAATCAATGCTTCAACTTTTATATTTTCAATATTTAAAATTACAAGTGGACATTGATACGTTATAGGCGGTTCACCTATAGTAAGGGGTTCTAAAAAATCAATGTCTAAATCTAAAGTATTTAGCATCCACATCTGATCGTTCCCCATTTTGTTAGCACTGGGTCCTTGCAAAGAGGAACTAATACACAAAGACCTTTTCAGTTTAACTTTTTCTCACTTGTTTTAACATTTGGTCTTTTTAAAATTGTAGTAATACCACTAGTAGAGGGTTGACTATTTTGTACCTCTACCCTACTCCTAGATTTATCAAATCTAACTGCTTTCTTAACATAGGGAGATACTCTATCTCTATCTCTAGAATTATAACTCCTCTTAAAACCTGCTTGAAATCTTTGACTATTATTGTTAATGTTAATATTTGATAACGGATAATTATTTCTTTCCCTATTTGCTTTGAATCTACTGTCTAAAGATGTTTCAGTGATTTCAAGTGCATCTAATATCTCTGACACATCTTCTATCGAATAACGGTCTGCTGCAATTAATAATTGCTCCACATTTCTGGGCAAATTATGGCGTACTATCCTGACTATCTGCTCTTCAGATAATGGACATGCAGTAAGCATTTTTAATCGGACAGCCTGGCTTCGAAAGAAACTAGTGTAACTGCCCTTGCTAGAGTGATATTTTTCTTGAGTTATCTGGAACCTAATACTATCTTGTTTGTCTGCATTCCAGAAAATCCCTATAATTAAATATCTAAAGTCGCCATAAATATTTGGCCTTTCAAAGAGCGACTGCCACCAGTCTTTGGCAGTGTCACCTAAATGATTACTACAGATGGCTAATTTTTCCTTTTCTGTTAGAACACATATTGAAAATAGCTCATCCAAACTATTCAGAAACTCAGATGGGTTTTCGGTATAGTCTCCTCTAAACGGTTTGACCCTCATGAAACATAATGCCATCGAGCTATTCAAACCTCCGTCACAACTAATATTTTCCCTAATTGGTCTGCTGTCTATTTCTTTAACATTAGTATGTTCTAATTGGTTATCCTCACCTTTTCTTAGACATTCTATTCTATCTATTGGGGATGGAGTTATACAGTCTTCATATTTACTACTCAATACTTTTTCTTTGCCTAACTCTAAAGTTTTATTACTTATGGACTTAATCTCCTCCATTTGTTCATACACTTGTTGCAACTTTTCTTCGAAATTTATCTGTCCAATCACTTGTTCTACATATAACTTCTGTTCATTTTTAAACTTATCCAAGTTTTGATCTACTATTTCTCTACACTCATTATTATTCTTTTCCAACTGCTGTGCCTGTTCTTTTACATCTTTCTGTAAACGCTTCATATTCTCATCAACTTTAGATCTATACTTATGTTCATCATCTTTCTGAATACAAAGATCTTTTAATTTCTCAACCAAATCTTGTTCTATTTCTTCCTTTACATCTCTCCTAGTTTGCACTATCAAATCCTTGAACTTCTCTACTAATTCTTTCTCCATTTCATCTTTAACAATTATTCTGGTCTGCACTACCTCTTCCTTAACAATTTTAATACTTTCATCTATATGATCTTATATTTCACCAATTTCACGATCAACATCTGATTTATTACTATTAAGCTTCTGATTTAAGTTGCTATTGTTTATCTGACACTGATTGATAAATTCTTCTATTTGCTTGCTCAAACCCTTTATAGTATTCTCAGAGAATTCGGAAAATTTATTTTTTAGCAATTTCTGATTCTTATAATCTATGTGCTCTATTTCCTCCTTTAAAGAACCAATGACTTTTTCATTGCTATCAAATCTCAAATCCAAATTATTAAATTTATCTTGTACTTCCACCTTAAAATCTTCTACTGTTTTACAGGTTTCATTAAGTTTTTGATTCATACTTTCTACACAAGTTCTGATTTCATTACTATTTTTGTCCACATTTTCACTAAGAGATTCTAATCTTATATTTGTTTTATTTAGGTTTTCATTAAGAACATCAAATTTTATATTACTATCTTCTCTATTTTTATTCATATTTTCATTAAGAGCTTTGGTATCCTCTCTATTTTTAATCATATTTTCATTAAGAGCTTTTGTATCCTCTCTATTTTTAATCATATTTTCATTAAGAATATTAAATTTTATATTACTATCTCCTCTATTTTTATTCATATTTTCATTAAGAATATTAAATTTTATATTACTATCTTCTCTATTTTTATTCATATTTTCATTCATCTCCTTCATCATCAATAACATGTGAGATATTTGGGAGTTCTCTACCTCCTTTTTAGGCACTATTATCTTTTCTTCCACTGTTTTAATTTCCATAACCTCTTTCTCCTCTTCATTCATTTTGCTATCTACAATTTGAACATCATCTAAAACTGTTTCCATTTCGATTAAGTTTTCTATTTCTCGTTCCTCCTCACAACTTTCATCGACTATAAACTCAGATATTTCACTCTCTAAATTATTATCTTGATTATTCATTTTTTTGCAAATATGCTTTTTCTCAAAATTCAATATTTAAACAATATATTACTATTAATGTTTTATAAAAATAGTTCCTTACCAGTTTCTTCTATCTCCATCTAACCATCACCCACAAAAAACTATAGACAATACTTTTTTTTATATCCTTATACAAACTAACTCTAATTAATTACAGTAACAATAACGATTAAAATTATGTGTCACAACATTATTTTCCCACATGCATGATTCACAGATATTTTGCACATAATAAAATATTTTCAAAATATATCTTTAATATTTCAATAATTGACATGGTCATAATATGTAATAAAATAATCGTAAGCCACATATGCATATTTTAAAATTTTATTTGCTAATTGTTTTAATTTATACTTTACTATTTTTAAACAGTCAGATTATCTACCACATAAAATTGCAATATTTTTAGTAATAAGCACTTAGTTTACTATAATAATCAAATTCTAAATAATTATTGCTATAATAAAATATTAAACTGTCTATTTCGATGAGATATATCTATCCTAAATACACATGGCTTCCACCCTTTTAACATATATCGAAGCAACACGTATGGGCACCATAATCTAACCTACAGTCGTGCATCTTTACTTCCAGATAATATATGATATGAAATAAAACAGGTTCTATCTCAGTTAATAATTAATAAATAAAATATTCAGCATTAAAATTAAATATTCCACTAGCTCAAATTTAAAATTCGAATAAGGTTCAATTTATAAAAATATATTAAATAAATATTTAATATTTTCATGAGACTTGAAGTGAAAATACATGTGACAAGATAGATTACATTGAGCCAATATCCTACAGGATACTACCTCAATGGCATAAGAACACTATCCCCCTTTATTACTATTTTAAATAACAAACTCATAGTATTCTTACGACTTTATTAACTTCTACTCACTAAGATTAAACTAATAATTAAGTCTTAATCTTCTATTTGTAATAATCTAGCTCAATAAAATAATCTCAGGTTCATAAAGTTTATTCTAAGTTAATTTAAAAATACGGTAGTAAAATATGAGAAGGGATTTTATGTCATAATCTACTACACTTAAACTAATAAATAATAATAATAATAATAATAATAATAATATTCTTCATTGTTTAATTACTACTGGATATCTTTTCTTTTCATTATATTTTTATTATCATAATAAAATAAACAATATAATATGATCTTATATCTTCATGTAATGATATAATAAATACGTGGTAGCATTTTGATAATCTGATAAACAAAATATGTGTGGCAACTGATAGCATATAATTTAATATAATATTGTGATAACTGATTTATGACCAATAAAATAATGTAAAATTATGATTATTTAATTATAATGAATACCAATAAAATATTTAAAATTCTTAAAATAATTCTCTATTTATCTTTTGTGCAAAATTATATATTTGTTTCGATTATTATGCATATATCGTGTTTTCATGCAGCGATGTGGAGAAATAAATAACTCGGACACAAAATTTTTGAAATAACAAAATTTAACAAAGTTTATTACTAACAACAAATAAATAAACAATTTATTTACACTATTTACAGTGGATATCCTTAACTTTTTTACTTTACAGTTTGATCTACCGGGTTATAAAAAAATTAATTTATATTTCAATTATATCTTTATTTAGATTTAGGACAAAATTTAAAAAAAAATGTTACTATTTGGTTTCTCATTATGGTTAACTTATTACAAATATATTTATCTACTTTATTAGCAGCAGCATTTTATCCTTAATATTATTAAACTATCTTATTTTAAAAAATTCATACTTAGAAAACATTCTATAGAAAAACAAAATTTTATAATGAGTATGGATTTCTCAAAATATTAAAAAAAAATTCATCTTGCAAAGTCAAAGATGTTACACAAAATATTATCCAAAATTCAGTACTAGATTTTAGTATTTATCACACAATGTTTACTAATCATAATATATTCTTCTTTAAGCCTTACTCCAGTATGATATAAGTGTAATCATCAATATATTTCTGTTAATCAATAAACAAAAAATATACTATGCATATTGTTTACATAATTTACTTTGTACTATTGTATTTTTAAAATACGCAATACTTATTTTTCTCTTAAAAAAATAATACTAAAGCATTTAAAAATTATTATCACTTTAAAGAAAATATCTTTGTTTAGATACTTTATTTTAAAAAAGTGTATATTTCATTTCCAAAATAAAATTCAAAATATATTCTATGATTCTTTTCTTTCCTTAGGATACTTTGGATCTCCAATTTTAAGTTATAACATCCTATTCCTTCTAAGCAAATAAACCAATCTTATACAAAACGATAGCATAACCTAAGTTCTAAATTATTTATCATTTCTCTTAAACATATCTTACTGAATGATGCAGTTACATGAAATAAAGATAGCGAAAACAGATGCATAGGATTAAGGAAGAAAGCTAGGGTATTACTCTTAACATATCTCAAAATCATGGCACAGTGTGAAGAGGCATGACATTTACCTGCCTAATATCCTCTAGTACAGGGATGACATTAAAGCTATTTCTTCAGCTTTATTAGAACATCAAATATTTAAAGAAATATAAACACTGTCCAAATAAAATGTGTATCAGTCATAGGGCTTTGTTAACTATGCTGATATTCACATAAAGACTAAATATTATTTCCATTCCTTATAACATACTATTTCTTAAAACATCATCCTGGTTTCCTGTTCACTAAGTACTTCCAAGCCACTATCTTAACATTATTTCTCAAGATTTTCCACATCTTACATCGATAAATAACTATCTGCATTTACAAAACAATAAATAAAATTCATTAATAGTTAAATAATCTTACGATTCCATAAGAAAAGTCTGCTTACTTCATTATTCTATATGTCTAATCATATACAATCTATTTAGACAATATTTGAATATCCAATAACATGAAAATTTTAAAAGAATCACATAATTATTTGTTATGTTGGATTATATCACTAATAAAAAAAAAATCGTCGTATGCATATTTTCAAATCAATCCTATCTCATAATGTTTTTTAAAATGTTGTATGAAATGTGATACATATAAATAAAAAACTTTTACACTTCATTCTTCCAATTTATGGATGATCTAAAGAAAACAAAAAAATATATACATTATAAATTATCAATAGTTATTATTATTACCAATAACCTTTATCTAGTCATCGTGTTCAGTAGGCTTCCTTTATCCACTTGAGCATTGCAGATATAAAAAAAAATTCACACTCATACACTTTATATTAAAATATTTTTAGTTAAATTATTAGATTGTTATATTATAAAATTTTAATATTAATAAATTAATGTTTTTATGTTTTTCCTAATCTTATATAAAAATTTAGATTTAAACTAGGTTAACAAAATAAAAGGAATCAAAACTATAATTACATATTTTCTTGACGATAGTTCCTGATAAGTCCAAAATGTTTATTATTTTCTCTAGAGTTTTTAAAAATGTTCTCCTCCAAGCACGTTAAAGTTTAAAATAAAAATAATTATTAATCCATTTAGTAAAATTTATAGAAAATAATCCTTGGTTTTAGTATTTAGGATGATAATTATTAAATCATAATATTAATTAATCCGGTGAAGCTTCTTAATCTTCTCTACCAATATTCTCTGCATATCCAATGTATCAATCCATCTAATTTAACTTTAAAAATATTCGATAAACTTTTAAGTACTATTTGTATTTCCATGGATCCATCTTTTATTCAACTATGTGTTCACCTTTTTTATATATGTTTCCTTCTTGATACATTTAAACTTTCATTTGGTATTTTTTATAAATCTCTTTTAAAAATAAAAAAAAAACTTCAAGTACTTTTAAACAAATCTTTTCTAAATACATTTTAAATAATTCTAAGACCGGATATTTTAATATCAAAAACGCTTCTGTAACATATTCTCCTGGGTTCTTTCTTTAATTCTTGAAACTATTTTTTAAAAATGTTACCTTCAGAAAGGATACAACATTTTACTCCTTTTGATATAATATTATATAAAATAATTCATGAAATATAATTGTCTTATTACTATTTAAAAAAATAAATCTTGGATAAACTTATAAATAATACGTTTCAATACATTTTTTTTTTAGACTCCGTATAATGTCCGAGCTGTGTTTTTTTTATGTACCAAAACAGTTCTTCGGTTATGCATTAATAAAGCTGTATCAACAAATATTCCAAGCATTTTTACAGTATTATAATTTATATCCATTTTATTTCATAGTATATCCATCTTTATTGCATAGTCTAGGTTAAACTTCAGATAAAATACTACTGGCAAGTAACTTTTAAAAAATTAGAAAATCATCTCCACGAAGTTTCTAAATATATAATTTTTTTTCTAAACTTTCCTCTTGCAAAATACTTCTTTAAAGTTATCAATTAGTTTTTGCAAAATAAACGATAAGAAAGTACCAAAAAAAAAATTGACTAAAATAAAATTTTTAAAAATACTATCTTTTTGATAGTTATAATTTACCTTTCTCCAGTTTCAATACATTATTAATCTCCCTCGATAACTTAGTTACGATGATATTTATAGTCTGTAAGAATACCTATTCCCATTGGTTAATTTTTACTTTAGCTTGAGAACAAATTTACATATTTTTAGTTTATAGTAGAATTGAATTTCAAAATTAGAAATTATGATGTAATGAACTTAAAATATTATTTAAAATACCACTTTTAATTCAATTATAACTTTATTTAAATTATTTAATCTTTTAAAATAACTTTTAAAATAACATTTAATAACTTATTCTATTTCTTAATATTCAATTTAAACAAAATATTTAATTTTTTTATTAACTGTATTTGTCTTTATTACATTATTTAAAACACTATATACGATAGTTAACTTAATATTTATTATTATTTGCTTTTATAATAGGCAATAATTCTATCCAATTCTATAATATAACTTTTAAAATATTTTAAAACTTCGTTACTTTAAATACAAACAAGTATGTGTGTGAAAGTATTAGTATACAAGTCACATGATTAATAACTTTGACAGACGATTTTTAATCTATTTCTCTGCCCAGATTTATAAAATTGATACACTTATTATATTATATAAAATAATTATAAAAAATTTGGAAGAACAATTTAGAAAATATAGAACTAGATATAATTTTTACCATCATAAAGTTTATTTTAAAAATATACTATATTAATTTTGATTATTAAATATGTTTATAAATTTAAACATAGCATTTATTAACTATAAGTTTTAAACTATTAAAATCGAATTTTTAAATATACTTTTAATATTTATAGCTGTATTATTTAATATGGCCAGCTTTTACAACCATATGCAACAATATTTAAAGCTTTATATAACTATTTTTTAAGTGATTTTATATATTATGTATTTTCTTTAGCTTCAAATTGTACTTTAAAGATATAATTGACTTAATACAATTACCATATTAAAAGAACATATTCTAAATTTAAAATTTTTAGTAATTGACTGTTATAAACTATTACTGTCCTATAGAAAAGGGCACAATATATATATATATATATTATACTGTACAGTCTGTACCTAATATCCTCCATCAGAAAGCACCCCTAGATCTCTAGCATAGATAATTTATAATTTGCTGATGAGAACATCAACTATATATATATATATATATATATATTAAGTGTAATAATATTTAAGGCTTGACAACAGTTTCAAATTCTTTATTGTTATTTTTACTGGAATTGTCTAAGTGTTGACTGGTTTCTAATGATTTTATATTTTATATACATATATATACTTGTTGCTACATTATGGAGAATAGAGATTCTTGGCAAAATAAACAATTGACATGTCAGACAATAGTAAAGAAAAGGCTCGACAAATCTAACAATTAACAACAATATTTATTAACTATTAAATAATAAGCTTACCATGATAATATAGTTTAAACACTGAAGATATATTAAACATATGGTTTAAATAAAGTATTAATCCTATTAATGTATAGCTATACAAGATATTTGACATATGATAGTTTATTATATTTTTCTTCCCATTAATGATAATTTTTAATTTCATTAATTGACAGAGACTTGACAATTTTCATATGTGTGCCCAAATATATATTTTCTATAATATTAATCCATAACCCAAAACTTGGAAGGTTTAATTACAGTACCTGCTCACACCCACTGACTATTACTAAACAAAGCTCATATGTGGAGCAATATGCATATAAATAACTCATGTTAAAAAGAAAAAAATATATAAAAAACACTAAACAGTGAAACACTTTACACCAGTGCAAGATCAGTATTCACCTATTTCAAATGATAAGTAAATCATGGGTCAAACACACAATAAGGACTATTATGAATGAGAAAGGGAAGAAAGATCACTGCACCTGATGCAGAGAAAAATAAGTAAATCTGTGTATCTAGACAATCACAAGAATAAATCACTGAATATAAGAAATAAAACTTTGGTGGTATCCAAAGAATTAGGCATGTACACACAAGCATAACTATTTTTTTTTCAGATGTGCATGACATAAATAAAAAAACCTGCCAATAATTTAAACAATTCAATACTTTATATAAAAAATATATATAAGCACACTTATACAGGTTATAAAATATGTAATGATAATTTCAAAATTTCCAAAGCATTATTACTTGTTAAACAATCAATCTAGTTTTTTTTAAACTTAGTATTGCTTTCTTTAAAATTCTTATTAAAGTAATCTAGATTGTATAAAACCATCACAAAAATGGAAAGGAAAAACTTGTCTTAAATTTTTTCAAACAATTTTCCTTTAAATTTTTATAAGAGAAAGACAAAAATCAAAATTCAATAAATTAACTATCCTATCAATTGTCAATTACCATAGTGTTTTAAATAGAAACATTAATAATAATAATAATAATATACGAATAAGCATTTATTTTATAACATCTTGCGTGTGATTATAATTACGATAGAATGACAGCCTGTTAAGCTAAATTGTGCAGACGCTGTGAGAATGTTGTTAATAAATGAATACCTTCGAACAACCACATGTGGTTGTTCGAAGGTATTCATTTATTAACAACATTCTCACAGCGTCTGCACAATTTAGCTTAACAGGCTGTCATTCTATCGTAGTAATAATAATAATAATAATAATAATAATAATAATAATAATAATAATAATAATATTTTTTTATAATAATACATGAAATATATAAAAGAAAATATTATAAAATAGATAAAAGTAGACATATTAAAAAACTACTGCCTGTCTTATCTCACTGGCTTACTGGTGATATCTTAATAATAGTTTATGCAAAGAGTTTTTGGCTTTAGTCTAAAAAGAAGAGGTAAAAAGCTGTTATTTTCTAAAAAGATTGATTAATAAATGCATATGTATGTTGAAATATCAATATTTGTTCTCACATCTTTATTCTTGCTTCATTGGTCAAGCATTGAAGTTTAATGGAGCTGCTTCATCAGAAAGGAGAAGTGCATTGCAGTGATGGTCTCTTAGATCATAATATTTGCTTGAGGTTGTTAATTAGTCAGCAGGCAATATTAACATGCAATGACTATAGGTTCATGCTGGAGAGTGGAGTTCATTTTTGGTGCTTTAGCAGCATATAGCATTAAACAAGAATACTGGAAAATGTTTTTAAGTTCATCATCTTGCCAAGCATTGGTAAAATACAGTGGAGTTACTATTAAAGTTAAATTGGAACAAAATGCAGAGTGCCAAGTAGAAAATCAGAAGAGTGAATGTGCATGAATCATCAGAATCAATAGTGCATATGCAGAATCTATAGTGAATAAGCAATGAGTAACTAGACTAATATATAATTTTTGGCTGGTCTTTTTATAGACATAAAGTTAGTTGTTTAATCCACTCAAGAATTTCAGAAAGTCATTGATTACCTTTTTGAACCCAGATAAGTCAGCCATTTTCAATTAAGGAATTTATAAAATCTATAATGAAGTCAATTTGAAATTTTACTGATAAATATAAAACTGGAACAAAACATGATGAGGAAAAAATGAAAACATATAAATTTATGCATTATTTAGCTTAAAACTTGCATATAATTTCAATTCTAGAGGTGACAAGAATACATATATAACAGAAAGTTTACACAATTTAAATCTGTTTTAAAAGATTGCCTGTTTCTTGGAAAATCTCACACTATATGCATCTGGTTTAATTTATGCGGAGACCAAGAACAGATTTTAAAATAAGTCTAAAATAAATTTTAAGACAAAGCAAAATCATTCAACCAGCACTATTTTTCTATTCATTAAATTTTGCTTTTGTCTTCCTAAAATCTTAACACAGAATTTTAAAAGTAATAAAACAATGTTTAATTTTAAGATTAAAAACTTAAAATTGTAAACAAGTTAATAGATTTTGCAAGGGGAGATTGAAGATTAAAAAAACTGACAAAATTTAGCACTGAAAGTACACACTTTTTAAATAAACCAAGCACTTGCTGCTGGGAGCTATGTCCATTTTGACAATGGAAATAAGCAGCTAGAGGCCATCAAATTTGCTATCTTTCTTCAGAAGACTGATCTATAGGAATGGAGGAGTTCAAGACATACAGACTTCCAAGAAGACATTGGAGAACAGCCTACCTAGAGAAGTAACAGTGCCACTACAATGCCAGACAGCTCAGCCCAAAGAAGAAGATTATTAGTAACATTTCTTAAAGCAGAGCTCTTTAAAATAAATGTAAAATTAAAATTATTCTAATAAATTTTAAAAGCTAGCTATATTATTGAATGTTCATTATTTATAACTTCTAAATGTTTTCTTAATAAATTAAACTAAAAATTATAATATCAACTTAATGTAATTTTAAATTAATAATCATAATTGTAACAATCTTGCTTATTAAATGAATCGTTATAATTTAATAATTTTTCTAAACATAATAACTGTGTTTAGTTATTATATATATACTGTCCTGATCTGTAGTGATTCCTATTTTGTTTTATTTTATTGTTTATTTCATTGATATTTATGATATGCCATACATCAAAATGGAGATTGATAATATTAATAATTTAGAGAGATGATTAGAAGCTCTCACATAATGGATTTATGCTGCTTCTTTAGCAAACATAATTATTCTATATATGTATATTTAATTAGGCTACTATGTCTTAGCTTATTGTTATGGTTTGCATGTTAATAAATATATATAGTTAATAATCACAAGAGTGATACTATAAAAGCATATTATTAATAAATTAATTAAACTTCAAATATGCTTTCTCCTCCTTAGTTTATTTTTATAAGCTATCCAGGTTTAGTTTAAACTAGATTACTTTAACAAAATCCTTCTTAGCATGTGTGAAGAATGCTAATTAGCAAACAGGGATAAAGTAGATTTGCAAAATAGAACTAAACTATTTAGCACACTAGTTTATTTTTAATATTAATATTATTTCAATAAACATTACACCTTGCTATATTTTTTATAGATGGACTTCTGGTGAAGTGCCATCCCATTATTATTAGTTCAGACAGCCTCTTTAGAACTGGAACACAAGGGTCCAAAAACAAATTTGTAAAGCTGCTCCAATCCCTGAACTAGATTCATATTTAATAGCAAGTCATATGGTCCAAGAGAACTGAGTACTTGGTACTGAATCCTGTGACTAATTACCCATTTGAGCCACAACTTTTACTTAGTTAATGTAACATTTTAGTATCAGAAGCTTCACTACAAATACCAGTACATTCCTTCATATTGTTATTCAGTTCAGCATTGATCTGAACACCAGATCTAGTTTATGTAATAATCTGCATAGGAAGCACATTTATTGTTCATTATGTATAAGTTAATCAGAATAAATTATATTTTGTCAGTTGTCATTTTTGTAAGATTTAACTCATAGCAAACCTAGAATAGATGGCAGACCATACTCAGGCATGATTATAAAGCACAGGTATTAAATTGTATTAAACTTTGAAATTAAATAATTTAAAGGGCATCCTAAAGATGAGATCCTATACTAACTTAGCTCATCATTGTATAACACCAGTGAGTGTAAAACCCCAATGCACTTCTGTTTTTGTATTAATAACTTATAATTTAATAATTAAAGATATTAAATTTGTAATAATGTTTAGTATGTTACTGCAATCCATTTTCAAATCTTATCCAAATCTATTACATTTTAGAGTTAATTATTAGTATATGCATTACCTCAGCAAGCCATGTATGTGTGTGTTTATTAGTTAATTGATAATTTACTGATAATTCCCTGAGTTTCACACTCCACCCTGTGCTATTTCTGGCTCACAAACTAAATGGGACTGAGTGTAACCTCATAGATGCCATCCATAGGGTAGTAAATCATGGAGCCTTGGTGAAGAAACTGATGTATTATCTGATTCAAGGTCTCAATCCCTCATCTAGATCAGCTTTGGGATAATTTGTCAAAACTCTGGATTTTGTTGCATGGATGTGCAAATATGACCATTATAGTATATATATAATATCAGACCTAATAAAGAAACAACAACTTAAAATTGGACTTAAGCTTGTGCTTAGCCAACATTAACTTTTGCACTTAAATTAAATATTGGGATGGGAAAACTCCATCTCAATTAATATATATCATTAAAAACCAGTCAACACTTAGACAATCACAATATCAATAGCAATTTATGAATCTCAAACTGTTGTCATGGCAACCTCCTTTTAATAATAAAGATGGAATCCCTTATATATAACACAATCAACTTCCATTCAGTATTAGACAATAATTTAGCAAATTCTATAAATATCTTTAAAATAATCTTAATGTTGAGTACAAGATTGAAATAAAATACAAAATATGAATTAAAAATTATATTGAACTATTATTTATTTTATTAAAAAACACAGTAAATAACTTTTATTATCTTAAGAAGCATATTAAGTAGTCGGCAAGTAATATTTTTAAATGAAATATAATTATATAAGTTAATCAGTAAAATTAATAAAAACACAAAAAAAATATATATTGATGGTTTGAGGAAGTTACATAATGCTAGGTAATTTAATGCTCTAAGCAATCATTTTTGTTGAATTTAAAAAAAATTGCCTTATAATTGGCTATAATGGCAAGTAATAACAAATATTGGAGATCATTTTTCATTAAATATCACAATGCCAGGTAATGCCATAACAACAGTATTCCAAACTGCTGAGGGTAGAAATTTTTAGTGATTTTAATTCTTGTGTTATTCACTACCTAACAATATTTAAAATACCTATTTACTGACAAATATTAAATTGTTAATTGAATTTTCTGCGATTGGCTACTAAGAAAATAATGCTATGTGTAATTAAAAGCTGGAAAAATGTAATTTATCTGGACTGGATTTAAATCTACATTATAGAGGATGACAGAAACATGCATTACCACTGCACCATGATGACATTCATAAAGTAAAAAATAAATAATTGTATACTATTTATTTGTAACATTTTTGGTAAAAAAATATTTGCTTCAATACAATGATTGAAGAAAACAATACGTTAATGTTTTGCAATAGAATATACAGACAGTCTAGTTTTTAAAACTGTATTAAATGTGTAAATCAATTGAGTGAGCAGCACATATTCTTAGCTTCCATAATACTTTTCAATACCAAATTGTAATCTAGAGTGATGAATAGTATTTAATATATATTATATGTACTACTATCTAACATCTATTGATTATTCTAGGATATATCATGTAAAGAAATTGAAACAGAAGAAATAAAATTTAAATCTATAAATAGTAAATATATATTTTCAAAACAGGTGTTTTGAAGCTGCTGAAAAAATAGAATTAAAATTAAAAAACATATTGTCAAAATAATGACTTGAAATGTTAGAACTATAAGTAAACTAAAAGAGATAGTGAATTTATTGTCAGATGTTCAATATTATAGGACTCTTTAAACAAAATGGATGGTTAGAAGCAAGAACCAAAAAAAGTTCAAAGATGTTTAAGAATGTTATATTAAAAATTTGAAAAGATTTTATAAATAATATATTCTTGGTTGTAAAAAGTACTAAGAGAAATATTTTTTTCAACAAGTTATAGATAAATTTTAATTTTTTAAAGATAATAACAGAGATAAATGTGTGAAATTTTTAAAAGACAAAAATAAAAAGTTACAAAATTTTGTTTTAATTGATTAAAGTTATTTTTCTTTTCTC
Source organism: Epiperipatus broadwayi (assembly GCA_028023455.1). Classification (NCBI taxonomy): domain Eukaryota; kingdom Metazoa; phylum Onychophora; class Udeonychophora; order Euonychophora; family Peripatidae; genus Epiperipatus; species Epiperipatus broadwayi. Next base: position 3,184,590 of record JAQFVV010006281.1, on the reverse strand, counting down.
TTCATCTCTCTCCAAAACAAAAGGTAATTGTCAAGCATTGTTAACTGAGAGATCAGTGCAGCTTCCTTGCAAGCAAGCAGTTGGTTGCAAACAGTTGTTGCAGGTTTGCCTCCCGGCCGATGCTATGACATATGGAAAAAAAAGGTAATGTTTTTCAAATTAGTATAATTAAAAGATTATCTTATTTTTATTTTGGCATAAGAAAAAAACAACTACAGATGATTTTTTTTTAAAATTAAAAAAATGATGGAAATAACTAAATAACCTTTTTCTAAAAATAAATTCAATTAATTAGGGTTTAATTTTGTTAGATTTGAGACAAAATGTGATTGGATTGAATACAAGATTGCTTCAAAAATAATAAGGAGTTAGTTAAAGCAATAGACTTTAGTGTCTTGTGAGATACCATCATTCCTGATCAAATTGTTGAAGAAAACACTAGCAGCATTCAGTCTTTCCTGATCAAGCTGAAAATGAAACAATGAGAATAGTTTGGTTGTCTGAATTAAGACTCATCTTAAATGTTTCTAAGATTCAAGATAAATTATGAGCTAAGTTTAGCCAAAAGCTGAGTATCATTAAATCTTATCATGTAGCCTGTTCACTAAAAATGTAGAAGCAAAATACTTTTGAAGTATACTGCAACAAAACAGGTTTTTATCTGAAAGCATGAATATCTTTTCCTATGAATTTGCATAACCTGGAAAATAGTAGAGTAAAAACAATTGATAAACTCATTATGTATATTAGCCTGACCTATAAATTATCATATTGGGAAGGTAAAAAAATTTAGGTTGTGTGAAAACTGAAAATATGGATAAATTTAAATGTGTACATTACCCTGGAAATGTGTTTTAATGGTGAAACTTGCATGAAGATACCCAATATGGAAAAACCTAAAAATTACAATTACCAAACTGGCCAGATATAAGCTGTGAGTCCATCGAGAGTTTCTGAGAACTTTCTTAAGGAACATTGTGCCCAGTTTATATGTGAACTATATGCTGCTTGAACTTCCAAGTGTCTATTGCTTTAGGGGTAAACCAGGCATCAATCAACAAGAAAAACACCATCTGATGCTGACCATTAAACAAAAAACAACAACTATGTATTAACACAAAGCCCACTAATAAATCAAAGCAGAATTAGCAAAACAATTAACACTGAATAAGTAATAATAAACAATCTTCAGAGAGTCCCTATTTATAGTTTATTAAGTTATCTTATGAGCCAAATCAGTTTCAATGATGGGTCATTTCTATCATTTACCTATTGGTTATAGATAACTTCTAAACATCACTACGTCAAATGGCTTTATAAAATTTTAACTTTGAAAAAGATTGTACCAAAATAACAGAAAATGTTTTGACTAAATTACATCAGATATGTATTTCCTTAATTAGTTGATCTACTTATAAGAATTTAATTACATTTTATACAATAATGTCATTTCCATCCACCTAACTATGAATACCTTTACAAATGTTAATATAAAAAATATTTTGTTTTAAATTACTTTTAAAATAAACTTAGAATTATTAAGGCCATATACATTTATGTGTGCACATAATATCTATATAATTATCACTTATTAAAAATTGTTTAAAACGATTTAAAATTTTCCTCGAATTTTTTAATTTATATATATAAAGCATATATAAATATTGAAATATAATGTATACTGATAAAGCAGTACATGAAACAATATGTATTGTAATTAAAGCTTATAAACAAAGTGTAGTTATTATCTGCTATATATAGCATCTGATAAAGGGACTTTGATGAAAATATAGCAGATATTATGTTTTTACTATATGTGATTAAGAATTCAATAATATTAATTGAAAATATGAAAAATAAAAATAGATTTCGCAATAATAAAGGAAGTGGACAAAATTGATGATATTTCAATTGAATTTCTAAATTTATGGAAGAAAGATAGTCATTTTCACTTCTGGATTAATTGATTTTTGTTATTAAGAAGAGGAGTCAAATAATATAATTTCTTACAATAATAATAATCCCATTATCTATTCTTTGTGTCTAGACACAAAGTGAATGAATCAGAAATTATAACATCCATGGTTGGTTTCTCCAATCACCTGAAAGTACAGCTGAAAATCAATGACTACAAAATAAACAGAAAATAATACATATTTTCAATAAACAAAATAATAGAGATGACATAAAATTAAAAATTGATCAAATATCAAATATATTGGTATTCCTACCCTAGTATACATATGAGACCAAATTGCCACCATGCATTGTCTGGTATAAAATAAAAAAAGAGTTATCTGAAGAATGCAAAAAAACATCACAAAAAAATTTAACTAATAACCAATTGAAAAACCATATAATAGAAATACAAAACCTACTCCAAGATCATAAAAAACTAAAACCCAATCATTATTTAATTATTAGCTTACAAGAAGAGCATGATAAAATATATCAATTACTGGAGCTTGAAACCCAAACAATAAGACTTCGAAAATTAATCCCAAATCTTGTTAAATCTCAAAGCCAATGACAAATTATGCCAGGCTATATATACCACACACAAAAGAAATTAATATAATAAAAACTGATGAAGGTAAATCAGTATCGGTATAATAGTAAATAAAGAAATGCTGGAAATGATAAAACTAAAATTTGGTGAAAGAAAAACTAGTATAAAGGAATATAAAAGCATAGCCCTAGAAAAACCTAAGCAATATATAACAAACCAAAAAAAATCCAGACAGAGATAGATAAACTAAAAATGAACATAACATTGGCAAATGACAAAATACCAGCCACAATTTATAAAATGTTAAGTTATACATTAATACATGCAATGTTGGAATATTTTAACCAAATGTGTAGCAAAAGAATAAACTGTCCATACATGAATAATAGAGTGATGTTTAGCCTAAAAAAAGAAAAACTGATACAAATATCTAAAAGAGAATAAATGAGACATATATTAATAGAAGATATAAACTCAAAAATTCTTGTGAGGATACTACTAAAGAGATTGTACAAGTTGATAAGCTCCAAGATCTCAGCAGCCCAAGATCTCAGCAGCCCATCATGCAATAAAAAGAAAAATAGCAGTTAATGCAGTTATTGGGATCTAAGAAGCAATAAAATATGTGAAAGAATAAGTCTATCATAATATTATGCTATCAAAGTTGATTATAAGTTAGCTTTTAATCTAGTAAATTGGTTGTACTTAATAAACACAATAAATGAACTAATATCTGAACACAGGTACATAGTAAATGCAATAAAAATTATTTAAGTAATGGCAGTATATCCTTAAAAAAATATATGAGAAAATCTAACCCCTTTATTCCCAAAAAGGGAATCCCACAAGGATCCCACTAGCATTTCTCTTGTTTGCAATCTATTTGGACCCAATGATTAAATAAATACAAAACAAAGTTTCAGGCATATATCTATCACACTTGAGGGCAAAAATTTAAACAATAGTATTTATTGATGACATGGTAATAATATTCCAAGATATTTACAACAAGCAAATTATTATCAACATACTTGAAAAGTTTCCAAAACAAACAGGATCAATAATACAACCATTCAAATCAGCTGCATGACAATTAGCAACTGAAAAAAAATTCCCAGTGATTTCCAGGCAAATCCATCAATGTTTCTAAGAATACCTTTATACCAATCAAAAACATAGATGAACAGATATCTAAACAAGTTAATCATTCATAAAATAGTGAAAAAATAAAGAACCATTCACCCATTAAACTATATGAAGTAATTAGAGCCAAAATATTTAATGGAATCGCCATGGAAATGTTAAGTTACTATGGCCCTTGGATAAACCTATACAACAATACAGTAAATGAAACAGAATAGCAAAAAAGTACATTTGGGGAAAGACAACCAAAATAATATCAATGGTGATGTTACAATTACCAATTAATATAAAAGGTTTCAATGTAATAAATGTAAGAAAATAGATGTCATTTATTAAAGCAAAACCTCTAATAAATGTAATAAAGAGTGAAACTTTCAATCCACCAGAATGTGATGTAAAATTGTATAAATAGATGAAAAAAGAAACAAGATCCTTTGTAGTCAACTTACTTATAGCATGTAAGGACTTAAAAGATGAGCTAAATACGTCTAATTTAGAAGGGCTAAAATACAGTATTCTTAAAAAAAGTAACAAATATCAGTAAAAATCATGGCTAAACATATCCGTAAATAGAGTTCTAAGACACTTTCAGTCAATCCATACACCCCAAAAATACATGAACACCATCTATAAACTGATGAATGGGATACATACCATGACAATGCTTTTAAATAAAAAACTACTTATGAATCTAGAATCAGGTGTACAACATACAAGAGCAGTGATGAAACATTTGCGCACCTTACTAAAGAATGTAGAGCATTTAAACAAATAAGGATAAAAGTATTCAAAACACCAATTATTAATCTAAAAGATATTATTAACAAACACATCAAGAGATTTGATCCACACAACACTATGGTACTAATCAATACAATTAAAACAATATGGGAAATAAAGTGTTCATTAATATTCGATAATAAAAAATATAATTGGATTAAAGAACTTGATAAAGGATGGGAAAAATACTTTGAGCAATGCTTAAAATACTTACCAAAAAAACAAATGATTAAAATCTGGGAAGGAGCAGCACCTACAGTATGCAATATATGGCAATAAATAATTTACGAAAAGATATACATTAAACAAGGGCATAATAGCAACCTGCCAAAGATAAAATTAAGACAGACTAATAAGCAACAAAGTGTGACACCCAATTACTAACATACATTTATTAAGCTTAATAGAAGGACATATAATTTGTGAAAGTAATGTTAAAAAGGAATTGTAAGAAACCAAAGACAAAAAAAAAAAAAATTGGAAAACAACTAAAAACTTTGTAATATATATGTAGTGTTTTTTTAATAAAAGTAAATACTTAAAAAAATAATTCCATTATAAAAGTATATTGCAATAAACTGTGAGAAATCTATAACAATTACATTAATTCACAAGGTACTAAGATGTTAAGTGATATAAATAGCTATATTTTTAATAAGTAAGTCATAATTTTGTCTAAATAATAATTTAAATTTAGAAAGGAATAAAATGATCAATTGAAACAGTAATAAGAAGTTAATATTGTTAGTATTTCTGGGAGTGGGGATCGGAAAAACTTAAATTGAGACATCTGTTTAAAAAATTTACATATGAATCACAATTTATTTTTACAATAAAATCGTACTTTTTTTAAGGAAAAATAGATATATAGAAATAGTTAATTTAAAATTATTTTTTTTCTGTTTCTAAATATTTGCTTAGTGAATGTTTATTTGACAAGGATGAAATTAATATTAAGAAAGACTCATTATGACAGATTTTTTTGTCTATAACTATATAAGAAAATGGTATATACAAAATTTACAAAAAGCTAAATACGATGATAAAATTTGCAGTAAGATTACGATAAAAATAAATGCAACCAAAACAGCAAAATTAGATAGAGAAGGGTGACTAGAAAAAAAATTATAAAGGAGCCGATGCTTTTAAATATATGAAAAGTTTGTTAAGTGATGATAATAGTGGTAGCGATAAAAGTTTTAGAGTGATTGTTAAACATAATTTTTTTTTATAAGGCTGATTAGTTTTCGCATTACTTTATTTAATGAAATAAGATACGCGTAAAGAGCTGCTGCTTTATATGCAAAAATAAATAAATAAATAAATCAGCAATTAAAAATTAGAGCTCTAAAAATAGAAATTTGAAACAGAATGAAAAAAAAAGTAGAAATGATTAGATGAGAAATATACCGAAGTTTGAAAAACATATCGAATGGAAAAAGATTAGGTAATAAATAAGTCAGAAAAATAAATCACTTTTTAAAAAAAAAAAAAGAAATTCACAAATGAAATTAAGAAATAAATAATTTTATGAGTCCTGAAATTGTTAGTGAAACTTATTGAATAAAATCTGCGTCAGCAATTGAAGAAAATTTGGGCAGATTAAAACTTCCACTTAAAAGTATTCTTTATCTATTCTGTACTATTTTCTATTGAGAAAATCTTACAAAAGCTGCATAATAATATCAAATGCTAATTACTGTTTAGAAGTAGACACACCATTATTCTACCTAAGAGCTATTTTATTGTAAGATTGAGTGCTCAAACTGCTTTTGGAAATATATCAGCAAGCATATGATAAAATCATATGATATTATTGTTAGAATTAACAATTTAAAAGAGAGGGATGAAGTTCCTTAGCAATAATTAAAAAAATAAATGAAAACTTATAAAATTATTTTGCTTTAATTAGAAATGCATAATAAGTTTTAAAAGTTTATTTTTATCTTAAGCACCTCAACATGAAAATAAAGCAATATTTGTGTCTGCAAGCATCATATTCAATCTTAATGATACCAAAATATAATTATGGTTTTTAACTTGACACAAATCACCTTAATATTTCTTTGTAGATCTTATTATATCTAAGTGGAAATGTAAAGAAAGACAACAGTGCTTAAACCCTAGATAATTGATCTAAATCTTTTTTGTTGATAGATAGTCAACACACCAGACAAAACACTACAACTTCTGACTTTGTTTGAAAAAGACGAGAGTGAGTAAAAAGGTAACTGTACTAAACCGGAAAATCGGAGTAAAAAAAAACTAAAACACACTTCCAGTTGCGTTTGTGTGTATTGAAAATACATTCACATATGGTTGAGCCTTTATAAGACCCTAATCCACATGAACACACTCATTCCAGATTTCCAAACAAAATAAATAATTAATGTAAATATATCATTTATCAGGGATTTACATATTGATTACTAAACTTTTAAAATATAATGGTTTATTACTTAATGATTTCATACTTATTGAAACAGTCAGCTCTGTCAATCCAACTGTTTCACTTACTATATACTATAGTAGTATTTCTATCTAAGTAACTAGCACCAAATTCTTGTATATCAGGTTACTATTATATCCAAATCAGGCTGGATTTAAATATAAAGGTATTAGTTATGTATGTTTGCGTATATCTTAAGCCTACAAGGTAAAAGATGTATCTGTATATGTAAAAAAACCATATACACACACATATATTTCTAGGAATAAATAGATGAAAACTATGTTGTATGTGTAACAAGAGACTACATATATGCAGGAAAGAATAATGTTAACAGATTTAAAAACATAATAAATTTCTTTACTTAAAATATTTATTCTAAAGACTATTAATATTTGAAAGTATTGTATATTTCTGCATATATTGCTAAATTAAATAATCGAGTTACATATTTACCAGATGTTTTCCTTTTATAAATTTGTTTTCGAAAAAGAATTGATATTATAAAATTTAATATTTCTCACTGTAGGGTGACCTAATTACAAAATTAAAAGTAACACTAAGTTGTAGAATAAATTTTCCTGAGTAATTAAAACAAAATCATGAATGACCAGCTGTAAAACTACCTGTAAGAAATAAAAAACAGCATAATTACATGAATCTAGGAATACAGCGAGAAAATTAGAGAAACAAGTCTGAAAAATTACTATGACCGAGAAGGGGGGTAAGCTGATAATATAAGCCTCCACAGCCATTTTGGATTTAGTGGGATATTATTTCAGTCAACAACTTATGTTTTAAAATTATTAATTATAATGCAATTTGAGTAGAGGGCATTTTTTCTTGCCTTTCTGACCCGTGAGGTCTACCATGCGGGAAATAACAAAAAAGAAGCTGTGTGATGAATCAGATGCCCATTGACAGAGCCCTCAACATTAAACAAGTGCAAGCAGACAGAAGAGATGGTAAAAACCTTCCTCTACTTAAAAATTAATATTTCAACTAAAATGCGATAATTCCTAAAGCTAGCTAAATTTAAACTCTATGGACATAGCAATAATTTAATTTTAAATCCACTACTAAATGTAATTTTGATTTCTTAATTTTAATTTTAAAATCACTACTAAAATGTAATTTTGATTTCTTTTCTTTTCATCTTAAGATCTTGCCTGATTTAATTTAATAACTGATTTGATTTTTATACTGAGTTAATATCTTATTTATTGATTTACGTACACCATGTATTTATTAATTTATTTGTGGGTTTGCTAAGTTATTTCCGATTGATCTAGTTCAACGTATTTACCTTTCTGAATTATTAAAAGTTAGTTAAAGCAATTGATTTTAAATTAATTATCATAAATTTTGTTACATATAGTTTTAAATACTTTATTCTAAAATGATAATTAAGTTTCTAGATTATTTTACATACTTTAACTTTCTGGTATTTGATTTTATATATTTTAAATAGAATATTATAATTTGTCTCGATTAATTCTTGTCACTACTTAAATTTGGCTTGAACTGGGTCAATCAGATATAAACTAATTGCGTTGCCATTTCATTTTCAAACTATGCTAAAACAGAGCCCAATTTTAGATTTCACTTGCGTGAAATCTACTCATTAAACTTACATTCCTTTCTAAGTAAATCTATGCCAAGTTTTATGATTTTCCACTGCTTCATAGTTTATGCTGTATTTTTTAATGGGGTTTTACTATTGATTAAACACCTAGTGGGGAGCCATCACACCTTCACACCTAGAGATAATATAGCATCAAGAAATGCAAAGGAAACCCATTTTGAAAGAGGTAAAATATCTTGTTTAACATTTAATTAAAAAGCTTACAGCTGTTTTAAGATAGATTCGCTTTCAAGATATTTAACTAATGTTTAGCAGGAGTGATTGAAATACAGCAGAAATCTATAACTTTATATCTTAATGCCCAATAATGTGCTGTACTTCCTCCTAAAGTTATAAATTCCTATATAGATAGCTTTACAAATTAGCGTCCTAAGTTTTCCTTAATAGCATTATTATACATGCTACCTAATGAACTGATATATGGTAGTTTCAAGAAGGAAACTAGTGTTTAGCAACATAAAATTTTATTATATAATGTGGTGAGTGGTGCGAGTGTGTTTTTAAGAAATGCTACAGCAGCTATATATATTTGTTGCTATACATTTTAGTGGTTGTATGTGCAAGGTTACACCATTACTCTCTTAGTTTGGACAACTATCTTTTCAGATGAAGGTTGGATATCCCACCCCATTCTGCATCCTCAGAAATGGAGCATGAAACTCCCATAGTTTATTTAGTTGTTCGATAGCTGGACTAAAAAGGTCTCTTATTTCCACAGCAATGAATACGGTGACAAGGGAACCGTTACTTCGTAAAAATCCCATAAAAAGGCACTCTCAAGACACAAGGGCTATATCAGATTTTATATTTTCTATATGCCATGGCATCTAACGTCTGCCTGCCAATCATCAGTTCATCCCACCATAATAATTGTATTTTCAGCTTTGATCTGAATTTGAATCTAATTTTATAGGCAAATATGCTATATAGAGAATATTAAGTATTCACGCTTAATAAAATGTCATATTCTTTATCAATATGTATAATCACTTCTGCTAGCTCTAGAGCAGATCTAGTCCCTATTATATAGCATAAACTAGGCATAGATGGTCATGAGCAATTTAACCTCATTCTATAAAGTAATCTTAAGGCTCATGAAAATATAAATTTTATACATATAATTTCTTCATCACCTGCAGATGATATCTATATGGAGCAAACTAAATTAAATGATTTGTAATCCAAACTACAATCACCTGCACATGATTGGAATTGCTATATAATCAGTAAAATCATCACCTACGAGTGATATATGTATCTGTAATAAATCTAGTAATGTAACTAACCAAAATCATTAATGTCACCTGTGAGTGATTTACATTGTCCCAAATGCATATGTAAATTAAAGCCATATATAACTAGGCAAACCATAAATGATTATAACTCCAGTCATCACTTGCATGTGAATCCCAAACTCAAATATGAAATTGTATTCCTAACTTAGTCACCTGTGTGTGAGACAACCTATATAGCCACATTATAATCATTATTTTCATTTATTAATTTTAATATTTAATTCATTAAATTTAGTTTTGAATTTAACTTTTGTGTCATGTCTCAATGTTGCTCATTGGTAAGTCTTTATTGATTAGTTAATCATTAGTTAAGAATCACAATCCATATTTTATAATTATGTTCTGCCACACACATCATCTATATAGCTATACTAGTTAATAAGTCAATTTCTCATAGTCTTATGCTTTACCGATGTGCTACTGCTGTCACATGATGAAGGAAAATGCTGCAGTGGCATCATACGTGTCATCTGCAAGGTGGTAAATCTTTGAGTGTTAGTAAAGGAATTGGGGCTATATCAAACAACATGGTTCGTACCACTCTATGCTGGTCAGCCTTAGTATGATTTACTAAAGTTCTAGATTTTGTTGCACAAATGTGCCGATTTGACTGTTACAGTAGATTTGTTTTTCTCTGGGTATGTAGCACCAACTGGGGCTTTCGAATATAAACCTGCATACCTGAGAGGGGATATTGACAGGTGTGTTTCCACAGCACTTGTTATATATATTGAAGCAATGGATCTGAAGCCCGATCCATGCTTCACATCTTCCTATAAACTTAATTAGTATTGTAGACCTGAATTAAGTTTATAGTTCAATATCAGCAGGGTTTTGCATTAGAGTTAAAAATAATTATGCTTATCAAATGTGTATTACATTTAAATATTTTGTTTTAAATAAATTTCATTCTATTAATAAAAATTGCTTAACCTATTAGTCAAACATATATATACATCTAGCGTATATATATGAGTTAATGCAAAATTCTGCTGAAATAAAATGCTTATTCTACTATAAAAAATAATAATATATTGTTGTTAAAATTTTGTTAAAATATTTAGTATGATTTGATTTTGAGATAAGCCCGCCAACATTTTCTAAAAGAATGTATAGTTTTGATTAGTGAGCCATTCAAGTCTAATTAAAGATGGCCTTCTCTTTCTTTCTTTTTAATTAATAGAATTCAAACTTTAAAGAAAGAAATCTAGAGTGAAAAAGTAAAAGTTATTTTTAGAAAATGTTATTTTGAAACAAAGGAGCATGGGGAGGCTTATCAAGATCTCAGATCATACAAACAATAGAAGGTAGCTGACAGAGAGGATATAAATAGAAGTGAGAACAAAAGACTAGATTATTCAGATTTTTCTTTTTGAAGGATTCAGATTTTTCTTTTTGAAGAGGTCAGATTATTCAGATTTTTCCTTTGGAAGGATTCAGTATTCAGATTTTCCCTTTGAAGGATTCATTTATTCAGATTTTCCTTTCAAAGGATTCCATTGATTCAGATTTTGCTTTTGAAGGATTCATTCAGAGTTTTCTTGCTGGTTATTCCAAGTTTCCTTGAGAGTGCATTCATATTTCTTTTTGGAGAACTCTCTCCGATTTGCTTCACATTTAGCTGGTGCTCCAAAAAGTTATACAGCTGTTGTTTTCAAATAATGGAGAAGTTTGAACATGCTCCAGTTAAAAGCCATAGTATTTTGAAGGAAATGAATATGCTCGGCTAGGCAAATAAATAGCTTTGCCTATCACCGAGGTTCCTGAATACCATCCAAAATGCCATAGTATCCACTCAATAGTCATCTGAACTCTGTGCCGTGTCTGGAGAACTTTTCGTGAAACCATACTACATATTTTCATTGTCAGGACAAATCCCTAATCGACGGTTAGATCAAGCCACGAACACCGGAGGGAACATGACCAAGGGGAAAAAAAGGATGGTAATCGTATCTCCTCTATTGAACTATTTTTTATGCTACCTTTTGTTCATATTTTTTTAATTGCTTCATTGAATTATATGTATTTGTTGATGTAACCATTTTTATTAGACTAGTCTTAATTATATATATTATGTGATCATCTATCTATATTTAACCTTTTCCCTTCGCTATTCTTCCTTACTAACCTGTGTAAATATTTAATATTCCATTGCGGTTAAGTTTAATAGTTAATTTTTGTTCATTTAAAATCTCTTTCCAGTTTTATTTATGTTTGTTAATTAAATACAAGTCAGTTTCTTTTGTGTGCCAACTTGATCTCTATGATAATGCCTCTTTTGTCCGCCATGAGCTTTACGTACATCTGATTTAACTATATACGTTTTAAATAATTTTTAAACACTGTTTGTAGCGCAAAGCAATTAGAAATGCTTTGCGAAAGATTCTTTTTTTATCGTACTTTATCGAGAAGATCGAGTTGACAATTTTATTAAAATTGGGAAAAGATTTAGACTAGATTATTCAGATTTTTCTTTTTGAAGGATTCAGATTTTTCTTTTTGAAGAGGTCAGATTATTCAGATTTTTCCTTTGGAAGGATTCAGTATTCAGATTTTCCCTTTGAAGGATTCATTTATTCAGATTTTCCTTTCGAAGGATTCCGTTGATTCAGATTTTGCTTTTGAAGGATTCATTCAGAGTTTTCTTGCTGGTTATTCCAAGTTTCCTTGAGAGTGCATTCATATTTCTTTTTGGAGAACTCTCTCCGATTTGCTTCACATTTAGCTGGTTCTCCAAAAAGTTATACAGCTGTCATTTTCAAATAATGGAGAAGTTTGAACATGCTCCAGTTAAAAGCCATAGTATTTTGAAGGAAATGAATATGCTCGGCTAGGCAAATAAATAGCTTTGCCTATCGCCGAGGTTCCTGAATACCATCCATAATGCCATAGTATCCACTCAATAGTCATCTGAACTCTGTGCCATGTCTGGAGAACTCGATTATTTACTTTAGCAATATATGCAGAATATGTCGGCGTAGTGATGAGACAATGGCACATATATTGGAAGAGTGTCAAATTTGGAATAGCATAAGAAACACTTTTAAATCTTCCATTAAAAACAAGGAATCAGCTTGCGTAAATTTGACTAAAGCCTTCAAGAGTGGACATTTTGGGGTCATAAGATTGGCAACATTCATAAATATTTCCATTTGGTCTTTGAGAAATAAGACCATCTTCGAGAGTGGAGAAGAATATGACATGATGAAAAGAAATAAAAGAATTAGACCAAAATTTTTCTCAGAATTTTCATTCAACCAGACCTGGGCCCTAGTAAATCTAAAATAAAATGTAGTACCAATGATGAAAAGAATATAAAGTCTTAATGTAATTGACATGAAATTAATTGCCTTTTGTTTATATATATATATATATATATATATATATAAAACAAAATTAATTGCCTTTTGTTTATATATATATATATACAAGTGTAACCTCTGATTGTGTTGACTGGTCTCATTTGAGATCAGTATGTAATTGTCCTTCCTTTTGTAAATGATTCTTATGGTTTGTGAATAAAATTTCCTTTTGAAAGATAAAATGTCATATTCTTTATCAATATGTATAATCACTTCTGCTAGCTCTAGAGCAGATCTAGACCCTGTTATATAGCATAAACTAGGCATAGATGGTGATGAGCAAATTAACCTCATTCTATAAAGTAATCTTAAGGCTCATGAAAATATAAATTTTATACATATAATTTCTTCATCACCTGCGGGTGATATCTATATGGAGCAAACTAAATTAATTGATATGTAATCCAAACTACAATCACCTGTGCATAATTGGAATTGATATATAAACAGTAAAATCATCACCTGTGAGTGATATATGTATCTGTAATAAATCTAGTAATGTAACTAACTAAAATGATTAATGTCACCTGTGAGTGATTTACATTGTCCCAAAGGTATATGTAAATTAAAGCCATATGTAACTAGGCAAACCATAAATAATTATAACTCCAGTCATCACTTGCATGTGAATCCCAAACTCAAATATGAAATTGTATTCCTAACTTAGTCACCTGTGTGTGAGACAACCTATATAGCCATGTTATAGTCATTATTTTCGTTTATTAATTTTAATATTTAATTCATTAAATTAGTTTTGAATTTAAATTTTGCATCATATCTCAATGTTTCTCATTGGTAAGTCTTTATTGATTAGTTAATCATTAGTTAAGAAACATAATCCATATTTTATAATTATGTTCTGCCACACACATCATCTATATAGTTATATTAGTTAATAAGTCAATTTCTCATGGTTTTGTGCTTTACCGATGTGCTACTGCCACCACATGATGGAGGAAAATGCTGCTGTGGCTTCATATGTGTCATCTGCAAGATGATAAATCTTTGAGTGTTACTAAAGGAATTAGGGCTATATCAGATAACGTGATTCATACCACTCTATGCTGGTCAGCCTTGGTATGATTTACTAAAGTTCTAGATTTTGTTGCACGAATGTACAGATTTGACTGTTACATTATATAATTCTGTTTTATCTATTCATTGATTACATAATCTTAGAGTTTCTATTGATACATATTCATTAAGACTTCTCACAATAATTATCTCAGGGCTTTCTTTTAATAAAGATTTACTACTATCAAGATGAATATGTGTATCAGGGATTTTTTGTATGCATTTTTAACTTATTGGATTCAAATAGCAAATATAATAAAAATATTTAAGTAACCTTAAATAAATCATCAGTGTAATGTCTTCATTTGAACTTAAATGGTATCAAAATGATGATTAAAGGATAATACTATATATTTTAAGAAAAATAACGAAATTGTTTATTTCCTGTGAATAATAAAACAATATAATAACAAAATACAAATCATCATTATAGAACAACAAATATTAAAGAGAAATGTTTATAATATGAATTATCTCCATATGATAATAAATATTAAAAATAAATATTTTCAGCTCTTTTGAAGGTGTATGTGATGTATTGATTATATCTATGTTTGATGTATAAACTCATGGTATGTGTGGCAATACACTATACATGTTGTAGGAAATGGATTGCAATATTTCATTCCACTTTAGTTTGAACATATAATCGAATCAAGTATCTCAAAACTATAAATTTGCTACATGCACATTTGTCACTTTCTTTATCAACTTGAGTTTGAATTCAAATTAATTATTGTAAGGTTTATTTCACAAAAATTTATGCAATAGAGTATTTTAATACTTCTCCGCCATGCTAGTGGGAACTGGTATATAAATTATATCACAACAACAAATCTCAACTAGTAATTTTAAATTAATTCTAACATATTTTAACACCTAGTATTTGGTGAATCAAATATAAATAACCATTATCCTAAAAGATGTACAACTTACTCTAGATAGTTTTACTCAAACAAGGATCAAGAAAAGAATTTTAAAAGATAAAAATGATAAATGATGAAATATAACTTAATATTTATATTTTAAATAAATTCAAAATAATGATTAAAAAATATACAATCTCTCTCCATCAACAAAGATTTAATCTGTATTCATTCTCATTTATCTATCACACAATACCCTTAAATTTTTGAATATATAATATACTTACTACCTGGATTTCCAATGGAGCTTTATAGTCAGATTAGATTTAGTATATTTATTATTTTAATAATTTATTAACCTATCAATTAAAACATAAATAACTAAACATCATTCATATAACGTTTATATGGCAATCTAAATTTATCAATAATAGAACTCACAAATGGCAGCATATTTAATGATTTGTAGCAGTGTTATCCACATTTATGGAAGATTAAAATCATCACAGTTAAATTAATCCATTTTGAAAAATATTTATCTGGGATATTACCTGTACATCCTGAATTCCTTTAATCTCTTTAATTCATTTGATAGTCATATATATAAACAGATAAAATCTTCAAGTAACTCTTTGTCAAAACAAGTACTCCAATCACTATACCATTTTCATTCTTTTGATGTTCTTAAGAAAATTATTTCAATTGTTTCTATTCAATCACAATATAT
This sequence comes from Epiperipatus broadwayi, assembly GCA_028023455.1. Taxonomy (NCBI): domain Eukaryota; kingdom Metazoa; phylum Onychophora; class Udeonychophora; order Euonychophora; family Peripatidae; genus Epiperipatus; species Epiperipatus broadwayi. The sequence goes on along the minus strand of JAQFVV010006281.1, from coordinate 3,168,740 downwards.
TAATAATTTCTTTATATATGAGACACTTCCATCATCTTCTCCAAATGCTTCTTCTACTAGATAATCTTCTGGGATAATAACTCAAAATTTTACTGGAACACTCAATAAAAGCATAATCCTTTGAAAATGGAGAAACACAATTAGCTGTTTAATCCTTTTAACAAATTTTAGTTGGATATTCTAGAATTGCAATATTTCAAATTTCAAATTTTCTTAACTGAATTTTTTTAAAAAAATGTGTTGTTTTTCTTTTTATTTTTAGTTTAAAATATATTCCTCACTACTGTTGAAATAGAATAGAGATCTGACCCTGTCTAGGACAGATTCCCAGATAATGTTTTCAACCCTGTCATCTTTGGTTAGGTAGATACAAAAATGGCAACTTTGGATAAAAATGTGACTGATCATACAATGCACTTAAAATTTTATAGATTGACCCCTCATTATAATTTTCTAGGTTTTCTTCTATGATATCAAAATTTTCCACAATACATCTCTCCTTATAGTTGATTTCCAGGGAGTCTCCATAGTATTGTAAAAAACCATATGAGATCCTATGGTTTTTCTTTCATTTGGTGGGAATGTGTATTCATTTTGAAATCCAAACAATAAAATATTAATAAATAAAAATATTTAACATCAATTTATTAACAAAATGCATTTATCTATTTATTAACAAACCTTATTAGGGTAATGAATATTTGTCAATAAACATTATTAGATCAATAAAATTTTATTAATTTTTTAATCCATTAGGTTTTATATTCTGCTATTTTAGAAATATTTATTAAATTTAAACATTTAATTGTTTAAGATTTTAGTAATTGTTTTGTTAATCTTTCTAGCACATCTTTCTAATTTTGTGAATATTATTTATACATGCACCTGCACATTTATACCTAAAAGTATAACATTTTATATGTTTCTATTTATTAGCACTTCTGCTGATTTAATTGACAATTTATTTATTTTGAATTTGTTGTAAGCATTCCAATTTAGTAAAGTTTGACTACTTACGATCTCACTTACTATTTATTCAAAAACACTATTCTACGTGTACCTGGATTTACAGCTATTTCTAAAACAATTCACTAAATGTTGGTTAAATTGTTATAAAAAATTCAATATTTAATATTTGAAAATATTAAAAAAATTAATATTAGAAGTCTAAAAAAATGATTATCCCTTTGCACATTGCCTTTTTGGAAGTATATCCTTGGTTTTACAGCTATCGTTTGATCTTCTTAACTATTATGAAATATATAATCAAGAATTTTTTTAACAGTTCATTTGTAGACCATGATAGCAATGGTATATATATAGCTGGAATAATGTAATATTAAATTATATTTACTAGAATAGAGATCATATGTACTTAAACAGAAGAGATTTACACCCTAAGCATATGCATTGTAGTAGTTACATAACTTCTAATAGTTCATAATATTAATACATTGTAAACTGAAAAAACATTGTGAACATTAATGTATAGAAAAACATTAATGGATGTAAAGTGAATAAAGAAACACCATCATATTCTCAAACTAAGATGCTTTAGATTGGCCTATATAATTGAATTGAAAAGCAAAAGATATAATAGCTGCTCTTATCTTTTCAAAAGTCTTTATCTTGTGCTTTGGTTTGAGAGTATCTTCAGTACTTAACCAAATATCATTAAAATATTGTAAGAACACTGCAGAAGATGTGCTTAAGGTGTAAATCACTTCTATTTAAATTAAACTGGAGTAAATACATAAATCAATTTACTTTAATAAAATTTAATAAACCAGTCAATCAAATTGCAGGGAATATTTTTTTACAGTATTTGATATTACATTAAAATAAACAAAAAAGAAAGTAGTATATCTGAATATAATTCTTGAAAGAAAAGTAGATACCAGCACTAAAATTAAAAAAAAAAAACAACCCCCCATTAACAAATATTAATGATTTCTGAATTGGGTCCTTAATTATTTTTAATATACAAGAAAATAAATAAAAAATCTTCAAAATGGCAAGCATAAAATAAATATTCATTAACTTTATTATTAATTTATAAAGCTATATTATACGTTTTGATTGTGGAGAAGAAGTTGATAAGATTAAAGTTAGTGATTCTAAATAGTATATGTTCCAAAAAAAGACAGTATGAGGCTTACAAGATTAGGCATGAATGATAGACAATTTGGTAATTTGTAAAGATATTAAATGATATGATCATAAGTGATTTATAAAACTCCTTTTACAAAAAACACAAAAAAGATTTCGATTAACTCTCCCAATATGTGGTGTTATTTTTAATGTGTTTTTTTTTTTATATAAAAAACAACACCCCTCTCCCAACTTATTAGTATTTCAATAAAGTAATCAGAATTGTATATATTTGTGGAAAAATAAAATATTTTTTCACAATATTTACATACGCACACATTTAAAAATAATACAACTATAAAAATAATGTTTTTTTTTTAAGGTCATAAATAAAAGAACAGAATTTAATAAAATATTATATTTTTCTATCATTTTGCATATATGTATTTTTGCTATGCTGCTACTGCAATTTTGAAATACAAGTGGACCAATCTATTGTCCAAAAATCTAACTAAAATGCCAAGTTTTTTTATGAATAAATTTGTTAGCTACAATATCAAAATCAAAAATAAGAGTTTCATTGCGTATATGTGTATAAATTAAGTCTTTTATAAATAGCAATAGGAGAGTTAAAGATAGAGTATGATTTTAATATCTATAGAAATATGATATCTTTCCTAATCAGTAATAAAGGCTGATTCATATTATAATGATATTTTTTATCTTTGACATTCAGTAAATTGATCCTGATCTGACAAACTGCTAGAAATTGTTAGATATTAATAAATAACTAATACTGAATGGTTAGTTTGAATTGGTTGAGATAATTACTTGAAATAAATAAATTAAGTTTTCTTATGGCATAAATATATTTTCAAAAAAAAAAAAAAATAAAAAATTTAATCAAGGCATCAGTTATCATCAAAAAGCACCATAAATTCAAAACAAGAGCGACATAAGCAAAGGTTCTGGAAAGTCAGAATTCACAAAATACGATCAAAAACTAAAACTTATTAATAAGAAGACATAAAATGTATAGTGTGATCAAAAAAATATAAAAGTAGAAGTGGCAATTTGATACAACATCAGTATAAAAAAAAAGGAAGACCACTTGTGAAATCAAAAGTGGGAGCGAATTGAAAAAGAAAGATAATTGGCAATAAAATTTATTGAAAAAATTAGAAGCGGATTTTCATTCTCCTGTAAACAAAGAATAATGATTATGTTAAAGATATATATGCATTATAAATACACACGCCCACGAAATAATTTAATTAAAAAAAAAACTGTTAACAGTTATTTTTTATATAAGTATATTTAAATGTGCAGTTCATATCAATAAATCAGGCTCACAATCAGCATATAAAATAAATAAGCTAATATTCCCAGCTGATTTCAGACTTGAATGAGCCGGTAATCATTTTATTCAAAGGAGGAATTGCCTCTTTGCTAATTCATTGGACTTGTGTTCATTTTCTACTTAGTTAATTTAATGAAGTGTTAGTAGAGCTCTGCAATCGTGATTTAAGTTTAGTGATTTGAGAGTTGATGATTTCTAACTCCACCCTGATGATAATTGTAACTGTTTACAATTTCATTTCAAGTGAGAAAAAAAAAAAACACAAATATTTATGCGCATGCTCAATATGAAATTAATGCGAATCGATTTAGAAATAGTTACAGTATTTAAAAATAACAAAATAATGATTTGTTTTTTGCTTTTAAGAAAACTGAATACTATATTATATTTTAATATTCGTTGAAAATTGAGAAAATAATACGAAAATATTATGCTTTTGAAAGTTTCTGTTGGCGTTAACTATTAACCTTTTAATAAATACTGTATATAAATAGAAAGATTAAATAACCTACATGATCTTCTCCAAAGTATTTCCAAAGACAACAGCAAATAATTATTTTACAGACTTGATAATTGCCAAAAGACGAGCATTTGAATGTTTTTATATATTAGATACCCCTTTATTGACCTACAATGAATCACAAAACTAGATTGATTAAGGACTGATTTTTTTTTTTTTTTAAAATCCGGATTGAACCTGAATTTTTTTTTTTTTTACTTTTATCAGTTCATAACTATATAACCTTTTAGGATTTTAAATAATGGTGGCATAAAAATGCTTCCCTCTTTTCATTATTTTTCTTTTAAATGATTTATTCTTTTTGAAAATATGGTATTTTGGAACATGTCTTTTTTTCATTGCAACATTGATAACTTTCACTTTATTACTTAAAAAAGTATCTAGTTTTGAGCTTAAAAACATTTTATTAAATGAAATACTCTGTTGTATCAAACTTTTTTAAAAAAGTGAAGGAGAAAAAAGCATATGCTTTCAACTTGCTTAACATGAAGAAAATATTATCTTTGTTAGATAAAATAATGTAAAATTTCTGAATGGAAGTTTAATTCACCTAAATCATGATATAAATATAAAAATAAAATATATTTTACATTTATTATGGAAAATATTTTTTAGTTTAAAAATCCATCTTTTTGCTTTACAGACTTAAAATAAACAAATGCTTCTATTTTAAGCAAGTTGACCACTTTTAAGCTTTTTCATCTATTGACTGCTTCTGCAAAAAAAAAAAAAAAGATTACAAAAGCAAAAACTACAATATAAAATCACTAGCAATTTAGTATTCATTTATTATTAACACTCGTAAAAGCGCATGTACAATAGCTTGAAAAGGCTGATCTTTAATGTATTACAATTTATAAAACATAGCGCTATAAAATAAATGCTTATTTAGAACCATTCAATGTAAAATTATAGCATAGACTTTAGTATAAAATTTATTCATATGTTATCACAACTATTTATAGAATATGTAATAGAGAATGAAGCATTTCAAATTTTTTGGAACAAAGATTATTTTGGTAATCTTGGCTCCCTACTAGTCTCTCTGGATTAATAATTTTGCCAGAGTAAAATCATATCTAGTAATAATTCAGCAATATTTTTTACTCTTTTAATATAAAATTTTCCATTGTCTGACTTGATATGTTGTTAAAACTTAGACATATATTAAATATAAATAATGTAACTTAATTGTAACATTTTAAAATACCATACTATTTATTAAGCCCATTTTTACATTGCTACAATTTCTTTATAATGATAATGAATAAATAAATTTAACATTAACATGCTAATTCCCCCCCCTCCCCTACTTTCTTGATGTAAAATACATGTCAACATAGAAATTTATTTAGTTTTTTTTATCTTTTTTTTAAATTTTTTTATAATATCAATTATGATAAATATAGTTTTAAAGTGAGGGATTAGTTTTCAGTCACTATTTTTTAAAAAAATTCATAAAAGTTTCAAGTTAAAAAAATGCAAAATAGAAACATGTTGCTCATGTCAATTCAATGTATTAATTTACAGATATTTCCTAAACAGATATTTTTAAAAAATTAATTTTAAACTGCATGGATATTATTTTACTTAATGTACTTATTATTTTTATTTGATGTTAAATTTGTAAAAAAAGTTTCTTAAATAAATCACAATTCATGGTAAAATAATAAAATCTGACTAGCAAACATAAAAATTAGAATTGTTTCTGATAATTTATCTGAATTAATTAAATTGCTGAATCTACATTATGGTTTCTTTTAATAATTCTTTCTATACTTTTGGTATCATTTTTATTCATTCCTGAAATCACTCTTTATACTTTTTAATAATAAAAGCACATACTTAATAATTTTTTTTTTAAAAAATAAATCTACAAAATGTATTATTATGCTATTTTTTATTGTTTTTTTTTTTTAAATACTTGCTGAACCATTAATTGTAGTAAATGACTTCATCATGTATTTTTTTTACTTTCATTATTAAAAAATTAATGTATTTTGATATTATTCTCATCATCATCATCATTATCATCATCATCATTATTATTATCATTATTATTATTATTATTATTATTATTATTATTATTATTATCATTATTATCATCATCACCATCATTTTATTATGTGATATTGTATGAATATATATCTGCCTATAGTAAAATTTTCATTAGAGTATTATGAGTATCTTAGGATTGCTCTATCTTTCATAGTTTAAAATGATGTTTCTGTTAACAAGATTGGGATTGGCTGCTGTTAATGAAATTTTATATCATTGATAACTGAGATAAATATTAATAATAAAACATTAAAAAAATTAACAATTTATTTTTATATCCATGTCATTACTGTTTTATTTATATATGTATGAACATTTATTTATTTTATTAAAGCAACATTAGCAAATGATATAGGCAATCCTCTTTAAATAAATCTGATTAATGTGCTTCCAAATTTATACAAACAATTTATCTTTATAAAATACAAAAAATTAAAAAAAGGAATGTACAAGTCAATATTTTCATTTCTTTTTCCTTTTTATTTCATGCTGTATGAATATCTGGATATTGTGCTGCTCATTTTTATTTGTTAAAACATCTTTTTATACTCTGAACCATAGCTAATAATAAATATATACCTAAATAAAAAATTTGATTTTCATAAAATTCAACTTAAGCCAAAAATCGTTTACTCTTCATTTATGTTAGTAGAGAACTTCTTGTACAATCTTGTATACTATCATTATATTTTTAAATAACCTCAATTTAAATATTATATATATATATATATATATATCTGCTTCAGCTTATTAAGTGGGTGACCTGTGCGTGTTATTTGATTGGTCAAAATGTTGTTTTCTTCTTTTAATGATGTAAAAACTATAAGCATGATGTCAACAGAAATATGGGCATTTGATAATCTCTAATATAGCTTTCTAATGACATCTTAAAAAAAAATCCAATGAAATTTTTATTTTTTATTAATTTTTTTCATAACAGGATCATTTAATTTTTTTTTGCTCAATTTTCTAATTTCCACAAAACAATAAATACAATTTTTTTATCAGCCTTATGAGTTTGACAGGATGGATTAAAATATGCCAATCATTCACAAACAAGACCTTCCATAGAGACTAAACATAATTGCAGAATACCGGGCTCGTAAGTATACAATTTTAATTTTTTAAGTTTTTGAATATTTTAATTTTTTTTAATTATTTGAAAAATGATTTAATTTTTATTAATTTGCATTTGTATTGGTGTGTGTGTATATATATAAATTCTATATTTATTTACACATATGAATTCATATGTACAGTAATTTTGTGTGTTCTAATCCACTTATCTTATAAAAGTAATGATTCTCAAAAGGTTTAATAATTTATTATTTATTATTATGTTTTTATGGTGTGTTTGTGTTTACAAGTAATGATTTACAAAACTAATAATCAAATGTACAGAAAGATTGCATATGCAGGCAAAAAATCAAATTCTGATTCTTGCCTATGCCTTGATACTTATGCTATAGAATCACTAGTTTTGCCATATCTTTCATCACATTATTTTCAAGTCTATAGATAACAAATGGACTATATGTAAATAAATTATATCTATGTGATACAATAAATATAACAAAATAGCATCACTTGTGTGCATAAAGAATATAAACATCATTGATATACACAAAAAAATATAAAATGAAGAGATGAAACTAATTTTATCAGTGATACAGATAGTAGACTACAATTTCTAGTTTTAGATAGACAAAACCCAATTACTATGATGACAAATGCATATATATCTTTTGGAAATGATTTGTTTTGTATTTTTTATTAGGTTGAATCTTTTTTTATAGATGCCTTTGAGTTTTGGTAACTTTTGGGGTACAAGATAAAAATGAAGAATTCTTATGCGAATACTTTTGGTGATTCTGAAGCTATGGATTATCTTGGTAAGACATATATATTATATATGGTTTGAAAGATAATTTTGTTATGAATACAAAGAAATCATCACTGAAGATGTAATTTAAACTTAGTTAATGATGAATTAGAAATTATGAACAAACAATAAAGTAATAATTATGTCGGATGTTGAAAAATTTTTTCCTTATTTTTTGAATGGTAATCACTGTTTGTCTTAGCCTTATTGTTTTTTTTCATTTGTCTAGTTTCTAGAAAAGTAAAGCTTTTTGCTCTAACATTATTAAAACTAAAGTTATTGTGAAAATTGTGTCTCGGGTCAGTTTTTAAAAAAAATTCAATATGGTGGTTGGAGAATTAAGCATATATAGGGAATTTAACTTAGAATTTTTGTGTCTATATTCATCCTCCACTTCATCTCAAACAATCAACACACATGACTATATACATGTGTAAAAGATAAATGATCCCAATATATGTATTTTGTGCAAAACCAGCACTCATCAGTTGGGCCAGATCATCTCCCACCCATATGTACAATCATTACTTGGCTTATATTAAGATAGAAATTCCTTAAACTTTAATGGACAGGCTTCAATCTTCCCACTCTTCCAACTATTCAACAATCCATTTCATTTAAAAACCAATGATGGAATACTCAAAGCCCTTGGAGGATTTTATATTGTAGTCACATCCATGTAGATATTACATCAACCTAATCCCTCATATTATTGGATCACTATGTATCCATATATTAACAAAAGAGGAATGGGATGAACTTATAGATGTAATCTATTTCTAAGGGAATATGCAATTAGATTATTCATTCAGTGTACTAAATGTTTCTTATATAAGTTAAATAGAGAGATTTGAATTTAGGATTTTTAATTCTATATTCATCCACCACTCCCTCTCATATATAAAGATTATTTCAACAAAGCAATGTGAAATAGATAGCTGTGATGTTTTTCTTTTGTCAGATTTTAAAGGATTAAAAACAAATAAGAATTAATAAATAGATTAAAATATTTATGTAAACATTTTATAATGGGGAATGTTTAAACCCTAGATGATGTGTGTATGTACATAAATGTATGGCAGCAGTGAATAAGCCTGAAATAAAATGATAAAGGGGGGTATGGAAAGATAATAGTAACTAGATGAGAGATTTTTTATTATTGTTGTTGATTTAATAAAGGCAGAAATTATGCAGAGCTATGAATGGATACAAATTAATTATGTAATAGTTACATTATAATATTATTGACAAGATGGAATATGTACATGCATTTTTCTGATTTTGTTTATTAATTATATGAATGTCACAAAGGACCAAATCATTTTACCTAGGTAAAATTATATTTAAACATGATAATTAAAAGATGGAATGCTTTTCTTTTTTTTCCTATTCTTATTATTATTAATCATTAAATGTTTAGCAATTCTATAATTAATTTTATCTTAATTAATTGTTTTGGGGATGTACACATTATTTTGTAATGTTGGAATAAAATATGAATCAGATGTTGAAATTAAACTGCTTATATGTTTGTATTTATCAATTACAAAACTCCTTACAAATGTGGCTCCTAAGTCATCATCAGATAAAAATACATTATGAACTGCAGTAAAAATAGGAAAAGGGTAATTTTAGTTATGATATGTAAAATCTTGGTCATAAGGATATGTATATGGTATGTACGACAATCCCCTAGAGGCTGAATATGTATTTAGGGTCTAGTTCTCTTTGTGCCTTTGAAGGCGAATGGAAGTGATATTATCACCAGAAAGTATTTATACAGAAGAGTAAATATTCATCAAATAGTAATGCAAATCGTTTGTTCTTTTTTTTCTATGAGCTAACTTAGGGGTTTATCTCCCATCAATAGGTAAAGTGACTCTAAATCCCAGAAGCTGATCTTATATGGGTGGAAACTAGGTAATATTCCAAGGGATGGATATTAATCCCCATCCTAAATAATAATACACAAACATGCCTAAGGATCTCTATGTTCAAATAATGGAAAGTGTTGTGTCTTTAAACAATTAAACACCAACTGCTTGATATTTACTGTGATCCATACCATTACATAAATTTGGCTACCCAACTGTGGGATGATGATGATGATTGGCCATCAACCCAAGTTCATTGTGGGTGAACTCTGTATACCAACTCCATACCAGTACCATTACAATATTAATTGATATTGTTTAATTTAATGACTTAAAAGAAATTATATTTAAATCAGAAGCACATTTGTATTGATTTAATTATATCCCAACTGCACATTATGTTAAAAAATATAGACTTTTAAAAATTTAATTAAATTTTATTTATATATAAACAGAAAATAGTTACTATATATAATAATAAAGTAAAGTTTAATGCTATATATATTCAACATTTTTATCAGTGCACTCTTCATGTCAACTTCAAACATATTGCACCCATCGATCAATGCAGAAATTCAGATCATTTTAACTATACATGCATTTTCAAACAACTTTCATTTTTCAGGTGATCTTAAACATCATAAACATATGAAATAAAATAATTGTTTTACTTTTTTTTTTTTCATAAGAAATTTTTTTTTTAAAGATATATTTAAAATTACCATTTTCCCACACATTTTTAAAACCCATAAATAAAAACATCTGAAAAAGACAAATGTTTTCTAAAATAGGCTCCTTAGTATGCCCTATATTATATGTAATGTTCAAATCATCTTCACAAACAGTATATTTTTTCAGCAATGTGCTCTGTAAATAAATATAAAGTCTGAACTTCAAATAACATCACTCAAAGAATATTTTATTCACACAGTGGATTGCTGAAAAACATAATATTTGGGAAGGTGATTTTAGGTATTTGAATTTTCAGCTAATAGGTACTGGGGTATTTTCATATATATATATATATATATATGAAAATATATATTTATATATATATATATATATATTCAATATATATATATATATATATATATAGTAACACCAGAAAGGAAACAGGAGTCAAAGCAAGATAAACAGTGAGACTACCAAGCGGATGAAAACAAGAATCAAATAATAATCATAATAATCACTGATGTCAGAACTGCTTTAACAAATAATTACTTATTAATAAATAATTGCCTAGCTCATCATCATCATCATCATCATCATCATCATCATCATCATCATCATCATAATAATAATAATAATAATAATAATAATAATAATAATAATAATAATAATAATAATAATAATAATAATAATAATAATAATAATAATAATAATAATAATAATAATAATAATAATAATAATAATAATAATAATAATGATATAATCATGAGACTGTGTTCCCATGCTATGGTGTACAGACTGCTTTAAAGTCAAATAAGGATAAAGTCACATACTTGACTGCATAGAAACACTATTGAATTCCAACTCTAATCATATCTCTATGACTAACTATAATAATCCTATAAGTAAATATGTAAAAATAATAATAATAAAATTTATTGTAAGAATAAAATATTTCTAATTTTAATTTGAAATAAATCCCGATTTAAATCTTTATGATGTTTTAATCTTTACTTCAGGAATATCATATTATGGGAAAAACAAAGTATAGGATATTGGGTAACAAAGCACACTTTTATGGAAATTCAATAATCCAGACAAAATTAAGAAAAATATAAAATAATATAATATTAAACAAACTATAATAACTTTGCAATATGATAACTAAATTGTAAAATTAGTTACTTTAGGTTTTATAGGGTTTTAAATTAATTTAAGAAAGATTTCTATTATAATTTAAGAAATATAATAAAATATATTGAAATATTAAAATAATGAGAAATCATCTCTCATGATGAGCATAAATAATAAAAGCAATAACCTTTAATACTATAAATATAATATCATTAATTTTATAATGCAAATATTTGAATAAAATTTATTATTCTTTGTAATAAAGTAATTGCATATGGATATCCAAATATAGCTCTGCTTACACATCTTAATATAATAAGTTGTATTTGGATGCAAAATAAGTCAAATCATACTATTATTGATTGTTATCAATTTTAAATACACAAAACAATTTCTCAAATCTATGACATAAACACATGTGATTGATGATTAAACATGACACTCTTGTGCATGATCTGATAAATTTTGATCTCTTTGAAAGCTTCTAAGAATCAATTATAATTCATAAACCAATTGTCATATATACTTTAATGAAATTATTATCTTCATAAGTTATTTTCATTACTAAAATAAATATTTCCAAATAAAATAATTTATTATCAGTGTGCAATTTAAATATAAATAAATATTTAATCAAATTAAGATCTGTGATGATAACAAGTAGAAATAGAAAAACATAAATAATACCAAACAACCAAACTTTTCATAATTTACAAAAAACAGTATTTAAGTTTTATTTACATCATGTGAAACATAACACTTTTCCAGTGAGATAACAGTTTATAAGTTTCACTAGAACAAATTTAAAGTTAAAAACTTTTTTAATAAGATTGACAACAAATTAGATTGCTAATAAACTAATTTCAACAATTAAGTTTTCTTTTCTCTTCTCAAATAAACAATACAAATATTTTTCCATACCATTAAATTTTCAAGTGAATAAATATATTTGCTAAGGCTGACACAATTATAAGTTACACTTTACTTTAGTTATACTAATATAAATAAAATAAAATACTACCATAATAGTATGTACTTTAGAACTAATCAATAATATTAGTTAAAAGCAAGTTTCATCTTTTATAGCCAATATATATTTCCTTTACTTAATTAATAAGTATATACTCTGTTTTAATTAACTATTAACTATTTGATAATAATTAAACTCTTCAGAAGTATAATTTCTGAAAGAATATTCAATACACTTTGAATAAATTCCAATATTTTGAAATAATAACTTAAGTCATACTTAAAATAGTTTTAAATTTAAAATTAATGTATTTAAAAATCAATGCATTATAATTATTCCTCTTATATTTTTTAAAAAATAGTAATTATGAACTATCTTCTAATTACCAATTTATAATTAAAATGACTGTCTCTCTTGCTATCATGATTATTTGGCAAAATCACAATTATTTCAATTTTTATCTTTAAATTATCATTAAAGTAAGTTGCTTATCTGTAATGCTAAGGAACACTCATAGTATTAATAACCTTACACTCATAGAGGGTATAAGTCTTACATTTTGAAACTATGTACAAATATATAAATTTATGTGGTTGGAATAACTTTCATCAAGATGTCAACATATAATTGCTAAATTAGGTGCAATGTCCATAATTGTGAGCTTCTCATTTAAGACATTTGAATAACTGGAAATATGAAGCTTATGGGAATTACATCAAAATGGCCAAATCTGCAAACATGGCTAGAAGACCTATGTTTACCCTATGACTTATAATATGTCCTAGGGGGAAAAAATATTAAAAAACTGAACGTCCATATAAACCAACAATTTCATTTTGACAAGAAATCCTTAAGTTGAAAATACTATAAGTACCCCTAAGTAATAAACTACAAGTGTAATATTATGGTGAGTTATAACTTGGAAATAACTTATAAGATTCTATCACAAAAATAAATAGATGCTTAATAGCAGGACTATAGTCTCTCTAACATAATTATAATTCACTAATACATTCTAATGATAACAATAGCATGCACATAGCAATAAAACACATGTAAATAAATGTTCAATAAAACAATTTACCACATAACATATATGTAATCATCCATGCCAATAATCAATCATAAGAAACATCATTCACTCTGATGCAAATATTCTTCATAAATTTCAATTGGCAATTAGCATAATATGAGGAAAAAATTTTCTGAACAAAACACTCTAGGTTGTTTTGCCTTAAGTTTTGAAATAATACTAACTGACTTAAGCATATGAAACAATTATAATAAATATAATGGACTAAATAAATTATTAAATTACCAAAAATGTTATTGTTTAATAATTTCCATGGAAATGTCAAAATAAAGTTATTATTTATCACACCTTAAATATACCTAGACTATATTACTTCATAGCCACACATAATACACTTTAAAATTCAACATGACAAATATTACATATAATATATTTCTTAGAGCATAACCATTCAAATTTAAAAGTAAAAAAAAAAAGAAAATAAGAGAAAAGGTTAATTTTCTCTTTACCAATATACACCTACTACAATAAGTATAAAGTCACTTGCAATTAAATCTTTTTTTTTCTTCCATTCATTCATAGTACTGAAAATAAACTTGAAATAATAACAGATGAATACCAATACCTAATTTGTCCAAAGTCTATTCTCAAAAGTTTCATTTTTTCATTTATAAGTGATCTACTTTAAAATAAATCATTTTCCTTTTTTTTTCATTTTAGATATGGTTTCTGGATAAAATGTATTATTGATAAATGTAAATTTACTACAATAGTTTGGTTAATTTATGATATATTTCATTTATATGCATATACAACTTAATATTAGTTTCTTTTTATTATTACTTTTGAAAGCACAATTGTAGATTATCATAATATATAAGTATAATTAAAATTTATATTTTGTCTATTCTATCATAGCTAATTATCATATATATCCTATGAATAAGTAGTAGCTTCAGTTTAAACATTTTTTCTTTTTTTTAAAAAAAAAACAGGCTGATATATTGTTATAATAAACATTGATTTAAATATAATTTATATTTCAGCCATTCTATTATAAATCTCATAGGATATTATATTCATACAACTCAATGTTAGTTTCCAGATATCTTTTTTTTATTTTTACTTTTGACAGCACACTTATAGACTATCACAACATATAAATCTAATTAAAATTTACATTTAATCCATTCCATCATAGGTAATTATAGCATATTATATGTATAGACTAGTAATTTAAGTTTTAGATATTTTCTCATATTGTAGGTTATTATAACCCCTTAAATGCCAACATCAACTTGTAAATCCTTTGTCTAATTTTTGTATTGTTCCATTACTTAAAAATCTGAGAACTATTATTCATCAATTTCATTTCCAGTCAGTTTCTATTTCAACTATTATATGTGAGCACCAGTTATAAATTATGTTGTCTCATTATTCAGTTCTGTTGTGATCTTGTGATGTTTAGGGATTCTGTTGTATTTTCTTGGTCTAAAATTAAATATTTTAGATAAAAATCTAAATATAGACTCATTACTAGTCAATATTCTGTAAAAAGTAATTATAAAATCCATAAAAATTTATGAAATATTATTGCATTTCATTCTTATCAATGAATGTCTTTGATAAGGAATTTACGGTCAGTAGCAGTCAACATTATTCACTTTTCTTAAAGAGTGATCACTTCCCCAGGCTTATTTTTCTTGTAAAATTAAAAAATTTTTGAATCAAACTTTAAATTTTAATAAAGTTATGTAAAATCTTAATTATGAATGTAAAAAATTATGATAAATATATTTACTTACATTCAAAATCAATTACAAATGTGTAAAACATTTTGTTTTGATTTCCAACTTTATTATTTAGAAATGCCTGATATGCAAATTACAGTCAGTAGCAATCAATCTTATTCACTTGTCTTGAAGAATCATTCCACACTTATTTTTCTTGTAAAATTAAAAAATTTTCAAATCAAACTTTATATTTTGATAAAGTAATGTAAAATCTTAATTATGAATGTAAAGAAATATAATAAATATATTTATTTATGTTCAAAATCAATTACAAATGTGTAAAACATTTTGTTTTTATTTATGACTTTGTCATTTAGAAATGCCTGTGACATAATTTTCAGATTTGGCAGCCATCCAACCAGAGAAAAAAGACCGGCCTACAACCAATACACAGCAATAAAAATTGATTTTTTTTCAAAATATATTAACATATGCAGATTTTTTAGAAACTAATATTTTAAATTTTGAATTTCTTATAAAACAATGTCCAGAAACCATAATAGTTATGAATGAAAATTAAAATGGGATGATATCTAACTGTATTTAACACACAAGGGGTTAAAAACATCATGACAGCAGTAAGAATAAATAATTATTAATAACAGTTCAGTATTAAAATGCTAAGTAGAAGATTAAATAGTTCTATTACAGAGATTTAATACTAGATTATCTTAAAATCATTTAAAAGTCTACAAGCAAACAGAGAATGATTTATATAATATAACAAATTGTTACACAATACACCATTCCTCTATCAGTTTTATTATGGTTAAACATTTTTCTCTAGACGTGAGCAAGAATCCTAGTGATAATGCAATTTTGTCCAAACCATTCTATGTATTGTTCCTTTTCTCTCATTGTTACAATAAGCAATATTAATGTGGTTTTTTTCCTTTGAAATTTGACTAGTTAATTTCTATTCCATATTAACATTGCTTTAAAGAAAGATAAACTTTAAACACATTTTTTAAACAATAATATTAACTGTTTCTTTTAGCAAAATTGCTTTTTAAATTATTTATCACTTTTATTGAAAATTTCTGCACACACACAGCTATTCTTTCCCTCTTTTATAACCAATTCAATTGGTCAGTTGAACTCACTGAAATCAATCATTCAAGAATATCAATCTCTGTTATTAACTTTTAACTGCTATTTTTAGACTTAATTAAAAGAAAGAAAGAAACAAATAAATATTTTTTAAAATAACTGTTTGATTATATAATATTTTAACTCTTAATAAAAAAAATTTTTTTTATAATTATTTAATAAACTAAATATTATTAAACTAACATTACATAAATTATTTCTCATATTTATTTATTAAGTATTAAATACAAATCAATTTTTAATACTTTTTAGCTAAAGTAATTATTATCATTAGCAAATTAAATATTGTAACATGACACACAGGCAAACACAAAGACAAACACACATATAATTAGAACTGCATTAATTGAACATTACTTTTTACTTAAATAATATTCCCTAATGGTTAATTTAAAATATTTTAAGTTAACTAACTTTAAGATTTAACTATCATTATTAAAACTAAGCTTACTTAAAATATAAACTATATCATTTTAACAGATATTAATACAATTTTATACACTAAATAATATTATTAAAATCTACATTTATAACAGATTATTAATATGCATTTTAAATATTATTTAATACATTAATAAAATTATATAAGGTAACTTTAAGTATAATTACTTTAATTTTAATCTCAAATGGTCACAAATTATATTACTCATCTAGATTTAAAATTCTTATCATTTTGTCCATCTAACTATTCTAATTAAGGCACAAGACTCAATTAAAATAGATACAATATATATAAAGTACATTAGAAAAACTCTACAAAATTAAAATGCCTAAATAAAATTAAAAAAAAATTCCTTTGTTATAGCCAACTTATGGCTTCTTCTGCCATCTTGCTACTTGAGATGGCAGAAGCGCTGAAACTGTCTATAGCAAAGGAATGATTATTTTTTTATTTTTATGTAGGCTTTTTAATTTTGTAGAGTTTTTCTAATGTATTTTGTTTATTATATATATATATTGTAACAAAAGCTCCCTTCTTACTTCTCTTAAAACCTTATATACTTATATTTATCCATATACATACACACCTATATATATATCACTTTGTGAGACAAGTGTATTATCCTGTTTTATTCATCAAATTAATGTAGCAGTTTCCCAATGTGTATTTATGAACATCACTAGAATTCCAAATGCCAATCTTATGTTAAATAAGAATTACATGAAGGGAGAAAACTACTAATAAACAGCCACGGTCTTTAATGAAATGTGAGAGGTTTAACCATCAGCTAGCTGGGCGAGTGGCCAGGAGTAGATGCAAATGGAAACAAACTTTCTTTCTTTTTTTAACAATACAATGGGGAAAAATAAAAATCAATTCAATAACAGATTTCTACACATGGTTTCAATATCACCTATATTTATTAAGAGTTATGCAAAACATCAAGTATCGGTATACATACATAAAAAGAATAATTTAATTTTAACCTGTTAACATATAAAACTAAAGCTCTGACATTTTGATTAATAATATATGCATATAAACACATACTTTCAAATACATTTATTATTCACAAATGGTTTAAAAGTTCCAGACAGACAGAAAGAGATCTTCTTTCTACTATTTTTTTATTTACTTCTTCTAGACTTAATTGAAGACAATTCATTTCATATAAGTGTTTCCTCAGTCACTAATACTTATAATGGGTTTACACAATTTAAACAAAACAATCTCCTTACAAAACTTTTTATGGAGTTCTTCTATGTAAATCTATAGAATATCTTTTCCTTTTTATTTTATTCATTTCTTAAGCAAAAACTCAATATGCAAAGTTTATACTACCTGTACATCCCCAGGGAGTTTTGTGGACTAATATTTTATAGTTCAAATCAGCACAAATGAACATATGATCCCTCTTGAGGTTTTTCTTTCTTTATTCTATCTAAAGTCTCCATTTTTGAAAATCATCATTTTACAGTTTCAATCTTGGTGATTGTTTCAAATCCAGAAAGACTTTTATTATTGAATTTAGCAGCATACAGAGTGTTGGAGATGGGGTTTGAGCCCAATATGTTAGGTTTTTACACCGACATTTCCATTTCTTTTGCCATTAAAATTAACAAAATTATAAAATTAACTTTGCTGCATTAATGATCCCCTTATGTTGATCATCAATTTCTGCAGGGACAAGAGCATTCTGGATTCTTTTCTTTTATAGCCCCTCCATTTTTTCTACAAGTTTCACTCATTTTCCATTTCCTGTCATTGATTTCTGCCCAACCGGATTTTGATCAAGGTGTGAAGGCTTTTAGTGCCTTTACCCTTTCTTGTTTTAAAAATCCATTTTTTCTAAAAATTTCTAGGCTTTTAGAACATTATTGAAAGAAAACTTCATTTCCTCCCTCTACAACAATTAAACTCATTCATATGTACATCTATAACATGCCCATACATACTATTTCGAAATGACAGAGTTCTCTTCCCTTTCTAAGCTATATATGTATAACCACCACATAATATAATATCTATATACCTTAATTATCTATATATAATGACCACTACCTATTGTGCAAGCTGTGACCAGGTTTGAAACCATTCTGTCACAATATATATATATATATATTGTAAGGGTACATTAATCTGACCACAAAAATTGCCACATGTGCCAGTATTAAATATTAAACCTACCAACAAGGTCTTAAAAATATTATTAATTATGTATTAATCAATTTTGTGCAAAATTCTCAGTTAGAGTTATATTCTTGACAATAATGACATATATATATATATATATATATATATATATATATATATATATATATATATGTCAGTATATTAATATTAAAAGTTTTTAACATGAATGAACCCGCAAAATATGTATTTTATGTATATAACCTATAAATGCAAGCAAGTAAAAATCTCAAAAAACAAAAGAAAAAAAATCATTAATGTTAATTTTTTTATTAATCCAGCATAAAATTCTATAAATGTTGAAATGACATCAACAATGAAAATAAAAGCATGATCTTGAAACTCATAGATCAATAAGTAAAAGGTAAGACAATATAGAACAACTTCATTCTTTTTAAGAAGAAAGAAAAAAAGGCAAATAAATTACATCATCAAGAAAAGTTACTTGATAAACTCTTAAAATCAATTTATTTGTCATATTAACTATCCTCAGTTGTAGAGCTATGCATAAGCCACTACAATTACAACTTGAAAAAATCAGTTAAGGCACCCACTTCCAATTTTCACAAAGCTTACATTTTAATCCAAATTATAAACTAGAAAACAATAAATGATGCATTGCTCAGAAGTGATAAAACATTATGGAAATGGTGCTGCTCATCATGAAAACATGATTCCAGATAGGATTATCATTTCAAATTAACATCATGATGACCACAATAGTAAAAAGATCTACCATGTGCTACAATCAAGCAAAGAAATTCTCTCAGCATGGGAAAAATAGTTATAGAAGAGTTTGAGTCACCAAGATGAAGATCCAGAGGGCAACTGAAAATTATCTAATGAACTACCATCCAGTTCACACAAAGGAACACTGGATTAACATTTCAAATTGTATTTTTATAAATTTTTAATTCTTATTTCACTTGTCAAATTGTTTCTTTCTTTTGACACAGATAATCAATCTATCCAACCATTCATTATTCTAGAGAGAAGGGGAGTCATCAATTCTATTTTTTTAACTTTTCATTTAATAATAAAATTTAAATGCAGCTTCCCAAAATTGTTTATCAATTGATACATTAGTTTATTGACTTGAAAGGTGAGACTTTATTCTATTCAATAAGCACTCACACTTTGACAGTTACAATACTTTTTATTTTTAGTGTTTGTGTTCAATTAACTTAAATATTAATTATTTATTATTTGGAATGAATGACTAAACCCTTGGATAATTAGTCTGTCCTATCATATATTTATTTGACATCAGAATAGTAGGGGGGTTTAGAATATAAAAGCAACCTTCAAAAAATTGTAAAATATAAATAGATGGATCGGAAATTAATGAACAACTGATATTAGAAATTTTATTTAGCAGAAATAATTGTTAAAATATAGGTTTCTTTTTATATTGTATTTGATGTAAAGTTGAAATTATTAAATTAGAATGGTGAATGACCATCCTTCATAAGGATCAATAGTATGGATTAGTAAATAATTAATGAACACAAATGAAGGATGATCATGCCTACACAATTATTAAATTAATCAAAACATATTATTTTTGTTATCCAACAATCATGAATGGAAACCATCATCAAAATTAATTTTGCTAAATATTAAATATTAAATTAAATTAGTTGTCTGTCATTTAATTTTTTTGTTTTCCAATAAATCACACTATATGCATATTCAATTTCACAAATCAGATATAAAATAAATATACCTTGATATAGAGTACATGTACATTCTTCCTGAGTTTGAACTCTATGGCATAATGAGGATCAAGAAGTGGTGAAGTAAGGGAAGTTATGTAAGTGTGAATTCCATCCCACTAAATCAGTAATTATCATAGAATCCCTTCATAAACCCAGGTAAATCATCAGATAACTGACTTGCCTTACCAAGTTTAATGCCTTACCTTGAAGTCCTAATGGGTGATTGCAGTTAAATATACCTCTTCCAGAGGAAAAGATCACTCTATTATGTATACTGCCCAATAAGAGCATGGCAGCATATATTCTGTCTCATTACTATATATATATATAAGAGATATCTTTTTGATAGCCTGTTTTTTTGTTCCATGAAAATGTAAAAAAGAATAGAAAAATAGAAAGTATTAAACAATTAATATTAAATAAAGACTGCTGTAGATAGTTTGATCTTCATTAAATTTAGAGATCTGTGTGGATTATCATAATGGCAGAGTAGTGAACATAAAAACTAAAGTTTCTGGATCCATTTTCATCTGAATAAAATTAAAAAAAGAAGTTTCTCATTTGGATGGAACTATTATGCTCAGCAGCAATTTAAGTGTTTGAACATCACTTGATCTACTAAACAAAAAAACTTAATGATTACTTATTTTTTATTAAATTTAAAATCTATATTTAAGACTAAATGGTCTACTTAAAAAATTGTATAGATACATCGAACTATATTCAATTTGAAGTCTGCTTCTAAAGTTAAATAAAATATAATACTTTTTCAACTTTTAAAAATGATTAACAGTCATTTAAGTATTTATTAGTAATGGCTTGTAGTGCAATGATAGCACATCTACCTGTCATATTTATCACTTGGATTCAAATCTGAAACAAGTAAACATACTTTTTAAGAGATTTAAGATATTTTTAGATATCTGATCTATTGCCAATCTAGCAAATCAAATAATATTGTTAGTAAAAGCACTTTAAACTTTCAACACTTGGCAATTGACCTAGTGAGTAATAATTTTCTTATCACATTTTCTAAATAAGGGAATACTAAAAAGATCTTTGTTCTGAATAGAGTTTTTTTTCCCTTGCAAGTTATTCAATAACTCAATTGTTTTAATGAAATATTGATTTTTTTAATTCCCACTTCTTCCCATTTTTTTTTCTTTTTCAATTTTTTTTTTGTTTCTTGAAAAATGTATACATACACACACACACACAACACACAAATGAACAGTATTAACATAAGTTTTTGAATGAAAATGATAATAGTATCTCAAATTATTACACTAGATATTTATTAATGCTGCTAAATCTGAAATGGAGCAATATATCAATGATCAAATAATCTTATTAATAAAAATTATACAAATTTGAATTTGGCCTCATTCCTAAAAATATTTTTATTTTCATGGTTTTAGGTAACTCATTTTCTGCATTGCTTTTGTGAAATTGCTTATAAATTGAATTTGGTCTCATATCTGGAATACATACCTTAAAGACTGCCTATATTAATCACACTTAATAGCATCAATGTATGCTCATTAAAACATTACTTATATTCATTCTACACTATTTTGAGTACTGAATATATTATTGTCTTGCTTTTACTTATCATATTTAATGCAGCAAATTACTTTTTAACTTTTTCTCCATTTTCTCTGATCATAGATGAAGTTGGTTCAAAGATAAACACCATCAGCTTTAACTCACTCTCAAACGATTAATTTTTACATTATTTTCATGGTTTTATACTTATTTTTATCAAGAAAAACATACTGCCTGTTGCTACCTTTGTTAAATTATTCTATAACTAAAATCAATAATATTTAAATTTAAACTTATAACAATAAGTTTAGACATGCCTTCCAAGATGCTGATTGGTTGTTTCTCATTCTTTACAATATGGGAGTACTTGTCAACAATTTTGATATGTCTAAGTTCTTTGTTTTGATTTTCAAAATAAAAATTTATATTTTAGAGTATTTTTTTACATATTTATTATTATTTTCATAACATACGTATTAAAATATAATTATTTTAGAAGAATAGCTCAGATTTTAGTAAAAATTATTTACTTTTACATGAAAGTAAATTGAGAAAGAAATTAATGATGTAGCTGCATTTTATAATACATTATAAAAAGTGGTTTATGTTGTCTGCTATAAATTGTTCTTAGCAATTATAAATAAAAATTTATTTTTGGAAAAACTTTTGTTTACCTTAATAATCTGACAAATTGTTAATTTGCTTTTTAGAAATTAAACTAAAATGAGTATAATTTTAAAAGATAAATATATTTTTACTGATTCTGTAATTAACCAGTCAAAAGTTTAGAACTTTAATTCACTCAACCAATAGGGATTTGGAACTATGAAAAGGTTAATAACAGAAACATACATTTTTCTGTAAATGAAATATGCTTTTATTTATTGTATAAATATGAAAACAACATCAATTTATTCTTTATTGGTTTAGTTGCTAAATATGTTATTCTTTTATCAATTTTGGAAAATTGGTTTATTTGTTAACTTTTGACTTTTTTTCAAATTAGAATGAAATTTTCAAATTAAGGTTTACTATATTTAAATTTAATATTGATATATAACTAAGTTATATACCCTAATTGATTTGAAACACTTATCTTTTTAACATGTCAAATATTTTGCTAGATATGAAACAGAAGGTGGGGAAAATATGAAAAATATTCAATAACTTCACATATTGCAGTTAACAATTATTCTTAAAATTTTCATTTATTTTAAATAATGAATTTTTTTATTCAATTTAATTCATTTTGTAAACAATTTTAAACTCTTAATGTATATATCATATTTAGTATGTATACATAAATATTAAAATTGTTTGATAGTTTTTATTTTTACTTTAAACCAATTGTTTTTAAAAAATGTAAATTACAAAACTCGCATTATTTAAAATATTGCAAATTTTTTTCTTAAGCATTTTTTTCTAAAACAATTGTTTTAAAATAAAAATAAATCTATAAACAATTTTCAATAGGAAACTTAGTTACTGATTTATCATACATATATAATTATGTACAAAATCTATAAACAATTTTCAATAGAAAACTTAGTTACTGACTTATTATACATATATAAATATGTACACTATCTAAATATGATATATACATTAAAAATATATATATATTGTGATGATCACACATACTGTTATCACACATGTGTACATTTCATATATATATATATTGCATAATATTAAATGTGAGTTTTTTATATGTAAATTAATACATAGAAATTGGATAATAAACGTAGGAAAGAAAAGAAATTTATTTTAAGATAGTGTCAATTAAAAAATCAAAATGGTTGTAGCTGAGGAATGCAATTAAAAGCAGAATAAATTATAGTAATTAAAGAAAGTGAAGGAAGGTAAGCAACCAAGATTCTTATCTTTCTCCTTCCAAAGTCAACTTTTTAAAATTTAAAATTAGTAAAGTTAAGAGAAATATTAAAATGGGATCATCAAAGTTGATGATCAAGTCTTAAAGGGAAAGGTAAATAAAAAGGGGGTTAATGATTGGAGAATTAGCAATCATAAAATTCGATCTTAGTTATAAATAAAATAAATAGATTTATAAAAAAGATAAAGATCGTCTTTTCAAACTACACATGTGAATGCATGAAATATATGTATGGCTATGTGAAGGAAAGAAAGAGTGTGTAAATAAGAAAATTATTTTATGAAAGAGAAATTAAAAAAAAACAACCCAATATTATGGAAGTAAATAAAAAAAAAGAAATAAAAAACACGAAGCAAATTTATGTATTTTATGAAAGTAAAATAAAGGTGTAAATGGTATTTAATGACATTCCAAGGAACAATACAAGAAGATAAGAAAAGGATTCTGGGACAATTAAGTAAGAAGTTGTGAAGGAAAGGAGCCATGTTTTAGTCTTGTTGAGTCTGCTGAGCTGAAAGACAGATTAGTTTGAGAACTGTTTTTTTATATATATGAACCAAACGTACCAAGAATTTGAAGCATCGAGAATGCAGGGGTAACGGGCTACAAACGGGCACCAATTGATCCACGCCTGCCTCAGGTGTAATGTCATCTCACCAATGAAGTAACAGCAGAAATAGCACCTTTCTGATGGTTCACCTCTCCTGTCATTGAAGCCACAAATAATACGATAAAAGTAAGCTGCATGAAAGAGTCTGAGCCGGATCCCAAAAACTACCATCTTTCCAAAAGAAGTGGAGTAATCCACATGATGGTTAACCATTTAGTCATCCAAGTCCAGAAAACCTAGGTAATTAAACTTTAAATATATCACACGTGCACACACTTTCTTAAAATGGCCAAAAGAAATTATAATGCAATTGCAAAATGTAAATCAGAGTGAATCAAATAATCATTAGATTTTCTATAACAAATAATACGTGGAGAAAAGGACTCTAAACTCTAGAATACCTACATATAAATTAAGAACAATTATTATTTAGTGTGAATGGTTAAATGAAAGGTAATATGTATTAGGCTAATGATTTCTTATGTTATGTTTTAATATTATGACTTAAGTAAGTATTGAATGTATTGTATTAAACAGTATTTATTTATGAAATAGCTCTTTACATCTCATCTTTCTTTCTCCACCATACTAATTAGAATTATATACCCATAGGGTTTATTAAATATTCAGTAAACATTAATTCTAGTAAAAGATACATGTGTCAATCTAGTACAGCAACATTAAATCTTGAAAATTTTATAAATATTTCAAGCACTGGATTATTTTCCAATTAAATTATTCTTATGAATGAGTATCAAGCAGCCGAGGAGCATCTGGTCGGGAAAAATAATACTGGAATATTACATTGGTAATCTCAGTGTTCAATCAAGAATATAGACTTAAATAATTTGTCTATATTGGCTTCTTGCTTGACGTGATAGTCGTGTCGATCGTACAAGTGTAAATTAAAACATTTATGACGGTCGAAAAGGTAATTCTGTTACATTTTGAGGGCCAGTCCAGGATCGATTTGCTGTACAATTATTAGTCATATGTGATCACACATGTCTACATTTCATATATATATATATATATATATATATATATATATATATATATATATATATCACCATAATATTAAAGGTGAGTCTTTTATATGTAAATTAATACATAGAAATTGGATAATAAATGTAGGAAAGAAAAGAAATTTATTTTAAGATAGTGTCAATTAAAAAATCAAAATGGTTGTAGTTGAGGAATGCAATTAAAAGCAGAATCAATTATAGTAATTAAAGAAAGTGAAGGAAGGTAAGCAACCAAGATTCTTATCTTTTGCCTTCCAAAGTCAACTTTTTAAAATTTAAAATTAGTAAAGTTAAGAGAATATTAAAATGGGATCATTGAAGTTGATGATCAAGTCTTAAAGGGAAAGGTAAATAAAAAGGGTGTTAATGATTGTAGAATTAGCAATCATAAATTTCGATCGTAGTTTTAAATAAAATAAATAGATTTATCAAAAAGATAAAGATTGTCTCTTCAAACTACACATGTGAATGCATGAAATATATGTATGGCTATGTGAAGGAAAGAAAGAGTGTGTAAATAAGAACATGAAATATATATATGGCTATGTGAAGGAAGGAGACATGTTTTAGTTCTTCTTGAGTCGGCTGAGTTGAAAGACAGATTAGTTTGAGAACTGTTTTTTTTATATATGAACCACACATACCAAAAATTTGAAGCATCAAGAATGCAGGGGTAAGGGGCTACAAATGGATGCCAGTTGATCCATGCCTGCCTTGGATGTAATGTCATCTCCCCAATGAAGTAACAGCAGAAATAATGCCTGCCTGATGGTTCACCTCCCCTGTCATTGAAGCCGCAAATAATACGATAAAAGTAAGCTTCATGAAGGAGTCTGAGCTGGATCTGAAGAACTAGCATCTCTCCAAAAGAAATGGAGTAATCCACATGATGGTTAACCATTTAGTCATCCAAGTCCAGAAAGCCTAGATAATTAAACTTTAAATAAATCACGAGTGCACACACTTTTTTAAAATGGCCAAAAGAAATTATAATGCAATTGCAAAAAATGTAAATCTTAGTGAACAAATAATCAGTAGATTTTCTACAACAAATAATACATGGAGAAAGGGACTCTAAGCTATAGAATATCTACATCTAAATTAAGAACAATTATCATTCAGGGTGAAGGGTTAAATTAAATATAATCTGTGTTATTTTAATGATTTCTAGTTTTATGTTTAAATATTATATTTTAATGTGTATTGAATGTATTGTGAAAACTTAATTATAATTTTATATGTTTTTTTTAATTAGGTCTATGCCGATATTGTTTTCAATTATTTGTTTATATATTTATGTTATGTTGCTTCAGAATGGAGTTTACTTGCATTTAAGTTAACTAGTGAGAAATGAGTAGAGGTTCTCACATATAGATAATTTTGTGTATTAGCCACAAATGAAACTCCCTTCTGAAACTAGTAAAATAAAGCTTGGTTAGGTGTATAAGTAAGCGATTATAAATGATTAAAAATAGGTTTGCGTTAAATGAAAAACATGGTTAATATTTAGCTGAAGTGATTAAATGCAGCACAGAATTAGAATTTAATCTTATAATTATCCTAAAATATGCTGTAGTCCTCCTTATATATATATATATATATATATATATATATATATATATATATATAAAACTTAATAAATTAGATTCATTATATTTTTTTAATAGCATAATTATAAATGCTAATTTATGAACTGATTTACGGTAGTTCTATAGAAGGAAACTAATGTTTTGCATCTCAGTTTTATATATATTAATGTAGTCAGTGGGGTGAATGTGTTCTTAGGAAGCGCACACATGCATTTACCTATTGCTGTATATTATTTCTTGAATGCGCTTCTGTTTTTGATGGGCATCCCATATATTTAGTTTGGACAGCTCTCATTCTACAATGGGTTTTGATTTTAAGGGTCATCTCATTACCTCCACTTAAGACTGCATCCGAAGCATCCACATATCCTGATAAGCTGTTCGATCACCTGGACTAAGAAAGGTCTCTTTCACAGCAATGGGCTCAGTAGAAAAAGGAACCGGTTACATGGTAACAAATCCTGCAAGCCAGAACACATTCAAGACACACAGACTCAGATGGTATGTTTTATATACATCTTAGTATCTGAAATCTTACTACCCACCATCAGTTCATCTCTCCATAATAATTTATATTTCAGCTTTGATCTGAAACTGAATCTGGTTTTGAAAGCTTATAATCTATATAGAGAATTGTGTACCAATCAAATAAAATACTAGTTATGATTAATGATGATCACTTTTGCAGATTAACTAAACCAAATCTAAGCCACAAAACATAGCGTAAATAGGGCATAGATAATCATGAGTTAAAAACTTGAAACATATCTGTATTGCTGTAATAATAAAGCTCATAAAATATACCTTGGTAAATTATAAGTCGTCATCACCTGAGAGTGGGAGAAAATAATAAGTTTGTAAATTAAACAAATGTAACTTTATAAATTATCATCACCTGCAAGTGAGATCAAATCTTAAATCTGTAAATTTAAACAAAATATAACTTTATAAATCATCATCACCTGCCAGTGAGGCCCAATACTAAATATGTAAATTCAAACAACCTGTAACTTATTCTATCATCATCACCTGTGAGTGAAACAAAATTGTGTCATTCAATTATTTTATTTTATTTTAATTTATTACTCAAATTTTGCTTTTATTAAATTTTTTTGAAATATAACTGTGCTTAGTGCCTAAATTTTGCTCATTATTCATTAATTAATTATTAACTAGTAATTAGTTATTGTTTGAGTATTTATGAATCACAGTCTAAATTAATAATGTCTGCTAGTTGAGTCACACCTATATAACTATACTTTAGTCATGTCAATTTATATCATAGTCTCATGTTCCACCGTTGTGCTACTGCCAGCATGCAAATTAAGAAAATACTGGTGTGGCCTCTTATATATCATCCATAAGGTAGTAAATCTTTGAGTGTTGGTAAAATAACTGAGATGAAATTGAATTCAGGATCTCAACAACCTCAGTTCAATCAGCCTTGGTATGATTTGCTAAAACTCTGGATTTTGTTGCGCGAATGTACAAATGTAACCGTTACAATATATATATATATATCAACTATAAGTATCCAGTCAACTTAACCTTTTAACTGCTAATTATATTATTGGTTGTGTCAGCTAAAAATCAAAGCATTTAATTGGCCAGATCACAAACTGAAGACAAGTCAATTGTCAAAATATTTTCACCTTTAATATCATATTGACTTTATATTCGTTTATAAAAAGTATATTAATACAATGTCAGGTTATAAAAGTGAACGGAAGTTCTTTCAAAAATAAATTGCTATTTATTTATTATAAAATATTCAATTTCGGCAACATAAAAGCCATCATATAAACAAAGAGTTTGTGATGAAAATACCTTTTACGTTATAGAAAAGTAAATATTTCTTTTTGCTAAATTTTAAATATTTTTACTAAAATCTTCAATATTTTTCGAAAATAATTTTGTTTTTTTAGTATTCTCTCTGAAAATGATTTGTAATTACTCAATATACACTTTTAATATTCTTTAAATTATATTCGAAATGAAAACCTCAGCGTTTTTCATTTTCTTTGATCAGGCGGGTTCTTTGTTCTTTCCAGCCAATCAGAATGTCTTTTTCAGCTGAGAGCTGGCTGACAGCCAATCACCGACAAACTTCTTTCTTTGTTTAGTTTTAAATGTGGTTTTTTTGATTTTTTACTTGTAAAATAATTCGGAAGAGGGCACCATCTTACAGAACTTTTAAAAACCTAATTAATAACTGTCAAACAAATATTCTAGCATTAAAACTAACGGAATTAGAGTGACGTCAGCTGTCGATGAGAGGCCTTGTAAGAGGCAGGAAAAGGGTTAAAATACAATATAGTTTAACATTTTCATTTATGGGGCCAATACTAAAAACTTAAAAAATAATAGAGATAGTTTTTATATGAAATACTTTTACTGATTGTGCACTAAAAAGAAATAAAATAATTGTTTCTTCAACCCCAATTGGAGTTTTTAGATTTAACTTGGAATTAAATCATGGGAAGGTGGGTCCAGAAATTAATTAAGTCAATTCTATTTTTTGTAACAAGGGATTGATTAGATAATTCCTGGACCCCATGCTTTCATTTCAAATTAAATCTAAAAAACGCCAATTGTGGTTGAAGAAACAAATTATTTTATTTCTTTTTAGTGCACACACAATAAAAGCATTTAATAAGCAAACATTTTATCTAGCGCCGTGCTTGCAATTATATTTCATTCCAATATCAGCCTTTAAAGCTATCTTGGATTGAAGAGGAGAGTATTCATTTATTTAACACTCAAAAGGCGCGTGCTCAATTAGCTTGAAAGGCTGATATTGGAATGAAAAGCATTTAATATAAAAAATTGTTTTAATCTCTATTATTTTTATGCTTTTACTTATTACAATTACTGCTATGGGTTTTATTTCTTTGTTAAATAAAATATTTTTATGCATTAGAAATAACCATATTTTATTTTTTATCAATTAGTTTTTTCATTGATATATAGTCTGGGAAATTATTTGATGATAGATCTCACATTTTACTACTACCTTTTTATTTACTTTTTAAATAATAATAATAATAATAATAATAATAATAATAATAATAATAATAATAATAATAATAATAATAATAATAATAATAATAATAATAATAATAATAATAATAATAATAATAATAAATTATTATTATTATTATTATTATTATTATTATTATTTAAACACAAATATGTGATCCATACTGAACTTAATGTAATTTAGAAGGGATTTGAATTCAATCTCCTTAGAGCTATTCACTAGATCTTATACAACTGATACACATGACCACATACATGTGAAAAAGATAAATGATCTCCAATATAAGTATTTTGTGCTCAATCATTACCCATCAGTTGGTTCAGTGTTCAGTTTATATTAAAATAGCAAATCTTCATGCTTTAATAGACAGGCTTTAATCCTCTCCACCCTCCAACTCTTCAGCCATACGTATCATTGAAAATCTGATAACACTCAAAGCCCTTGTTGATTTCAATATTATTGTCATACTGATGTTGACTTTAAGGCACTCTGACTCCTCACATATAGGAATCCATTATGTCCATTTAAATACCCAGAAGAATGTGTAGAATACAGCATAATATATGTATATTGAAGATCATTTATCTTTTTCACATGTATGTGGTAATGTGTATCAATTGCATAAAATGAAGTGAATAGTTATAGGGAGCTTGAAAGTTTGAATTTAAATCACTTTTAAATTATATTAAGTTCAATATGGATGATAAACTTGTTTTCAAATATTGCATATTCAGCCTGTCTTCTATGTATTTAAATGGACTAATGGAGTTCTTTACATGAGGGGTTACAGTTACAAAGTCTACATGGATATAACAATAATATTGGCCTCAACAAAAGTTTTGAGCATTATCACATTTTCAATCATATGGATAGCTGAAAAGTTGGAGTGTGGAAAAGATTGAAGCCTGTCCACTAAAGTATGCAGATTTGCTAACTTAATATAATCTGAGCACTGATTATATATATATTGTAACGATATATAAATATGTCGTTACATTAATTTAAAAGAAAAACAAAGTTCGCAAATAAAAATAAATATATTAAAAATCTATAAAAAAACTAAACGCTAAAATTAAAATGTTGTTAAATATATATATTCGCACAGATGCTAAACTTTAAAAATATTTTTTTTTTTATATAAATAAAAAAAAAGTATTTGAACGTATTTTTTTTTTGATAAAAAAATACAAGAGTTAAATATTAAAATATTTAATATAAGTTAAAATAAAAACAGGTATTAATTAATTCCTGTAATCTATAAATGGAAATGATTGTTTATTATTTGAAAAACAAGCTAGCCCTCAAGGGTCTTATGTAATTAAAGGGTCAGATGGAAATTAGATAAGAGAAATTAGCTTGACCAATGGAAGCACCAAGCCTTGGCTCGGACCCTAACGGAAGTGATGGATTGGTGACATTTTGTTGTTTGAATCCGTGTGGATAATATAAAAAGGAGAAATATTGAGTATTGGGCAGTTCCAGATGTTTTTTGAGAGTGGTGATAGAGACGCACATATCACACACTCTCTCTCTATTTTAAAAAATGAACTGATTGTGATACCGAAATGAACCAGCTAATGCTACCTCCGGAACATCTGGCCGGGTTTCAAACAAGGACTCCGTGGAAAAACAAGAACCTGGACTCTTCTTCCGTAAGCTATTAACAATGAACTTAAAAAAATTTTAAATAATTAAGAACTTTCATGCAAGCAATTTAAATGTTAAAATGGAATTTCTATCTGATCTTTAAGTTTAAAATCAATTGATGTTTAATTTTATATGTTTGTTATTGATAAAAAATCATTTCCATTCATTTTAATTGTATAAATTATTTATTGTTTAAATTTTAAATGCATAAAATTTAAAGTTGGGTATAGACATTGCATAGATTCGTTAGGGGTTGATGATGTTGAGATTTTCACAGTCGATTAGAATGTATAGGTCAACGATGTTAATGCAGGCACCTAATGGTGAGTGCCATGGGTTTTGTGTATTCCCTTTTTGCAATTGACGTTATCGATGATTTTGTATTTTGATCGATTGTGTTTAATTTGGATGTTTTTGACCGTGGAATCTGTGCAGCCAATCTATACTTAACATTTTAAAACAAATTGTATAAAAGTTATCTGTGCGAACATATCTAAATAATAAATTTAAGTCGGGCGTGAACGACCATATAGTTTTGTAAGGTTATATTAAGGGAGGGTAATCTTAGGTTATTTGTTTCGTGGTTGAATTGGCTCAATGGTTTCGATATATTTGTGTAGGTAGTAAATGTAGCAGGAGATCCGCCACGTGCAGGATTACATATATACGCCGCACACCCTCTGTTGCCTATGGAATTGGATAGTAAGACGCAAGACGCAATCCATTCCTATGGAGTTTTATGTTTATTGTTCTACTCGCCATCAGAAGTAGCATTCCTGGTGGTGGAGAGCAACAATAATCGTCTCACTATACTGTCAGGAATGCACAGTATAGTCTATTTAGTGCCGTTGTATTTTCATGCTACATTGAATACATAAATGTATCGGATGATTGGCGTCAGTTTGACTTTGAACTTTTAGCCTGGGGTTAAATAAGGGAAGAATATTGTCTTTTCAAATGCAGATCTATGTAGCCTATTCATACCCGACCCTCTAAATAAAATATTAAACATTATAGCAAGCTATTTTAAATGTAAAATTAAAAATTAAGATAAAAATCTAAATGTTAAACTTATTCCTCGAATTTAGAATGATTTTATATGTGCGTAAATAAATATTTTTCTGTGTTAATTTCTGGCAGTGGCTTTTATTATTTTTTTATATTTATATCTAAGGTTATATATTTTATTATCTCTGCGTCTCCACTGAGCTAGTGACAATGGGCTAATGATCTAAATATGTAAATAAAGTGGAATCCTAACAGCGCGTAACTGCCTACTTTATAAATTTTTCTAGGCTCAAATGCCTAGATGGCGCCCTTTGGTAGTGCGGTGCGGTGCGATGCGATCTCCCACTTTGTTTGGATCGTTATAATTGGTGTCCCAAGTGTGGCCTTACCTCAGAGATTGACCCTGAGAAGGGGAATTGATGCTGAAATTTCCTAGCTTGAATAAACACGAGTGCCCTGAGAATGTTAAAAATAAATGAAGCCAGTAATATTTTTTTTGAAATAAGTATATATTTTTTGTATTAACGTATAGTTATAGTCCGATATTTAATAAACCACGAGTACATTGAAAATGAAGCCCGTAATATTTTTTCTGAAATCCGAATATATTGTTTGTATTATATAAAGTTATGAATTTTTGGTCTTAAAGGTACTGCCAGTAAAAAAAAAATTTTGCGCATATGTAGAGATAAATTCGAGGAATAAAAATGTATAAATAAAACGTAATAATAAATCTAAATCATAAATTTTTTTTAAAAAAGTCTTGTTAAACTAAAATCTAATAGTTCAACTTGCCTAAGTATTAGTAAAAGATAGGAGAAATGAAACTTGGAAGGGAGGGGGCAGAAATTTAGCTGGTAATAAGGAATCAACAGTCAACATTTTTTTTATCATTATATTTGTATGTAATTACTGTTTTGTCTTTTAAAAAAAAGTTTTGTCCTTTTAAAATTTTCATATATACTGTAATCAATTTGTGTAACGTAATTAATTACTAACACTAAGTAAAGCCTTTTTTTTTTTTTTTAATGTTTTTGTTTTTTGAGGAAGTTTAATGATATGTAACGATATATAAATATGTTGTTACATTAATTTAAAAGAAAAACAAAGTTCGCAAATAAAAATAAATATATTAAAAATCTATAAAAAAACTAAAACGCTAAAATTAAAATGTTGTTAAATATATATATTCGCACAGATGCTAAACTTTAAAAATATTTTTTTTTTTATATAAATAAAAAAAAAGTATTTGAACGTATTTTTTTTTGATAAAAAAATACAAGAGTTAAATATTAAAATATTTAATATAAGTTAAAATAAAAACAGGTATTAATTAATTCCTGTAATCTATAAATGGAAATGATTGTTTATTATTTGAAAAACAAGCTAGCCCTCAAGGGTCTTATGTAATTAAAGGGTCAGATGGAAATTAGATAAGAGAAATTAGCTTGACCAATGGAAGCACCAAGCCTTGGCTCGGACCCTAACGGAAGTGATGGATTGGTGACGTTTTGTTGTTTGAATCCGTGTGGATAATATAAAAAGGAGAAATATTGAGTATTGGGCAGTTCCAGCTGTTTTTTGAGAGTGGTGATAGAGACGCACATATCACACACTCTCTCTCTATTTTAAAAAATGAACTGATTGTGATACCGAAATGAACCAGCTAATGCTACCTCCGGAACATCTGGCCGGGTTTCAAACAAGGACTCCGTGGAAAAACAAGAACCTGGACTCTTCTTCCGTAAGCTATTAACAATGAACTTAAAAAAATTTTAAATAATTAAGAACTTTCGTGCAAGCAATTTAAATGTTAAAATGGAATTTCTATCTGATCTTTAAGTTTAAAATCAATTGATGTTTAATTTTATATGTTTGTTATTGATAAAAAAATCATTTCCATTCATTTTAATTGTATAAATTATTTATTGTTTAAATTTTAAATGCATAAAATTTAAAGTTGGGTATAGACATTGCATAGATTCGTTAGCGGTTGATGATGTTGAGATTTTCACAGTCGATTAGAATGTATAGGTCAACGATGTTAATGCAGGCACCTTATGGTGAGTGCCATGGGTTTTGTGTATTCCCTTTTTGCAATTGACGTTATCGATGATTTTGTATTTTGATCGATTGTGTTTAATTTGGATGTTTTTGACCGTGGAATCTGTGCAGCCGATCTATACTTAACATTTTAAAACAAATTGTATAAAAGTTATCTGTGCGAACATATCTAAATGATAAATTTAAGTCGGGCGTGAACGACCATATAGTTTTGTAAGGTTATATTAAGGGAGGGTAATCTTAGGTTATTTGTTTCGTGGTTGAATTGGCTCAATGGTTTCGATATATTTGTGTAGGTAGTAAATGTAGCAGGAGATCCGCCATGTGCAGGATTACATATATACGCCGCACACCCTCTGTTGCCTATGGAATTGGATAGTAAGACGCAAGACGCAATCCATTCCTATGGAGTTTTATGTTTATTGTTCTACTCGCCATCAGAAGTAGCATTCCTGGTGGTGGAGAGCAACAATGTTGTCTCACTATACTGTGCATTCCTGACAGTATAGTCTATTTAGTGTCGTTGTATTTTCATGCTACATTGAATACATAAATGTATCGGATGATTGGCGTCAGTTTGACTTTGAACTTTTAGCCTGGGGTTAAATAAGGGAAGAATATTGTCTTTTCAAATGCAGATCTATGTAGCCTATTCATACCCGACCCTCTAAATAAAATATTAAACATTATAGCAAGCTATTTTAAATGTAAAATTAAAAATTAAGATAAAAATCTAAATGTTAAACTTATTCCTCGAATTTAGAATGATTTTATATGTGCGTAAATAAATATTTTTCTGTGTTAATTTCTGGCAGTGGCTTTTATTATTTTTTTATATTTATATCTAAGGTTATATATTTTATTATCTCTGCGTCTCCACTGAGCTAGTGACAATGGGCTAACGATCTAAATATGTAAATAAAGTGGAATCCTAACAGCGCGTATCTGCCTACTTTATAAATTTTTCTAGGCTCAAATGCCTAGATGGCGCCCTTTGGTAGTGCGGTGCGATGCAATCTCCCACTTCGTTTGGATCGTTATAATATATATATATGGGAAATGGTGATCTTGACTAACTTATGAGTACTGGTTTAGCACAAAATCAGTTGTCTTTTATATATATGTTATTATGTGTATTTGTTGTATAAGATGGATGGCTGTAGGGGGCTTGAAAGTTTGAGTTCAAATCCCTTCTAAATTGCATTAAGTTTAGCATGAATGATATACTTGGTTTTAAATGCTACATGTTCAGCCTATATTTTCCCCATCCCTCTTCTGTATATTTAAATGAACATATTGGGGTCCTGTGTGTGAGGGGTCAGAGTGACTTAAAGTCAACATGGATGTGACAATAATATTGGCATCAACAGAGGATTTGGGCATTCCATAATCAGATTTTCAATGATATGAATGGCTGAAGAGTTGGAAAGTAGAGAATATTGAAGCTTGTTCATTAAAGTATGAAGACTATCTTAATATAAATTGAGCACTGATTATATATATGATATGTATAGGAGATGATGATTTGGACCAACTGTTGAGTGCTAGTTTAATACAAAATACATATGTTGGAGGTTATTTATGTTTTTCAGAAGTATGTGGTTATGGGTATCAGCTGTATAAGATGGAGTGGAGAGCTGTAGGAAGTTTTATCATCGTAGTTCAAACTTCTTGTAAGTATTCTTATTATTATTATCATTATCAGCTTTCAAAGAACTTTATTGTTTTTCAATACAGATATTACATTAAAACTCAGAACATTGATATATTTCATGTATTGTAATTGGTACATTTCTATCATAGATTATCTACAGTAATAGTAATATGTACAATTCAGTTATAAAGAACAAAAAATAAAAAATAAAATTTTTATTTAAAACTTGAACATTGGTATATATATATTAAGCAATTAAATCATCCCACATGGTTAAGAAATCCAGTATTGCCCTCTGTGAACTAATATATAAATACATTGGAGTTTGTATTTATATATTAGTTCACAGAGGGCAGTACTGGATTTCTTAACCATGTGGGGTGATTTAATTGCTTATATTTATATATTTATTTTAGTATAGCATTATGCACTGGGATTACTCTCTCTCTCTCTCTCTCTCTCATATATATATATATATATATATATATATATATATATATATATATGATAATTGTTACATGGTTATCCTAATTGTTTATGATTACAATAATAAATACAGTTCAATTACAAAAAAAGAAAAACAAACAAAAATACAATCACACTATTTTCTCCCATGTCTTCTAATTTGTTCCAGATTATGTTAGGATGTTCCCTAGGATTACTATTATTATACATACAGATGCACCTAATGCACCACAATGCATAGAGTATGAAAGTGCATGCTCAGATATTTGCATAAATACCAAAGGTCAAACCATTAAGGAAAGACTTTATGTTAATGTTGGAAATAAATAATCCTGCAATGCAGACACTATGTTATTAAAACTTGGATACCAAAAAAAAGTGAGACTTTGTTTCAACACTTTTGTGGCACAGACTACACTGATGTTCCCATTCACAAATTTTCTTTTATGTCTGTAAAA
This sequence comes from Epiperipatus broadwayi, assembly GCA_028023455.1. Taxonomy (NCBI): domain Eukaryota; kingdom Metazoa; phylum Onychophora; class Udeonychophora; order Euonychophora; family Peripatidae; genus Epiperipatus; species Epiperipatus broadwayi. Next base: position 3,130,900 of record JAQFVV010006281.1, on the reverse strand, counting down.
ATGCAATGTGGAAAATGACTCAAAATTTAATTTAGTAAGAAAATCACAGTATATGGCTGTAGCATCCAAAAATTAAATTTCCTAATTAAAAACTTATTTAGTTTTAGTATTGTTGCACAATAACACCCTCAAAGCATGTATGCAATGAATAAACATTTTAATATTTTTTTTTATAGATGGACAAAAAGGAAAATTAGCAATCGATGATATTGAGGATAAGAGGTGTTTCTATAGACCAAAGGAGGTTTATCCATTGTTATAATTTTCACCATTATTTTTAGTTGCAAAAACATTTCTGAGCATGAGAGTATTAGGTTGTCTTTTATATCATGAAAGTATTAATAATGTACAATCCTGAACCATTTTCTGTTATTGAGCATTAAAAGAAGGCATCTTAATGAGATGTTTTAATACCCATTATCCCATATAATTTTTTTGCATTGTAAATATACATATGTTACGAAAATTTTATTGAATATTACAATAAGTGATGAATGAATGATTATAGTTATAATTAGTATATTAATCAGTGATGTCTAGAGAAGTATGACTTGGATAAAGAATTGATGATATCTTCAATTTAAGTTTATTTTGTATATTATTATGCATCTCTGAACTACGTAAATGAAATGGAGAAAAAAGAAATGAACTTGGCTTTTTTTTAAACTGTATGTTCCTAATTTTCCATGTGTATAGTGATCATACATATTGAATTCTAGTCTAATACCTCTACCTTATTCATTTAATATTTTTAATAATAAAGGGGACTGATTTTGAGATATCAGAAACACTACAACATCATCCATGTATGCAATACATGATATATTTTTTTAAAATTTAGAAATGCATGTACCAGTTAATTTCTGTTTAAAAGATTTTTTTAAAACAGTGGACTAATGTATGTGATAAATGATAGTGTGTTTAATGAGAGTCCTTGAGAAATTGATCTATAAGGTTTAAATGGTTGAGAGTATTTGCCATTTAGCATGATATGCATTTGCTTATTTAGTAATAAATTTTGAAGCTAATAAAAAAGTTCTTTGGATATGGCTGCATCTCTCAATAAATTAATATTTGTAGTCTAATAATGCGTAAATTATGCTATGCCATTTGCAAAAGGTTTTCTAGAAGCTAAGTTTACAAGAATGTCAAATGACAAATATAACATATTTATTAATATTACATAATGAGCAATAAATGTGCTCCCTATGCAGATTGTTTTATATAAACTACAATGCTGAACTGAATACATTGTTTGTTTATGAACTGATGATTGTAGCATGGTGTCTGTAACCATATCACTAAGACTAAATTAAAGAATTGTGGTGCCTATATATAATTACTCACAGGCTTCATTACCAAGTACTTGGTGCCCTAAATCCAAATGGCCTGCTACATTAACAAGGAACAATAAGTTCAAGCACTTGGATCAGCAACTCAAGTGTTATGACCTTAAACTCAGTAATGTGCTAGGTATTCTAAACCCAAAATTATGGAGGGAATGGCCTTAATTAATAGCAGACCCATCAGAGATATAGCAAGACATTGTGCACTCTATGTGCTTTATAAAGATACCTTTGCAACATTTATAACAAATACTAATATGTATTCTTAATAACTAAATAAATGCGCATAAATTATATATAGTTTCCGTCTGCAAAACTACCTCACCCCAAATTGCAGATTAGCATACATAAAACATGCTAAATAGGGTTTAAAGTAATCTAGATTACAAATTAAATCCAAATAGTTAATATAATAAATTAAGGAGGAGTAAAACATATTTGGGGACTAACTTAATTTATCAATAATATGCCTTTACAATATCATTCTTGTGATTAAATAATTAGATATAATTCATTATCATGAAAACCTTAATTATGACATGCTAAATCATAGTAGATTAACTATATATATATATATATCAAAACAGAGACATGTGGGTTTATGTGAGAGTTTTTAATCATCTCTCTAATATTATTAATATTAATAATCTCTGCTTTGAATCATGGCATATCATAAAATCAATAAAATAACAAATAATATAAAAGAATAGGCATGCTGCAGATTAGGACAGTATAGATATAATAATATAATAACTGATTACAATTAATATGTTTAGGAGAATTATTAAATTAGAATTTCATTTAATATAGGCAAAATAGTAACAATTATCATTATTATCAATTTAAAGAATTACATTAAATTATTATTATTATTATTAAAAATTATATTATAACATTTATTGCAGTTACATTAAAGTTTAATTTGTTAGGAAACCTTTAGAAGTTATAAATTTTTACAAACATTAATTGTATAGCTAGCTTAAGAAACTTATTAAAACAATTTAATTTAATATTTAATTTTATAGAGCTCTGCGGGAAGAATGTTACCGATCATTTTCTAGCTGGTGAGTGCTTCATGGCATTTGAAACTGGCTTTCTTTACTAGGCTGACTCGTCTCCAGTTCTTCTTGGCAGACTACTGGTTTTGAACTTCCATTATCTTGGATCCATCTTCCAGAGAAATACAGCAAATGTGTTGCCTTCTAGCTGACAGTTTTCATCATAAAATTGGGCATAGCCCAATAATTTAAGAGAATGAACCCTAGTGCTTGATTTTGGGTTTTTTTTATACTAACACTTTTATTCCACATGTAAAAAACATTAAGTTGTTTACAGTTTTGAAGTTTTTAATCTTATGTTTTAACACAGTTTTATTATCTTTAGAAAAGACAAAAGCAAAATCTAAGTTATTTATAAAATAGTGCAGCTTGACTGCCTTTCTTTGTGATAATCTATTTTAGAGTTTATTTTAAAAATCTGCTCTTGGTTCTCACACAAATTAAACCAGATGCATGTGATGTGAGATTTTCCAAAAATTAGAAGATTTTTTAAAAAGAGATTTAAATTTTGTAAACATTCTGCTATATGTGTACTCTTGTCACCTCTGGAATTGAAATTTATATGCGAATAAAAGTAAATTTGTACTTTAATTTTATAATAACTCAAAAATAAAACAATTTAAATAGTGTTGCAATGCTTATAAAATCTATTACATTGCAGCTTCATTCGTATATATATATATATATATATATATATACATATATATATATATATATGTAGGTGCTCTCCTATACATACAACAGTGTTTACACAACCTACTTTATCTATTAATTTAATCTACAAATATGCATACAGACATTAATATCTATATATGTAAATATACAAATATACACACATACATGTAAATATACACTATTATACATTAAACATGTTAATATAAAATGATATATACATACTTGGAAGGGTTTGAACTAGGTGAAATGTGATGTTAGACAAAATAATACCATTTCTATATAGAAAATAAAAATTAATGATATTCCAATTTCTATTGTGAATTTAGTTAGCCATATCAATAGTCTTTTAATACTGGATTAAATGTTATTATTTTTAGCTGAAAATGTTGATGAATCCATGGTGAAGAAAATGTAATTTTTAAATATCTTCTATTGCATATTAGTTTTTACAATGTATCAATTATTATGAACTTGCTTGCCATTCGTTCTAGGCAATTTTATCATATTGATAAGCTTCATCCAGTTTTCTTAGTTCCATTTTTGAAGCAAAATATTTTCCCCTCTCCTTTTAATAATCTTTGATATATCTGTATATTACCTTTACTTGTCAAAGTCATTGAATCCATCATTGAGGATAAGATGCAGCCTATTATTCTGCTTTTATCTCAGGCTGTCAGTTTGCTAAAATTAATGGTTCCACCTCTAATGCTGTCACCTTGTTTAAAATTGTTATTGTTCAAGTTAGAATGACTAGAACAGATCATGTTGTAGTAGTACAACTAGATATTTCAACAGCTTTTATTTCTGACTTTATTGATACTCTAACTGAATTATTACAATTGCATAACATTACTGTTTCCATTTTTAACAGTTTAGCTAACCTTCTAATAAATAGAGAACTTTTCATTACTTTTAATGGCAAAGAAACACCAGGATTCAAAATCATAACTTTATACCACAGAGTTTAGCTTTGAGTGCTTTGTTTTTTTTAATTATTTATAGAAATTTGTTGCTTCCAGAAATAGAGAGGAAATTGTTTGGTATGTATATTCTGCTGATTAATAAAGCAGTCAAACATATATCATTTATGGATGATCTTGTCATTTTTCTTCCCTCTAGGAATTATCTTCCTTCACTTACTTTTATTCTCGATGATTGGGCAACATACTATAAACTTTAGTTTAACCTCAATAAGTTATTCACATAAAATGTATTTTCTGATAATAGGGTCTTCTTTCTATTCACTGCTCCCCATCCCCCCATAATTTTCTTATATTTCTCATTTATAAATTTGTGAATACTATGAGAACATCTATTCAGAACTCTATCCTGACATCTGTTGAAAATATAACTAACTCTTTCTCTAAAGCATACATTTTCCTTTATGCAAAAGTCTCTCTTATCAACATTCTGATTTTTCCAAAAATAACTTGCTATATGCCAATTGTTAATTATACTGTTTTCAAGAAGAAAATTAATTCACTTTACTCTAAACTGATTTGGAAAAAAAGACCTGTAATAATCAGTATTAGAATCTTACTGAAGTAGGCCAAAGAGAATGTTCTCTCTCTTAACTCAATCCTTACCTTTTATTTTCAGAGATCATTTAATACTGTTTTTAAATTTGTCACTGTTTACCCTAATGCCATGAAATTTATTCTACTCATCCCTACTAATATACCTCCACCTAATAAAGTTATTATTTTTTAAACCTTAATCAAATCCATTACTGCTTATCATGATCTTAATCCTCACACATTTTGTAGGAAGATACTCCTCTGAGAAGCTTACAATATGATTCATAGTGTTAGTCAACCTCAACCATTCCCATCTCTTATTATCACCAATAAATAGAAAATCAAAATCTGAAACCAAAATATCCCATTTTAACTTATCAAAATCAATTTAGAAGCTCTACTTAATCATTTTTTATTACAGAGAATGATGCATGCTAATATGACCACTTTGTATGCATTGTGATAAGTCTGAAGAAATAATACATGTTGTTCTGCTCTTCTTATCTACAGAAATATCATTGAATCAATTACTAAATTGTGCACTTCTTTTATTTCTACTCTCACTGATAGCATGAAACAGGGCCTTTCCCATTCAATTAGAGTTACTACTTTCCTTACATTTATCATTTGGATCCTAAGATGCCATTTTTGCTTTAATCTTTTACAGCTAAGAAATTAGAATCATTATTTTTACAGTAAATTTCAAAAATTAAATAGAGACAGGGTGATTGCCCCTCAGACATTGTTGATGCTGCATGAATACTGGTCTCTCTTCTGGCCTTATTATAAGAAGTTCATTTTGCCTCCCCCCTTTACTTTTGTATGCCTTCAATATGTATTTATAAAAAATACCTTTTGTAATTTATACATCATTATATTTGCCTGTTCTTTTACAAAATACTTTATAAAGGCTGAAACCTTCTCTGCATTTTATAATGCTTAAATGCCAGCCAATCAGATATAATGATGACTGCATGGAGAGCTCTCAAGTCGCAACACAAGACAGCAATTTTTATAAGAAAAAGGTGGTTACACCTTCTTTTTTACTTAAATTTCTCTTTATATATAAATGTATACATATACTTTATAATATCTAGTTAAATTGCAAATTATCTTATCCAAGTATGTCAAAAAAAATTTTTGTCTAATAAAAACGACTCTGCCTGACCTAAATGTTATATCTATAAGTGCACACACAATATATATATAGATGATACACTGATATTTAAAATGTATTCTAATTTACAGTTATTCGCAGAGTGTTGAGGAAGTGAAAAGATAATGCCATCATCCATATAATTTGTTATTCAATATAAATAATATCTTTTATTTTTAATTCTTCAAAATCTATATATCATTGTTTTCAGTATTTCAACATTTTGTGATGTATATGTTTATAACATTATTATATTAAAATGAAGTATTTATTTTAAAATGTGTAAATATATATATTTTTAAAATAACATTTAATTTTGATTGGAATGGAGTGGATGCACATTAGTATTTGCCTACTGATTGTAAGTACCCTTGTGGATGGCCTCAAGTAATAGTATTCCACAAAGACTGGTAAAAAGGATTCTAAATCAAGTCAACAAGACTTTGGGTGAATATTTTAATCGTATATTGCCTGTTAAATAGCATTTTTTATATAGTGTTCTGAATTAGTTTGATTTTTTTTTTGTTTGATTTTTTTCTTACTTATAGTTTGAAACAATGTACCATAAAAAAATTAATATGAATATTTTAAGGTAAAAGTCTGTATCAATTTCGCCAAAGATTGCATAGTGAAGGTTTTAAGAATTTTCCATTCTTATTTTATTTGCTAATAAAGTTATCTATTTACTGACCAATGTTGGATTGGTAGCTTTTTAGATTAGCTACAAGGCAATTATCTGGGGCGGCGGGATCTAAGCCTTTTTTAAAAAAAATATAAACCAATTGCAGATCTTATAAAGTCAGATTCGGTTTTATATAGTAGATAGATGAACAGTTTAGATGAACTGTCTGACAGTTTAATTTTTTCTAAAAATATTTAACTATTAATATTAATTGATAGAAATAGATTAACTCCGAAACCTTCAAATAATAAGTAATTAAGGGGAAAAAACAAAATTAAGCAGAAACAAATAAAATATAAAAACCAAAAAAGACAATAAAGATTTAAAAAAAAAGATACTCTACTAGGAAGTACTGTTTAAAGAAAGCAATAAAAATATAGATTATTATTTCTCCTTATTACACAATAGAGATTAGAAAAAAAGATGTTATATAGTATATAATGTCCTTCGCTTTGCTAATTGATTTTAATTCCCAAAATATAAACATAATTACGGCTTTTTTTTTTTTTTAAAAAAAAAACAGATTTGATGCACCTAAAAAAATTCTGAGACGAAGAATAAGAAAATTGCGATTAAGTTGTGGCAAAATATATTTTTTTAAAATATAAAAATGTTTTATAATTAAATGATACTATATGTGTGTATATATAATTGTTTTACAGAAAAGAGTGTATATATATATGGGTGTGTAACGGTAGAAAAAAAAAGAGAATTTTATTTTTCATTATACGAATGTGAATTTAAAGCACAGATGAATGTTTTTTTTTCTGTAGCAAAGAGCAAGTTATAAAAAAGAATTGTTCTATTTTATTTTGCCTATTCATCCGCTTCGATGAAAAAAAGAAATGAGGAAATCTTGTTTCCGTTGAGGACCATATATTAACCGGTCTTGGTATTCATCGTCCCAAATCACAACTGGAGAATAAAGGTTACCAGAATATCAAACCTCTTCTATATTGTAGGCCCCTACACATTCTGACTATACGGCGTAATTGAGTTTCCGGACTGAACAAAAGTTAGGCTATCCAATAGAGATAAAGGTTGGCTTTATTACCCCCGTCCCTTCTTTTCTTATTTTTGATACCTAGGATTTATGAGACGAGTAAGAAGATACTAGTGGAGAAGAGGGGAAAAAAGAGAGAAAGCCTGTCGTATTCTAGTTATGTTACTGCTAACTGGTTCCAATTTCTTTTAACATTTAATGACGGCGCCATCTGTCTTTGCAATGATATTTAAAACGTACTTGATTCCTCGTTCACGCAATTTCTCTTAAAAATACGTTCTCCAGCTTTTAAATTAAAGATAGATTATACGCATTAAACAAATTACAAATTTGTCAGAGAAGACTACAACCAGTAATAATAATGAAACTATTAACCTGCTTTCAATAATTTGTGCACATAACCTAGCCTGCGTATTTAGGTGTATTTAAATTGACATATGTGCGCATGTGAATTAGAAAATAGAAAATGCGAATAAAAAGCGGTTATTGTTTGGAAAAAAGAAAAGAAACAAGACCTATAATTAAAATGATTATTTTTTTGTTAAACTATTTTCTAATCTATTTAAACATTTATAGATTTCGTCAAATAACATTATAAGTGAATTTAAGAAAGAACGTTAAACAATATATGATTATTTAAAATTTAAATCTCGTTTTCAGATTTGAATTTCAATCGAATTCTTTACAGTAATAATTCGAAGAAATACGGAATGTCTCCCCCCCTACACACACATTTATTTATGCCGCACATACATTGTTATATAAATATTAATTTATTCAATTTATGTATAAATAATTCAGTTACATACAAATAGTTGAGAAGATTAAAGTTCAAAGTTAACATCAGAGTCTGAATAAATATTAATTTTACTATTTGAAATATTTTCTATTACAAATATATAATTTTTTTATTAATTTTTTTTGTTTTTACTACAATAAAGTAAAGATTATTTAAAATATAAATATTTCAAAATTGATTTTTAAATCTATCTCATTTTATTTACTTGTATTGCTTTTTTTTTTTTTTAAAGTGTCATAGCATCGGCCGGGATGCGAACCCGCAACCCGGGCAACTGCCTGCAAATGCAAGGCAGTCGCGCTGACCTCTCGACCACCAAGCAAGACTTGTATTGCATTTTTTAAAAAGTTTTTTCGCACAGTATTATATGTATGCTATATTTAAATTTGTTGTGATTATTATGTTCTTTGTTATTTATTTATTTTCAGTACACATTTAACATCTATTTTGAAAATTGAACCTTTATGTTTATGGCTATTCGAAGATAAATTCATTTTAAATATTTATTCAGAATATTTCAAACTCAATATTACGCTATATCTATCTATAATAGTAAATTTCAAATTATATAATCAGTCAGTTTGCATGTGGGTACATGAAAAAATGTTATTACAATGCCAATAAAATGGCAACAATTATTTTTTATATTTTAACTTTTCTTATTTTTGTCATTTATTAATCTTATCAATTTAATTTATATAAAAAATTAAATGTGCCACATTGGGGGTGCTCTACATTAATAATCTTAGATTTAATATTTTAAGACATTTTTCTTTTTAATAACCAACTTAATGCTACATATACAATTAAAAAGAGACTTAATTTCTATAACTGGGCTAAGTTACATCAATAATGTCTTTTTGAGAATAAATCACATTCGAACAATACATTCAAAGTGAACAATTAAAATGACAATAATTTAAGCTAAAACTAACTTATGTGAAACAATATTAGTTATTACATTCAGATTCTGGTAAACAATCTTTATTTAAGTAGTGAATTTTAAGAATTATATCAAAGACATTCTAAAGACATGTGATATTGATCGTTTCATTTGAATAGATAAGGCAGAGAATAGAGAACATTGAAGAACTATAATTAAACATGGTGGTAAGTATTTCAGAAAGAAAAGTTGTTTTTTGCTGATGAAATTAAAAAGCATTATTGCAAAATATCTAACAAACAAAAAAAAATGGACTCCTCATGTTCTGATGTTTATGGTTAACAAATTGGTTTGTATAGACATTGCAAAACAAATTTCTATATATTTCTTTTCTTTTCTTGAAATTGGAATTACTATACTTATTTAAGTGGGTTGATTTGTTTGAACCATGAGTAGCATTCATTTTTAAAGAGTATATGCTGCTCCAGCACCAAAATAACAGACTGAACACAACTGTTTTTCAAGAAATTGCACTTTGTTTTTCATTTTAATTCGTCAACTTTTTTTTTTTCCAGAAAATAATTATCAAATTAATTATTCAAACGATGCAAGTTTGGGCTATAAATATTTTACATTTTTTTTTTTTTTTTTAGTTGTATTGGTTTTAAAATTGATAAGTGATATGAACAAATAGTTTGATCATTATATATAAAAAGTAAGTACTAATATATTTAAGTTCTTTAATAAAAGTAGGCAGAATAATTAAAAACCAAAAATACGGAATTAACTAAATAGTAAAAAAAAAGCCTGATGGTAGCTTGCAATTGCAATCCTTTTAGCACGTTAATTATAAGGCTACACCATAAATTTTATTTAATAAGCTTTTTAATTAATAAAATGCACAAATAATATATATTATAATGTATATAATAATGAAGATGATGATCTTACATTAATTTAAACTTGTATCTTTAAACAGTTTTCATAACGTTTCATACAAACAATATTTAATATTAAAAAATCAAATAATTTCTGCTGACGATATGTTTCTGTTACAATTTGTCAACAGTAATCTAGAAACCAATTGACATCCTATCACACACAGCAACTCAGTTTCTATATAATACCATTGTAATGTTGAATTTGATATTAATGTTTGAATGTAAATTTAGTAGTAATTTAACTAAAGTGTTTTTATATTAGCTTGAATAGACAAACTCAAAATGATCTTATTCTCAAATAAATAATTAATTAAACACAACAAAAATATGAAGTAATATTACTAACTTGTTAATTTTAAACTCGTTCTATAGACAATATAAATTAAGAATATTATTATATATTTCTGTATTGTATAATTCATTATTTTTATGCAGATATATTTAAAAATAATTATAGTTAAAACTACTTTAAAAAAGTTATTGCAAAACAAAGCCCTCTCCAATGAATAATAAAGTTATTCACCAGGTGTTCCAAATGCTGAGTTGTTAGGCTTTAAGTAATTTTCCGTTTTCCTTTTCTTTCTATATAAAAATGCCTACGTATTCATTAATAATCCAATATTTATTGGTTAGATTATGCATTGGCTACCTAAAAGACAATCTTAAATATAGACAATTTGTGTAACTTTACTTGGGTTCGAATTTAGGTTATAAGCAGCAGGATGTTTGCATCTCAAAAATCTTTATATCTATATGATTACAATTAAATTGTAACAGATAAGGTTTGGGTCTCTTAAAGGTGTGAAAGCCCTGGTTCTGTATAACTATTTTATTTTAAATTTTTAGTACATTCTTTTTACAAAAATATATAAGTAATGTTGTTGCATGTCTATACTCTAAATAAACTAAATTATTTATTTTTTAAAAAAAAAGTGAAACTTTTATACACATATTTAAAGTATCATAAATTGCTACCCTAATTTAATAATGTACATTGAATATTTAAATATCTTTCAAACGAGATTTGCTTATGATTCAAATTTATTTTATTATATCATATAAAGTTAACTTAAAATTATCATTTGTTTATATGACAACAACAATAGCAAATAAATAATTAGACTAAGTACTTCTAATGGTAATATATATAATAATTTTAAGTAACAATTTAATTTATACTATCTATAAATGTTTTTGCGATAACCTGAAGCGAACCCGGACCAGTTGCTTGGGAGGCAACTATGCTAACCGCTAGGCCACCAACGCTTGACTTATGCAGTATTATTTGAGAGAAAAAAAATCAACTGATTTACCTGAGCATAGATTTCTAACTTGACTGATGTCATTATTGTATGTCATATGATAAAATATACTATAAAAAAGTATTTATATATATATAGCATTAGAAGTGCTTGTCCTAAGAAAATTTATAAATAAATCAAATACTCTATATGTATATTACCGAGAAAAAAAAGTGGCCAAACATTTTAAAAACTTTTTGGAGAAATTAAAATACCATTTTAAATTGGTTATTTTAGCGTTACAAGTGAGAATTATATTAAACCTATAAATAAAGATTTTTTTTTTGAAGTTTACTTTGGAAAAAAGATTGAGTTTCTCTTAAGATTTTTTTAAAGAATTAAGCAGGATAACAGGATAATCTTGAACCAGCATAGTAAGTTCATTATTTTTCTTTTGAATTTAACTCTCTTCCACCAAACATTTTTTTTTCACAGAAGCCTGATAGTGTCCAAAGTAGTCATTGTTGGGATTTTATCATAGCAGAATAACTGCACGTCTCTGGATATGAATTCTCTCTCTCATATATATATATCATTATGAGACAATGTGCAAAAATAAATTACGGTTTGCAATTTATGTAGCTCTCATCCAAAATAATAATTAGGGATTGACGGCAGCAGGACTAGTAAGATTGCCAGATTACTAATTTAGAGTAGCATTTAATATTGGTCAATTTGACGCTCACAATTGTAGATTACTTTCAAATGAAAACAAATTGAGTGTTAAATTAAAGAAATTGCTTATATTAATTGGGTCCTGAATTTATAAAATTGAAAATAAAGTTTAAAAAGTTGATTTGAAAAATATTTTAACAAGCGAAGTATCATCATATCACTTGTTCTGCTTATTTTCAACATCTGCATTAGATGTAATCCTGTTTTTAATGCAGATATTAAAAGAAAGCCAATAAAAAGTTATGTGATATCATGTTCTAGTATATACTATCTATACCAAAGGATTAAAAATGCATACAGTTAGTAAAACTTGAAGTCACTAAAAATATATCAATGTTGGTTTGTAATCATATTGATATAACTATCCAAATTAATTGGTTTAGTTTCAAAAAAATGTTTTGAATGCTAAGTCATTAGTTTAAATAGTATATAAAAATAATGATGGTTTTTGGATGTTTGAGTTTAAATCCAATGCCACTCTTGAAAAAGGCAATAACTATAAACTAATCTGGCAATGTGAATATTGCCTATATCACTAAAGCCCTATAAATTACTTAAGCTTATGATAAGTGATTCTGAAATAGATCAAAAAGACTAGAAATATAATTTAATAAAAAACATTACATTAAAGCACAAATGAAAAGGAATTTATAATTAATAAATGCACAAACAACATTGTAAAAATTGGTATTATATTAAAAAAAAAAAATTAATTACTCAACTTCATGGAAGATACCAAATGTAGATAACTTAATTTATGTTATTTTTTTTTCACCATAGCTATAACCTAATGTAATCTTTAGTAACTCATAGATACCAGATGATTTAATAATTACTTTTTCAATGCATTTTATTCAACATCCCCAGACAGTTTATAGCTTATGGGTTTTATCAGTAAGAAGCTTTGGATCTTGTAACAATGCATCTGGACTTTTGATCTAATGAACCTTCCCTTCTGTTTTACTATGAAGCTATCATCTACAAATAAAAGGCAAATAAATGGTTTCAATCTAAATTCTTAGTTTTTATATAACTATAGGACCATCTATCATATATTCAGAATTGGTATAAAACCAATAAAATATGACATCACTCTGTCTTATAAGTCCAGTTTACATATTGCTATATTATCGGCAAACTGGGTATAATTATATAGGCAAGTTGCCTTAGACTGATACCTTGATAGTAAAACTGTAAATGATGACTGCTAAAAAGTGCATCAGATTTCAAAGATTCAGATAACCTGTCCTAGTGTCCAAAGTGATGTTGGATAGAACAACACTGGACAGATATTTATTAAGCACTATTATCTGATATCTATTAATTGCCAAAGCTTACATTAGACATCATAACTGTAGTGAAAAAAAAAAGAGTATGATGCTTAGATAGCAATGTGTAAGCTGGAATCATGTGATGCTCGTGTTATATGGTAACTTATATATTAATGTTTAAAGTAGTTTAAACAAATCATATGATTTTTTAAAAAATATCTTGGAGATTTTATTATTAGAAATGAGAAATATTTAAAAATAAAAGTGTATGGGTAATATGTTTTTAATTTCTTTGCAAAATACTTAGATTTTCAGTGGAATTTGTGAAACTTGCCCTTAAAATATTTACTATTTGGGGTTTATTTAGAAAAAAAAACACAATTCACAGTTTATCTCCTATTCTATTTTAATGCTGCCATCTTATTTACATCTGACAAATGATTAGACACTAGATGGTAATAATTATTAAATCTACATCAATTGCTATCATAACCATATCACCAGACTAGTTTCTAACTAGTGAAATTTATCAGTTAGGCTTAAATTGGGTGCAGCAAGAGGTTCTTAGATGCAATGCTCATTTTTTTCAGAAACCGTCTTTAATATCTGCAACTACAAACCTGAAATGAAAAAAATGTTAAATACATGCAAACTTGACTGCATAGTTATATAAATTTGACACCAGCATTAGAGTAAAATGATAGTTGCTTCTGAAAATCATCTCTAAGTCATAGTCATGTGATGTTATTTAGTTTTATACCATTCACAGTAAAAGGATAAAAGTTACTATGGATCTAAAAATATCAAAATTATATATCTGCTGATATGATGTTAGATCTATATAACTAATCAAAAAGTTAATTTCACTCAAAGTGTTACTTTCAATTTTAGGCTGGAAGCTTGATATCTGAAAAAGAATTAAAACGGCAACTGTAAAAAGAAGGCATTAAGTTCAAAAAGATCCAGGCACATAAATTCCTGCTCCAAGCTATTGACAGATGAAAATCAGAAGCAACATCTGGTCTGAAAGTATAAATATTATAGCATTCAATTGGGATTTAGTAAGAGCTTTCATCTAAATATTTACTATATAATCAAGTTTACAAAAAAGTCATAGCAATGTTCCTGAAAATTATATGTAAACTATGATCATGTGATAATTTTTAATTTAAGATTAAATATTTATAGAAGCTTCCAAATAAAAGCATAGAAAAATTAGATTACATTTTTATTAATAGAAATGAGATATTTCTACAGTGTATTATACTTAACAAATTTAACACACACACACACAAAAAAAACTAGCCAATTATTGAGATAGAATATGAATTAAAGCAAAGCTTGAGAAACAAAAGCTATTAACATAGACAGTGCTAACAATTTTATATTTCTAATTTTCTGGAAGATACTCCAATTGGTGTGAGTAAATAATGTGCAAATGATTTTAATATGTTAAAAACTAAAAGTATATCCATTTTGAATAGATTGATAAAAGTAACAGCTAGTAAAAAACTACTATGTATCTGATAGAAATAAAAAGGTAGTAAAAAAGTGCTATGTATCCAATGGAAATAAAAAGCATTATTTTTTCATTACATTTTCTACTAAGATCATAAACAAATACATGATCACCATCCCCTATACTTACACAAACTGTTAAAATAGTAGAAAACTTTCCATAAAGCAGTGCTACACAGTGCAAGTTATAAAAATTAATAGATACTAGAAACTTTGTGTATAAAATCCCTATCTAGTGCATACTCATCCAATATCCCAGACTAGTTTCTAGCTTGTGGATTTTATCAATGAGGACTTTTGAGTATAATGCAATCCTGAAGCAGACAGCTTTTACCTATTTAATTAACTGTAAATCTATATGCCCAAATGAAAATGTAATAATATTTTCAATAAGCCGATTTACTTGTATAGTCATTCAAATCTGAACTCAGTTCAGTATTTATACATTTGGATGACTTTGGTTCTTTAGTAACCATAGTCACCATTATTCTATGAATAAGATTGGTATAAACTCACTACAACATCATGCAATAACCATTTTTTGTACTTACACAAGCTATCAAAACAGTAGTTGCTAAAGAGTTGTATTAGATCCAAAGGCTTCCTGCTGATAAAAGTCATAAACTAGAAACTAGTCTGGGAATGTTCTATAAGTAGGCAGTATATAGGAAATTTATGCACAAATCTTTTAGTATGCATTGATTACTGTATAAAAAAATTGTTACTGTTTTAACAATTTAGCATAGGAAATGGTGATCACATAATGTTTTAGTGGTTCAATTGCAATCCTGCCCTTAGGATATGCCTATAGTTATTACAGGACTAAAGACTTAAAATGCATAGATGCTGAACTGTGTCCAGATCTATATGACTATACCAGCGAATTGGCTTGAATTGTAAACCTTGTTGTGTTTTCATTTGGGCTTATGACTTTATAGTTAGTTAACAAAATAGGTAAAAAAGTTGTCTGATAGAGAATTGCAGTAGATCCAAAGATCAGGCACAGTGCTTTCAGTTTCAAGGCTCCTCATTACAAATCTGGTGATGATATTAGTTTAGTAGATACTAGATAGGAATTTTATGCACAAAGCTTTTAGCAACTATTGATTACTATGGCTTGCACTGTATTGGGTGGAACTATTGTATAGAGAGTTTCTAATATTTAAATAAAAATACATTTGAAAATGATTTGAAGTGTTGCATTTTGAAGAATAGACATACTATGTAATTTAGTGCAATATAAAATAGCAGGCTCAAAAATTGAAGCCCCTTCTAATAACCAGATATTATCACTTGAAATTACTTTTTTTTAACAGAGTACTTGCAAAATGATAAAAAAATTGTATAAAAAAGTACAAGATCTAAAGCATATAAATGACATTTAATATCAGAAGAAAAGTTATTTCAGAGATAAAATAAGAAAAATATCACTTAAAAACAAAACATCATAAATTGTAATTAAAATGAGAAAAAAATATTTTGCTAAGATTAAAATCTTTATGAATATTAAAATATAGACTTAGAGTGCAGCAGAATGATTCCATTTCTCCAAAACTTTTTTACAACTGGTATATGAAAAACATTTATTTGTGGATCAAAATGAAAACAATGTTTTGTAAAAGTAAATGGAGATTACTTAAATTATTTAAATTCTACAAATAATTAATACTTTAAAGCTACTGAAAATGTAGGAACGGATTAAAGACTAAAAAAAATTAAAATGGTATTCAATGGCTTTCCAAGAAAAAGAACAAATTAAAAAATTTAAGTTAATAAAAAGAATTGTTATAAATATTTTTGTCAAATAATTAATGAATGAAATTAATCATAGAGATAAATTTAAATACTATGCCATCAATAAAAAAACAATAACATTATATTAAAAGGAAATATATCTAACTGTCTCAAATAGAAGTTTTTTAAATGACTGTATGAAGAGAAGCAAAAGACTGAACATTGTTTATTTTTTGTGAAAAATATGGAGAGATGAATGTTAATCTTAACAGGGAAGATCAAGAGAAAAATACACGGCTAACACAAAGAGTATGAAAAAATTAAAAAGCTTATTAAGGTTGGGCTGGAGATGTTTTAGAAGACATAATATGGATTGATAACTAAAGATTTAAACTGAATCCCAAAAGTTTGAAAGAGATCTATAAAAAAATCAAAGTTGAGACTGATGACTGAAACGAAGATGTTGAAATAATGTGGAAAAAAGAATTTATAAATCAAAAAAACTAAAATTTTATTTAAAAAGAAATTCGTCCTTCTGTGGTAAACAATAGTAGAAAATGATATGCATAATACTCAATTTAAAGAATCGTCATTTCCGACTTTTAATTTTTAAGTGATCAATTACTAACCTTATTTAGATTTAAAAAAAAAAAAAACCTTATTTAGATTTCAGAATAAATGTTTAAAGTATATTAAATAAATTTATATATAAGTTTTTAAAAACAAAATAATTATTTATTGTATTATAATTTATAAATTTTAAATTTAATTTCAAAATAAATATTTGTATTTTATTTTATCGAATCGTGAATTTATGTCAAGAGATTTGAAATTTACTGTTTCCAATTTTATTTACTGCATCTTTGTAATAATTAAAACTTTTTCTTTTATCTAAGATACATGAATATTTATTGAATAAAAATAGCTATAAAAATACTACCAACATCAAAATTTACAATATATTTTTTACTATGATCATGGTTTCGCCTACTATAAACAAATAGATTCTTCAAATGAAAACTACATCCCAAACAAATACATAAATATATATCCTCATACTTCAAAAATAACTGTAATTATTCCTAACATTAAAAGTTCTTATAAGATTAATATTCTCAGATCCATATGACTAATAAAGATTCTCTTTGAACCTTCTTTTGACTCCATTGTAGAATTTTTGCATTAGAAAACAATATTTTAATAATATTATTGTTATATTCATAGATATTATAAAGATGAGTCTTTAGCTATTTTTTTTTATGTGTCAAAGCGTCGGCCGGGAAGCGAACCCAGGACTATTTTAAACTCAATATTAACTCATTTATAAAATTTTAACTTACTTTCACACCCAAACACATACCCATATATATTTAATATTTTAAATACAAATATATTTTACATACCTGGAGTCTTATAATAAAAATAATAATTTTAACGGTAATAAACTATGGCAGTTGAGGCAGGTTTAAGAAATTATCCGAAAGTACTTCTGTAGATTTAAAGATTGTTTTTAATTGTTTATTACCGTTATATTTATTATTTTTATTATAATTAAAATTTTGTTTTAATTAACACTTTATTTATATTACATACCTGGAGTCTAGATGTAATATAGGGGATTCAAACACAGATTTTCAAGCTTTTATCTAGTACAACTGATATACACATGACAACACACATGTGAAAAGATAAAATGCTCTCCAATAGTATTGCATCAGTTGGGCCAGATATATATATATATATATGTGTGTGTGCGTGCGTGTGTAATCAGTGCTCAGTTTATATTAAGATAGTAAATCATCACACTTTAATGGACAGGCTTCAATCTATTCCACCCTCCAACTCTTTAGCCATACATACTACTGAAATTCTGATGATGGAATATCCAAATTCCCTTGTTATTGCCAATATTATTGTCAAGCCTATGCTGACCTTAAGTCTCTGTGACCCCTCATATATGATCTTGTCTATTTAAAAACACAGAGAAGCAATGAACAGAATACAGGCTGAATTTGTAATATTTTAAATACAAGTATATTTTATGTATCTAGAGTCTAGATATAATATAGATGAATTAAACACAGACTTTCAAGCTTCCTTCAGCTATCCATTCTATTTCATACAGCCAAAAACAAATGACCATACATGTGAAAAAGATTTTATGCTGAACCAGCACTCATCAGTTGATCCAGATCATCATCACTGACACACACACACACACATATATATATAATCAGTACTATCTTAATATAAACTGAGCACTGATTTCATATGTATGTGGAAGATGTTAATCTGGACCAACTGATGAATGCTGGTTCAGCACAAAATACATATGTTGGAGATCATTTATCTTTTTCATATGTGTATGGTCATGTGTATCATTTATATGAGATAGAGTGAATGGCTGAAGGAAGCTTTAAAGTCTGTGTTTAAATCCCTTATATTACAACCAGACACCAGATATATAAAATATATTCTGGGTTTAAAATATTACAATGCAGCCTGTATCCTGCCCATCCCTCTTCTGTGTACTTAAATGGACAGGGTCCTATACATGAAGGTCAGAGTGACTTAAGGTCAACATGGGTATGATAATAATATTGGCATTAATAAGGGATTTGGGCATTTCATCATCAAATTTTCAATGGTATGAATGGCTAAAGAGAGTGGAGTAGATTGAAACCTGTCCATTAATGTGAGGAGATTTGCTATCTTAATATAAGCTGAGTACTGATTATATATGTGTGTGAGAGACAATGATCTGGATTAACTGATGAGTGCTGGTTTAGCACAAAATATGTACATTGGAGATCATTTATGTTTTTCACATGTGTGTGGTCATGTGCATCAGTTGTATGAGTTAGAGTGGATGGCTAAAAAAGCTTGAAAGTCTGTGTTCAAATCCCCTATATTATATATATTAAAAACAGTTACAAGGATTTATACAAAGACTTTTTGAAATTATTCTTGGAATTCTTTCACTATTTGCCAATCCTGAAATTTATATAATAATAAATTTAAAATAGTATTCTTTTTCCAAGCAATCTTCATTCCCCTTCCCCTTAATTAATAACTTGACTATTTAAAAGACAGAGAAAGTAGATTCTTTATTTGGTACCAATTTAGAGTATACTCATGATCATTTTAAAATCTAAAAACTGCCCAAAATCACGATCCAAGCAATAAATGATATTAAATAATCGACATGTGGTCATGATATGATCATTCATTACAAAATTGCAAATGTGACTTATTATTATGGAATTAATATGCTTTGACAGTTGTTTTTATGTTTATTCAACAATTATGTTAATTCAGCATGTGGATATTGGCCTATATTTTAATAAAATTTATATATTTTTCACTTTACTTTTTCTATTTGAGTATTTTAAATTTATATTTAAAAAATGATAAGCTAGTAAAATTAATATGCTTTATTTCATAAAGTTATGGGCATATATTGTAATATAATTCACATTTTAGACCGTAAAAGCTTTTACTTTTTTGATCTTAGAAGCTTGGTGTGATCAATTTTACATTATTCCAACATGTACTTATAGGCATATATTGTAATATAATTCATATTTTAAAAGTTATAATCTTTTAGTATTTGGAAATTATAAGTTTGGTTTGATCAGACTTATGCATTCTTTGCATGACACTTCATATTGTCTAAAACATCCTTGCCCCTCCTTGCATACTTTGGTGCTTTGCTCTATCATTATTTAATAACATTCATATTTCTGAAGTTATAAACTGTTAGTATTTATAGTGTGCTCACTGCCATCTTGAATTCTAAGGACCACTCAAAAACACCATTGACACATTAAAGTGGCTCTGTGTTGATTATTCGATGTCATTTATTGCTTGGATTTGTCAGCGGTGGTTTTAGATGGTCCTTAGAATACAAAATGGCAGTGAGTACTCTAAATCAGCTCCCTTTTTTCATTACTGTCAACTATACTCTTAATATCATCACTATAAAATTTATTAATAAATAAAATACTTTTAATAAATTTATGATAGTATTTTTTTTTGGAATCATGACTTTCAAAATTATTTAATCATTTACTGTTAGACAGAAATTCATTAATGTAATCTTTTTTTTTTCTTTTAATAGATAAAAGACTGATAACTATCAGGCATACTCATATTTTAAAATTATTTATTTTTAATAGAATGAATTCAATATAAAATGTAATTAACCTATCTTTAATAACACTAAGTCTAAAAATTTTCATTTACAAAATCCACAATACTGTCATTGTAAATTCAATATTAGAATCAAGCCGTTTAAATCCAAATAAAAAAACAAAAACATTTTAATTTATGTTTATCAATAACAAATAAGTAAATAATCAAACAAATAACATTAAAAAAAATCATTATACTATAATAATCACACTATTCTCTAAACAATTATTATAAAGCTCATTAATGAAATATATATATATGTTTACAAACTTATTATATCTAAAGTAAATTGATACATAAAATGATTTCTGAAAAAAAGATTTACTGATTTTGAAATTATAGAGTCAAAATTGAGTAATGTAATAAAAAGCATTTGATTATAATCAAAATAGTTATATAATATAATTATATGATTTATTATTTTATAGTTTATTAAAAATTTCAAACATCAGAGTAAATGAGTTGAGGTGTAATCCATGGACTTTGAATCTATCACTCTACCATGCACCCAACAATGCAAGGCATTAATATAGCCTATCATCTTTTTATCTGTATTATTTATAACTTTTGTTAAAAATATAGGGTTTTGTAATTAATAAAGTAAAAAATAAAATTTATTGTGGCAGGTAGTTGGGAAAAAAATTATATAAATGATGACTTTGCCTGCCATATGTGATCTGTGATTTGAATCTGGACAGATGAACTTTGAAAATCTTTTTTAGTTACAAACTATTTAGTATTTTTTTATTTTAAGTAATTGATCTCTTAAATAAATCCATAATTATTACTATCAGGAGGTTAAAGATTACAGGCTAATTTGGATTCATCCGATTAGTAACGAATTTGTTGTGATATTTGTAAAAACATTAAAAAAAAATGCAATTGTAGTTTGATGCATTTTTTATTAATCTTGAAAAAAGTATAATATTTCTACAGACACTGAGTCCAAAAGCAGTTTAATTCTATCTTATTTTTGCATTACATATGCTAATAAGGTGTATTATAGCATTGCCAATGAAAGATAACATATAGATATTAATATTTCTAATTACATGATCAGATTAATCTACTAGGTGCAGATGGTACAGAATTGTTTTACATTTACAAAGAAATAACTTAAACTCTCAAGTAAATGCTAAAACTAAATTATATTCCAGGGCAAATAAATAATGCAATAACAAATCTAAATCTAATAGCTCTTAAAGACAAGTGCCCAAATTCCCTACGGATTAAAAATATTTAATTCGGAATGAATAGCAGACAGTTTCTCTTGGCAATAACAAGTTTCCAGATATAATAAAGTCTGTTTTACAATAGCAAATTTTCTCATTGGTTGACCAACAAAAAAAGCCACAAAAGTTAAAACACAGCAAAACAATAAATTTAGATACATTTAATGTGTACGATAAGCATCATAATTGTTCACCATAGTAAAGAATGTTGTTTATAATATAAAAACAAAACTGAAACTTTATTTCGAAACATGCATATATATTTCTCATGATATCATATACACATGCTTTAGAAATGCTACTCTTATTCATTATATATATATACTAAATACGCTTAGATTCAAATATATATATATAAATGGAAACAAACAAGCACCGACATGTAAGCATGATCGGACTCACCTTCAACAAACGTTTGTCAACCCATGAACACGATCAAGAGGTTGTCAGCTTTAATTTAATTGTATATATGTATGGAATTATCATTGTAACTTTTAGGATTAGAATTATCATTGTAACCTCTTAAAAACTTACTTTCAGTCACTGTTATTCTGGTAATTATTGCAACTTATCTGCATCAAGAAAAAAATAATAAAACTATATTTCCGTATTACTTAGTAAATCTTTTATTCAGATAAAACTCCAAAATATATTTAATTAGAATTTTTATTCCATCAACTTACAAGTTCTTTTTAAAAAGAGATGATAACGTAATTATGTAATATTTGCAAATATTATCCTGCATGATTTGGTGAAGTGACAGAGTAGCAAACTCTGGAATCCTGCCACTTTCCTACTTAAACTTTTTATGAACTCCTAAACAAGTAAACTTTATTGTTTTTGCCCTGCATGATTTTATATGATAATTAAATAATAAATCATAAAGCTTAAAGTCCATAAATCATAACTCCTACTGTTATTTTCAAAGATTGAACTTCTTATGAACTTCCAAGCAATAAACCATTTGATTATTTTTTGCTCAGGAGTTCAAAAATCGTAGGCTTTGGTTCAACTCTGTCACTTACAGTGCTTGAATATTTAATGAACTCTTGAGCAATAAATCATTTATTTTGATCATATATAATAGGCTCACAAATATAGGTAACAACAAATGATACCAAACAGTGCCTCATAAGACACATTATAAAACAAAGCATAAAATTAACCTTCACAATCGAAATTTCTCCACAACTTTTTTTAATTGAACTTATTGTCTACAAGTACACAAAAAATTAATGTTGTTGGGGGAAAAATTTAAGTTAAAAAGTCAAATAATATCTTAAATATTGTTATAAAAACAATTTTGATTTTGAAGACCGCAGAAAAAAGAAAAGCCCACAGAGCTTTCAAACTACACTGATTTAAGTGAGCATTAAAGAAACTTTCTCACAATAGTTAAAACAATAATATTTATATGATAATTCAATTTATCATTGAAAATTTTAAATAAATATTTTTCAAATAATAAACAGCCTTTTTATTTAAAGAACAACTGTATTTAGAAGGAGTGAGAAATCCCAGTGAAATATATACAATTTTAGTAGAGATTTTAGAAATAAAATTAAGGTTAAATAAAACTTTAAAAAAGTTGAAAAAATTAATGACCTATTAAATATTTAAAAAGGAAAATATAAATGTTCAGAAAAAAAATTGTTACAGAATAGAATAGATTTAATAAAGATATGAATGACACTTCTCCCCCCTCCTTGCTTATTATTTCACAAGTATTACAAGTGAATATTATATACTAAACAATGGTGTTTGTATTGGAGAAAGGAAGATGTTAATAATATGATAGTAATTGTTGACCTGCCTGCTTTGATGCAGTGGTAGAGTGGCAGCCTTTGAAACTCAAGGTTCATGAATCAGGGCCCAGTTGGCTGCTCCTGATGCTGAACTTTTTATGAATTCAGATGAAATAAAATATCTAATTGTTTACTAATAATTGTTGATATAAATATAAATTTAAGAATTGATGGTCAAAGTTTATAAACTTTACATCATTGTTGTATAAAAATAAGGAGGATTTAAGCAATGGTTTCTTGAGCCCAAATTCCTTTCTGTTGAAGATAAACCTCAATGCCTTGCCTACTAAACACTTTCTTGTACATTGCTGAGGTTTTTCAAACATATATTCCACTTGCACCCTATGCCTCAGAGTTGAGGAAACATCTCTTCACCTCTTCTGCTACTGCTTTTCCTTCAACCCTATAGAGATTTTATAGCCTCCATGCTAAATGACAAAATGCCTTCTTCCTTATCTACTCTCATTGGCAATATACTGTGTGGATCCATCCTAGAAATATGTTCATCAACATTCTTATTATTTTCACTATAGTTACACCCATTGCTGGATCATCTTTAATCATGTTCTAGAGTATCTGCTTGATTTATATATTGAAAAAATGAAAAAATTCCAAGATGGACCAGAATTTGGCTCCCTCCTACATCTTTGATGCCACATGGAAGCTAATTGTTTTGCCTCCCTAAGGCTGATTCCTTTCATACCTAGATAAAAATTGCCTATCCTGAAAGTGATTAGGGGCTGATTTACATATATTCATTTGGGATTGATTATGATTTGTCTCACTCTTCAAGCCTATTGCTCAGAACCTCAATATTATGACATTAACTTCCATTCTGAAGGGTTGGTTTACCTATACAAAGTTGTGGTTTTGCATGGACAAAATTTTAGAACTATCTTTGTACATTTTGAGACATGCAAGCTTAGTCATCTGCCACCAAGACACCAAATCTCAGGTTCATTCCTTTGCCTCTATGCATCATATTGGTCCTGCTAGGCAAGATCTGTCAATATTGAACTTCTACTTCTCTGAATACCATTTAATGTATCCTATTTCTAATCTTATCATAAGAGCTGTAATCAAATTTCAGAATAAAATATTTTATATTTTTATAAAAAAAAATTAAGGAAAATTAAAATTATAAGGGTGGTAATTAAAGAAAAAAAATGCATTAGAAGAGACTTTCTAAATTCTTGCATTTATAAAGTTGGTTAAAAGATGTATAAATTTAAAAAATATTATAAGTGAAATTTAAAATCTAAACAAACTTTTAGTTAAAGATAAAATTATTTTGTGGATGTTTGAAAAAGAGCAAAAGCAGATGGTTTTCGAAACATGAGATAATGAAAGTGAATTAAATGAAAGCAATATCAAATAAAATATACTGGTGAAAATATAAATAAAAGGAATTATCCTTTAAAAAAAAATAGAAAGAGAAAAAAAAATCAATAGATAATTTAAAAATAAAAAGTCTTTCTAATTATCTAAAGACTAGATAAAGGTAAAATTTAAAAATATTTATATGAAAAAATTTGTGAAATCACTTGTAGTCAGATAACAAGCTCATAAGGTAAAATATAAGATAAAACAATATTTAAATAATTCACTTTTAGAAAAAAGCTATTTATCAACTTCTAAAGAGAAATTGTGAAGAAGAAATAGAAGAAGCAGTACCGCATTATTTAGCAGTTCTGCCAATTAACAGAGTGAAAACGGATATATTTTTCTGTGTTTGATTTACTGCCTAGCTAACAATAGCTAAATATCTATTTACTGACCAATGTTGAATAGTTGTCTGAGGCGTTGACCTTAAAAAAAAAAAGCCTTAATCCTAATGGAAACATGATTTTTTTTCAAGCTTTACATGATGGAATTTAAAGTAACATCGGGGAATGGCAAGATGATATATATGTAACACTAAATGTTTTTTATTATATAAACAAAGTTCATCAAATTGCGTATCATCAATCGACTATTTAAAAACATTTTTTTTTCTTTAACTTTAAATAAACACTGAATATGATTATTATTTTGCATTTATCAAATGACTAAAACAGATGCCTTTAATATATTTTTAAAATTACATAAAAAATAATTCATCTTCATTTTTTTAATATTCATATTTTCTTGTCTTTTAATTAGTTTATTAATTTTGAAAATTAAATTTTAAGCCAAAAAAGGTTTGATGTTTTCAAATACATTTGAATTTAACGTAAAGATTATCATATTGATTCACTATCAATATACAGTAGTTATATTTTAGCATATTTCTTAACATATTCTTTTTAAAAATGGATCTTAATATATATATACATAATCATATTATAAGATATGTAGATAGATTTTTCTATTCTAGCGCTATGTATTGTAAGTTTGAGAAAACCATATAATAGTGCAATTTCCAGATTGGTTTACCTCTTTTTCATTTATCAATAAGAATTTGGGTTTAAATTTGGAACCAATACAGATATGAATCTAGGCCTAGATTCTAGAAGATAATTCTCACTATTTTTTAAAAATAATTTGTTGTTTATTTTAATCACTAGCCAATCTGCTGTATAACTGTTTACATCTGTTACTAGATGAGTAACTATATATTTTAATAACTTCAGTTATTTTTTGACATAGGCATTTTTTTTTTTTTTTGATATTGAAAACAACCAAATAAAAGAGTCTAAGAGTAGAAATTAAATTAATCTACTTTTTGGTCAACCATTGTTATGTAAGATTCCAATAGTTATCATTACAGTATAAAAAAATCCATTGTTTTGTTGGTATACTTGTAATATGTTTGGATGTATATGTTTGAATTGAAATGAAAAGATTATATCATTTTATTATATATATAAAGTTAAAGATTAAATCTTCAAAATAGCTATTACTATTAATAAATGATATGCCCTCTAATATATTAAGTTCAAAGTAGCTTACTCTCTATATAGGCAATTATGACTTTTATCTGAATAGCTAGCTACTCAGGATGCCATAATCTGGCTATAACTATTATTGTTTTTTGTTTGTATTTACATACTGAATATTATAGTTTGTTCCAATATATTTTGATTAATAAAAGTTCACAGAAGTACTTTAGGTTATGGCAGTTGAGACAGGTTAAGGAATTAATTGAAAGTACTTCAGCGGATTGAATGACTGTATGTAATAGTTTATTAACATTAATATTTATTATTTTTATTGTTATTGCAATACTTTTTGGTACTTTGGTATTAGACCAGAAAATAATAAGAAATACTGAAAGAAAAATAACTTTTTACCTTAAATATATTGTAATATTTAAAATAATGCCAAAGTTCTGACACAAGAATTAAAAAGAAAACACTTTCATTCATTATCGAGCTATTATATGAATGGCAAAACACTAGCAAAAATGAAATTTAAAACAATGATGATATCTAAATAATAACATTAAAATTAACTTATAATTTAATTTATAAATGCAGAATCGATTGCTAGTCATTTTAACAACCTTGTAAACAAACAACAAATTATCATATACGTCAAGAAAACTTATTTGTGTCATTTTATATATATATAGTTTATTGTTTTTTTTATTAATGGACTGTCTATATATATTATTTCTAATATTTTCATGGATAAATGAATTCTTATGATTTGAGAAAGAAGATGGTCTGAGGAAAGTACTTGTTATTGTACTGAAATAGCAGCTATTTAGCTATTATTTTTTTACTATTCAAAAGCTCCCAAATGTATAAATATATGGAGTCATGTTATTGTTTGAGATCTAACGATTTTTCTTTCAAAAGTTAACCTTGATAATGACGGTTGCTAGTCCATCAAAATATCGGATTGTAATGCAAAATAATACACGGTTTATTCCCAAAAATAATAATTTTTATATATATTGTAATAAAGTTTACTTTGGAAATTGTGATTGCCTGCAGACAATACCTTGTTTTCATTATTATCCCTGCTTACAATGCACTCTAGAAAAATTGCATATCAAACATTAATGAATAATAAATGAGATTAAAACTGTTCTAATTCGCATGCACACACACACACACACACACATATATATATATATATATATATAACAGTCATTAGCAATACAAAGAGGGATGAGTTGAGAAATAATAAAGTTTCTCATAAGAAAAAAAAGCAAGGCTAAGTCAGAGCTATAAGTGCCACTCTAAATGCATAGAATTATAGTTCATAAGTTTAAGTAAAAGATTTAACATGATGTAAGACATAGTCTGCTAGTTACCTTTATGTAAAATAAATATGAGTTAGTGGAAAGGATAGATTATTCACACATGCAAAATTGTTATTAATCCCTATCACAAAATAAAGGAATACTTATTACTATTCATCATATGATTTTCATTACTATTTATTATTTTCACTGGTATTATTTTCATTCATCAGCATAGATAAATAAGCTTGCTCAGTTTTTTAAAGTTTGTCTAATGTTATTATTTAAAGTGATGCTTGTTCATCTGGAATCAATAAAATACCTATAAGTACCCAAAAAAATGTGCATCTGACAGGACAATCTATTTTCATGGAGATAATGACTGAACAGTATTAGAAAAAGGGATAGTAAAAGGATGACAAACAGAAATTAATATTGAATCTGTGTATTAATAAAAGATAAAAGTGTTAAGCATTATGTTGGCAGTATTAATTTATAGTATTCTTGAATTCAATGTAAAGAATGCAAACAATGCAATAACACAGAACATGTATGTCAAACATATAGAACATTGTATGAGCATTAATAAAGTTTAAGATGACAAAGTCAAAGTATCTATCCTTTTATTTTTTACTGGCAATGATGTTCTTCATATAGCAAAGAAAACTAGGTGATCCTAAGATACTAAGGATATGCCTTATAAAGAGCTTATTCAAATTCTAAATGTGTATTGTCAATTAGTGATGTATAAATTTATAGCATGCATACAATTTAGAATGAGGATGCCCTTGTGAGAAGTTTAGCAAATATAATTTAGCACTGTGAACCCTAACTAAACAATGTAAATTTGTTGCTGAGATAGAAGACATGTTGTTGGACCCACTGCTATATAAAACCTCAGACCACAATCTCAGAAAAAATCTATTAAGTGAAGTTGTCTTGATATATAAAATAGCAAATACATAGTGCATATCACAAGGATGATATTAGACAATGTGTAGAATTTTAAGCTATAATGTTTGAACTGAAAAACTTGCCACATATGAATAAAGTATAAATGGTTAATGCACCTTCAAAAGTCATAAAGGATAACCTAAGATGTTATTATCGTGTCACAAAAGGTCACACAAGATGTTTTGCAGGTTTAAAACTGAAAATGCTGCATATGTGATAGCAAAAGATATTTAGCATATAATTGTAGCAAAAAAGACAATAATTCAAAAGCCAAACCATGTTCAGATATGCCAGCAAAGAAAAACTATAGTCATCTGGATAAAGAAGCTTTAGATATTTTGTATTTAAGAAATTCAATCAATATGTGTATGGATGAAAATTTTTACTATATATCCATTAGATTAATCAAATGGATGGATAAATGTATTGGTCACATATAACTATGATTTAATCTATAGGCCTGGTAAAGAAACCAGAAATGCAGATATCTTGTTGCATTTACCAGTCATGGATAAAGTACAGTGGAAGCTCACAGAAGTAAAATTAGTAAATGTAATGAATTAAACAATTTAAATAGTGCCAAAGTCACTGAGTGGATTAATTGGGATTAAGGCTATAAGGAAATAAAAAATGGGATTTGATTAGGATAGCACCAGCCAAACTACATTACCAACTCTATTTGGAATGTCTGGCAGAGGTTATCTATGTGCCATGGATGTATCCTGATAATTGATCATTTGCTTATATCAATCAAAAGTTATAAGTAAGTGCTAAAATTGTCACACTGAAGACATCCAGGCATTGTAAGAGTGAAAGTGTTTGTGTGATCATATATTCACTGATCAAATTTAAATAAAGAAATTGAACAGATCTTAAAAAACTGTACAGAATGCCACTCTACAGAAGATTTATCTAAGAAAATATTTAAATCAGATGGAATCTAAAACCCTGTGGCAAAAGATTAGTATAGACTTTGCTGGTCCTATGAATGTTTGTCTATTCTTAATCATGATAGATTTATATTATTGTTGTGAAAAGTACAAATTCATGAAAATTACTAATACCAAATGTACAATTAAAGCTCTTCAGGAAGTTTTTATTACTCATGGCTTCCCAGAAACAATTGTATCAGACAATGGAATATGATTTACCCTCTGCCAATTTTGAAAGATATTTGGAAGACAGAGAAATGCAATATATTTTAGCTCTATCCTATCACCCATAGTCCAATGGGATAGTGGAAAAGCTGTGCAATGTTTATATAATGACAGTTATGTATATTAAGGAGGCATTGGTAGAAGTTATATTTTACCAATACATTTATTTAAACTATTACCAGCTAAGAAAAGACTAGAAAAAAATATTTTTGAGAAAAAGAACTCTAAAACAATTTTTCAGTGGATTGTTTAAAGAAATGTATTCTGATATCATCATTGAGGTTGTGTCTAAAATCATTAGAGTTATAAAGAAAGAAGATGGATTGCATGTCAGCCAATATGTGAATCACCTATATACACATTTGAGTGATATATGAATTGAAATTGGCAATAAACTTACACTAACCAAATATGAAACTAATATACATGAAAAATACAAAGATATTTCTCAACTGAACAAAATGGAATCTGCCCAGTGATAACCAAAATGTTAAAGCAAATAATGAATCCAGCAATTATACTCCAGATTTGAGTAAGAATAATTTATCATCAGGATTGTCAAATCAAGCAGATATAATTTCTGATCATTATGAAAGAAGACTTGTGACTATATTTGGATATATAAAAAACATATGAAACCCAAAAAGTTTAAGAATTATTCTCTAAAGTGAAGGGGAATTGTGGACTGTCTGTTTGCAAAAATATGTATATTGTAAATAAAGTTTATTTTGGAAATTGTGATTGTATACAGTTAGTACTTAGTTGTTATTATTATCCCCCAGTGACAATGCGCTCTAAAAAAATATGCATATTAAACGTTAATGAATAATAAATGAGATTAAAACTATGATAATTAGCAAATATTTGAAATGGATGTTAGCAGTAAAAAAGGTATGAGTTGAGAAATAATGAAATTTCTCACAATGAGAAAAAAGCAGGGATAAGTCAAAGCCATATAAGTAATTTTAAACACATAAAAGTGTAATCAATTTAAACATAAAACAGATTTAAAGTATTGTAAGATTTAGTCTATTAGTTGTCTTTATAAAATAAATATGAGTTAATGGAAACTCAAGTTAAATGAATTATAATAAATACAAGTTATTGGAACTCAAGAAATGGATTATATTTATTGTTTGCTGTGTGTCTTCTCACACACAAAACTATTATTAATCTCCATCACAAATTAAAGGAATACTTATTATTTTTATTCTTATGATTTTCATTATTAATTCTTATTTTTATTAGTATTATTTTCATTTATCAGCATAGATAAATAAACTTACTAAGTTTTAAAGTTTGTCTAAGGTTATTATTTATATTGATGCTTTCTCAGTTGTTATTAACAAGAATATCCCTGAGTGCACAGCAATAACATTATTGAAATGAGTAACAATTAGTCTTGCCTTTGTAAGGTAAATTATGAACCAATTTGAATAAGGCTTAGTGAACATCTTTGTTGATTTAAATTTTATACTCGCTGTTTAGATATCCAAATAATAATTTGTCAACTAATGAGAGTGATTCATTTTTATTTGGAATATCAAAACTTTGATCAGTAGAGGTTTGTGTATAGGTATTGCAGAATTGCAGCATTCATATAATATTCAATATAATATCTTTTTTTCTTTAATTTTTTTTTTATACTTGTACATTATATAATTCTTATGCTTAATGTCAGTAGCCATCCCCTAGTACACAAAAATATTACAAAAATCCTTGTATAAAACTGTCTACTTCACAGTTCCAGTGATGCAATATTTGGTTGTATATCCAGATAAAAAGCTGCATGCTAGATATAGAGAACACTGTCATTCATGCAGTGCCAACCCTGTTGTTCAAGAGTAAGAGTATGACAATATTAGGAGCATCTTATCATTCACTTTTGAGGACTTACAATCTCCCAAGCATGTGTTAGTTGTTAAATTAAAAGAAATAATAACAAGTCAATTGTTAAATTAAAAAAACAAATCAATTGTTGAATTTTAAAAAAAGTAATAAATTTCCATAAATTGCAATGAGAATCTTCATTTCAATTTTATTTTACTTATATTACAACATGGAAGTGATGAAATACTCTTACCATTGTGATACACTCCTAACATGGTCATACATTGGTTTTCAATTCAATGTGTTTTTTTTTTTTTGACAGCAGTTTTTTTGTAAGTTGTCATCATGGTCAAACTTTCAGACCTTCCTGTCACAAAATGTAGTGCAGTGGAGTATTTCCAAAGCTCCATAGGGATTACATGCAACCAACATGAATGAAGTGTAAATATTGTATTTATATTTTCCTTTTTTTACCTCTGACTTTTCTGTTAATAAGTTAATACAAATAAAAAACAAAAAAGTAAAGTGTAAATATTATAATTAATTTTCAACGCAATAATTTCTTTTTATGTAAATATAAAATACATTTTCTAGCAACCATTTTTTATAAACATTTTTTGTGCATTCCCCCAACTGTATATTTATAAAAAAAATAATAGGACTGCAATCTTGGTTTACCAGAAAATGCACAATTATCTTTTTGGATTGTTTGTTTTCTTTTACACAATATTAAAACAATGATTAAAAATTTTCTGAAGTAACACCCCCACAAATTTTAGTTTTGACCTGCTGTCACAATAAATATCACCCTGCATTTGAATCAGAAATTTTATATCTTTGACTATATTGTAAAAAAAATTATCTATTCTAATATTATTAATATGCATGATATATTTGAGCAAACCAAATGTAAAAATATATATATATAATTATGCCCCACAAATTTTTGGTAGTCAAACATAAAGGAAACTAATCTCTAAGATATACAAGCACAATAATAAAAAAGCAACATTGTTTCATGAATAGCAATATTTCCTTCTATGAAAGTTGGATGAGTTAAATGTAAAAAGAAAATTAATAAAAACTGCCAAAATGTAAAACTAAAAGAAGTGCTAATCACTGAATATTTTGCATATTGGGATAATCATGAATACAATAAAATATTTTAACTGAGCATGGATAGCTGGTCTGCAAATGCCTCATAGATTTGGGCAACTCTACATAATAAAGGAATCATAAACCAAGTGGTTTTCTCCAATTACACACTAAATATTTGAGGAAATCTAAATATACTGCAGAAATATTATAATTAAGCAGCTAAAATAATGTTAATCCCCAGATGGCTCTATAATAATTCAATTTTATATCTATAGTGAATCCATCAAATTTGTAAGATACCAATGAATTCAGAGAGACAAGTATATTTTACTTGGCAAAAAAAATAATTCAATAAATAATGACTTTTGTGATGATAAAGTATAGTATAGGATGCAAAATAAATTATCTTAATTGTAAAATAAATTATGTAATAAAACAATTTATAATGATTGATGCAATAGGCAAATCAAAATACCTAAGTTAATAATAATAATATAAATTTATTGAAATAAGCATTAACTCATTGAGGTGGGTAAAATAAAGATTATAAATGATCTCCACTACTCTTTTTTATGATTGTAATTGATAGATGGAATACACATTTAATATTACAAAGGATATAGTCATAAAAGCATTGATTATAAACTCTTTAAACAAAATAATAAAAAAATTTTAACATTGGTTCCTTTTTTCTTTTTAAAAAAATATATTTCTCATATTGTTTAAATGATAATGAATGCCATGTAGGTTATACTAATGGAAATTATTAAAAAAACAAAATTTTAATAGATGTTTACTGTTAAACTTGTCATTATTTTTTTGTTTTGACTATTTTTTAAAAACTTATTTAACAGCATTAAGGTTTTTATGAGTGTCTGTTAGCACAGTTTTGCATATATATGACTTCATCTGATAATTCATTTTTCAATAATGTTTCCTTTTTTTTAAGTGTCATAGCATCGGCTGGGATGCAAAGCTGCAACCTGGGCAACTGCCTGCAAGTGCAAGGCAGTCACGCTGACCTCTCGACCACCAATGCAAAACCATTTTCCTAGAAAAAGCATAAATATAGGGATCCATAAGCAATTTTAATCATTAGATGATAACCAATTATTATTTCTTTTGATACTGCAATCCAAGGTGAATTCAATTATCTTAAATTTATAGCAGTCAACATGACATTTGTGATATTCAATTTTAATTGTAAATGTATCAAATGAAGGGTATGGGGACTCATGCCTCTTTCTCTGAATTGTCTTACAGTAATATTTCTTTGTGACATGTTCCAAATATACTTATAAAAATAAGTTGTAATAATTATATTTATAAAGTGCATACTCATTACTTAACAAAATAAGATAAAATAAACACAACAAAAAAGTCTAGCTTCTTGCCAAACTGTTTTCTGTAGCTATGGCAACACACAACTTAGTCCTCTTCTTTTTTAAATACTGGCTTTTGATCATGTGATTCTTTTCCTTCTAATTCTAATAAGACATCATTAACACTTGCACAATAATAATTTTAAAAGATTTCATTTTAAACTTTAATAAATAAATAATTCATTTATTCCTGATTTATTCAAAATAATAACATACTTTATTAAACATTTGGATCTTGAATTGCTTTCTTTTTTAGCAATTTATAAATTATAGAAAATAACAAATGAAGACATGTGTCTACCACATTTTATATATATATATATATATATATATATATATAATGTGATATATATATGTATCTTATATATATATATATATATATATATATATATATATAAGTTAAGATATTGAATCATAAAGTATACCAAAAGTACTTTCAAGTATATAATCATCACCATTAAAAACAATATATATATATATATATATTATATTCAGTTTTTTCTTAATTTATTTTTCCCTTAATAGCAACAGTAGTAATGATCAAGTAAAACATAATAGAAAACATAATATTAAAATACTCTTTATGTATAGGCTTCATATTATTTATTTCTATTATTAAAATAGAACTGAAATCCATAATTTAGATCTTATATTTTTATTATGACCATATTTACAATTTTTAATAGAATTATTAATAAAAACGATTTTATAACCAATATTCTGCAAATCCCGTGTACATCTATATTCTTATTTTTCCCCTTTATATATTTTAAAAAAGCCATTTTATAAATGAAAGAAATTTTGGAACTAGAATGAAAATATTTATGCATATATATTAATTTTAACAGCAACCTATAATTTAAGTAATCAAACCCTTAATTTGTTTTTCTGTTGTTTTTCTTCAGTCATCCATTTTAAATCATTGAAAAATTTAACTTTTCAAATAAGCATAAATTATTATTTTCCTTCAAGCAAATAATCATTCACTTAACTAGCACAAACCTTAATGCAACTTTGAAAATGATAGTTTATAATTTTTTTCTTACATATTTGATTCTCCATAAAGATTCTATAGATCATCCTTTATAAGTTTTATAAAACTTACATTTATAACTTTCAATAATATTTTCATTTATAAAATTTCATACAATTAATGAAACTGCCAGATTGCATATCAGTATCTCAACAACCAAGCCTTATTAACTATATGGATCAAATGTATTAATCAAACCCTACATTTCAATAACATCTAAAAATGCAAAGGTATGTTTTGATGACACTTTAAATGTCTTTTCCTGCCAACCAATTCATACAAACAAAAAAATAATACACAGTAAAGCTCAAATATTTCTGAACAATGGATTTTTGTTGCCAGATATATAAAATGAATGTCTGAAATCAATTAATAATATTAGTTGTATATCTTACTCATGTAGTTGTGCATTTGCAAAAAGCATATGGACATATAACACTAGAATGATATAGCCTGGAGTATACATTTTTACTAATACAGTGCAGAAATTCAGCTTTTTACAAAAAATACTACATACAAATTTTAATTTTTTAACTTCAATATTAGATCTACATCTGTTTGTTAAAAGTCCAACTTTTCTAACTGTAACATTTACTATGAATTTAGCAGAACTTAATTATGTACTATCCATTAAATATCAAAACTAATGTTAATAAACAATAATGTTTATAATTTATTGATAATTTTATTAAATTTTTAAAGACAGAAAACAAAAAAATTGATATATATATATATTTCTGCATTGCCCATGTTTGTAAAAATATAGCAACCAGCTCATAAGACCAATTAATATCTTCTTCTATTTGCTAGATATGATAGTATACTGTTGGACTTGTTATGTGAGGCAATGAAGAATAACATTAAGAAAATATTTTATAGTAAACTTAAGAATGGATTTTATGAGGAAAACATATTTTGCATAAATGGCAAAGATTGTCTAAAAGACACTTTAATTAAAGTAATGAAATATTGACTATTTTATTAATAAGATATGGCTGACGAAAACTATAAGGAGAAATACAATAAGATGAAGCGTTGAAACCCTTCAGAAAACACTGTTATAGAAATTAAAAGGCAGCATGCAAGATATCAAATAAACAAACAAATGGATTAGGCATGCTGTATATATATGGATGTCTACATGTTTTTAGATTAATTTATACAGTCATTAGATATACTAAATTATATTAAGTATATTAAATATATTCATCTCCGGAGTATATTATTATTACTTTATCTTTCTCTCTTTTTTTTTTTTTAAATTGGAATGGCTATCCTCAATTCAGACGAGGACAATTATGCAACTCTCCATTCATTTAAATATAGTATACTGTAGAATAATTATGTTAATAGCAAGTAGAATGCATTTGAAACCCAGACTTTATCATTTAAGCTAAGTTGTATAAATTGCAATATTTTCAAAGATAGTAAAAATGACTAATCATTCAGATATTTAATAAGAAATGACTGTATTAAATAGGCGCATGTTAAATTTGTGTAATATACGTATATAATAAATAAACATTGTAAGGTATAAATAAATGAAATAAATTGAAGCATATCAAATCTTTAAATCGCTGTCTACTTTCAAAAACTAAAACTTTATTTACACATTAGAGTGGATACAAAAGAAATCAATGATAGGATAAAACAATGGCAATAAGAAAATTTCAATGTATACATATAAGTATGGTATGAAAGCCATGTATATAGAAAATTCAAAAGTTGTATTAGATCAATAATATAGTCTCAGGAGCTGCATAGGAAAATCATGATAGTTAATTAATTTTTCTTCTGTCGCGATTAAGTAAATAAAGCAGTTTAATCGATTCGAATTTTTAAATCAGTGTACTATGAGATACATTTATTATCATTTTCAACTATTAAAGATTCATTACGAAATGAAGACATTTCCGAGTTTAAACTAACTTTTTTAATTCATAGTTTAAACCAACTTTTCCGATTCATAGTTTCTCCCTATCATTTCAGCATGACAGAAAATGGATATCTATTTTTTTTTTTTTTTTCATATGTCATAGCATCGGCCGAGAGGCGAACCCGCAACAACCGTCTGCAACTAACTGCTTGCTTGCAAGGCGGCTGCGCTGACCTCTCGGCTAACAACGCTTGACGGATATCTATTCTTTGTTAGTAGTATACATTTTTAATATCAATTTTAAAATTGAAATTTTAGTATCTACTCATTTTTCTAATTTAAGTTTCACAATATTAAAAATTCTCTAACTAATCACTTTCGCAAACTACTTAATCAACTACTTATCTATGACACACGCACACATACATATATAAAGCATATAATTTCTATTTGTGTACACGCTTGTGTTGGCTGTTAAAAAATTAAAGACTTTTTCCCTCCAGGCTCTTACTTCTTTTAATAATTTAAGACGTAAAATTAATAATTCAGTAACTTATACTCCCGTGTGTTTGTGCTAAAAAAAAGCTTTCATACTTTCAATAAAAAGGATTTTTTTATTTAATCCATTTCATTATTTTTATTAACATTTAGATAAGTTCAATGTAAGACTACTTATATATAAAAAGAGTTTATTGAGTAGTTAAATAAACATTTTAAAGACTACAGTATATAGTTGTAGAACCTCTCAGCAGTTCCTATTTTTGTTCATTCTTTAACGGAAAAAGCACTTTTTTTTTTGTTTTTAAATGCTAGCGGTAACATTTTCTCCTAAAATTAAATCATGACTGATTTCTTTGTGCTTGATAAATTGTCATGAATAATAGAAACCTTTCGATTTATCTTTTTTAATTCGTTTGTGAAATGAAATCTAATTTATCAATTTTCTAATAATTTATCATCAATGCATTATATTCCCATAAAAATCAAGTTTCTATCTCTTAACCTCTCTTTTGTTCAATTGTTTTTTAATTTCTCCGCATATCGTCTATGAGATGACTGTTTTTGAAAATCGATTTCTTTAAGAGCAATTGATCACCCGATTTGAGTTTCAAGGCCTTTCTTCTCACTATTTTAGCAATTTGAGATTGTATGTTTTATCTTGGTTTGCATACCCGTGTCTCTCCGAGTTCTATCGGCCGTCTTGTGTATCTGAGCAATTTCACAGCGGCTGTACACTGTTTACGCATTGTTGACCCATACTTTCAACAAAAGTTTGATGGAGAAGCGAGTTATCGCGGTCTTAGAAGCGCGAGAAAACCATCATGAGTGCTAGGATGAGATAAGCAAATACACTCAGTTTCACCTTCTATTCTACCCCCCTTCCCTTCCATGCAATATTCATATGTTAAGATATTACCATATGATTTTAACATGAATTCTATCTCACTATATTAATAGGTATTTTCTTATAATATATGACAGTTTTCAATGGTTTCTAATTTGAAAGATTCAAGGTTGGATATCTCAGTGGAAAGCGCCTCTTATCATGCCCGACCAAGCACATCACTAGCCGGCAGTGTGAACTTTTTCAGTGGTCGTTAATTTTACGCGTATAGTCATGACACTCAAAACTTTGATTAAGTGTTTGATAGATTTTTTTTTATTGTCGACTTATATTTTTATTTTACATTCCAATACATAATATAAACATTTTATTTACCACTGAAAGTAAATACAGTTTATATATTACAACTCTTGTATAATAATGTATGTGCGTGTTCGTCTGACATGTATGCTCGCTGCTCAAAAACAGTCTCACAAACTTAAAGCATCGTTATTATTACTTTATAGATATAATTCTAATTTTTTTTTCCTTAGTAGCGACTGAAGATCTGATATTGATGACTAAATCGTAACTTTATTTCATTATTAATGTAAGCAAAATAGCCTTTAAATAGCGATTGCAAAGAAAAAATTTTCCAACAATAGCTCACGGAGAAACAAAGAGAAAGAAAGCATTTTTCACAAGCTTTTCTCCATAATTAGATGGTGCGAATTTGAGTTTTTGTTTATGCTTATTTTACTCCCTAAGTAGATGTATTAACCAATATTGCATTGTTAAATAGGTTGGTTATAGAGTGACTATTAAAAAAAAACGATATTGCAGATTGTAACCCGAATTTTTTTTTCAACTTTTATCTGCCCAAATTTGAACCTAGATTCGAAAATAATATATAGGTATTGTACCACTACACCAAGAAGCTTTTATACATCACTAAAATTATACAAATATATGTTAAAGGGTTTTGATTTACATATTCATGTTTTTTGCATACACTTATTTAAGTTTATATTTGATATTCCTATTCTACAAAAATATTTATCTTAAAACTCTAATGATTTTTACACATTAAGAAACTAGACTTTTAACATATCTTTTTTTTTTTTTTAATTTAAAAATTGTATATTTAACTGTTATTTAGCCCACGATTTATATAAGGGAAGAACATTTAGATCATAACATGAGATCTGATGTTTAATTTACAGTGACGTTCTTTTAGTTTTATTTCAAATGCCCTTAAGTCAAATTTATAAGCAAGAATATCTAAATATTTATTTTAATAATCTTATAAACATCTGAAATCATAATAAATTCGACTACTAGAATTAACCAAGTGCTAGTTAATGTGTAATATTTTATGATTAATTAATTCTCCAAGCATCATCTATATTTAGCATTGTTT
The DNA here is from genome assembly GCA_028023455.1 of Epiperipatus broadwayi. NCBI lineage: Eukaryota > Metazoa > Onychophora > Udeonychophora > Euonychophora > Peripatidae > Epiperipatus > Epiperipatus broadwayi. The sequence goes on along the minus strand of JAQFVV010006281.1, from coordinate 3,090,865 downwards.
AATTCTAATATTTCATATTTAAGAAGATTTCAGTTGTTTACAAGTTTATTAAAATTAACACTTAGAGATTCCTTGTGAATATGATTTATGGCTGATTTAAATAACATTATAAAAACATTTTATAAATTGGATGTTTAATTCCATAATTGTTATGGTCTATATTTGCTTTCTATAACAGACTACAATTGAAATTAAAAAAAATTTTCAGCTTTGCAGCAAGGCTATTATATTTTGAGATGTTTAATTAATTTAATATTGACAAATCTAGAAAGTTTAACATTTCTAAAATATTTCATATTATTTTACACTGTTTAATTTAAATGCTAAGTATTAACAATGATTTCAGGCATTTTCAAAGTTATTTATTAAAATAAATAGTTAAAGATTCGCTCTTATGAATATAATTAAAGCCATAATTTAATAAGACTACAAAAATATCTCCAAAAATTAGATGTTCAATCTCATAATTGTTATGGTATATCTCTGCTTCTCATATATATATACACACATACATTAAAATTCTAAAGTTAAATAGTCAATAAAATAACTAAAATCACCCTAAATTCAAAATTAAACAAGACTAGCCAATGGAAAAAAACCCTACACAATCCAACCAATAGTTTCCTTGTCAAAGCAAAGTTCTCAAGTGCAAAGGATTAAAAAAAAAAACTTCAACAATGCAATTAAATTATGATGTTATAAGGTGCATAATTAAATTTAACACAGGAAATGCTTAAAACATCATCACTCCCAAAATATTAAGTAAGTGTGTCAATTATTGATAAATCCCAATTCTTCAATGGCAAAATTCCATAATTAAAACAAGGCTAAATTTCAAAATTGAATTTTCATATAAGTGGCCTTTAGTTTGAATAATACTTTTATTTAAGTGCACTATTTTTAACAAGTTTATTGCTAAAATTAATTTTAGAATAAGTAAAGGAATGAAAAAATTATTAAAGTCATAAAAAATATTTAAGGAAATAAAAAAAAAGACTTCCATTTTATATTTATGGAAATGACACTTTTTTTTCTCATTGATGTAAGTACTATAATGATTAAATAAAAATATTTAAAATTTTTTTTATTGAGAATAGTCTGAAAACAAACAAAAAAAATCTTTATTATAATTTCTTCTTGGCAAATAAAATGTAAAGAAGGATTGCTATTTTGAGTAAATTCTTTTGCAATTTAATCTTCAAACAATAGAACTTTATATTTTGCTTTTAACTTCTGTTATTTGCAAATAAAAATGAAAACTAACATATATATATATATATATTACTAATTATTTGGAAGTATCAGGATTGCAATAGAATTACTGGTATACAGACCATTCAATTGTCAACTGAGGTAACTCATCTCTGGCTAATTTAATCAGAAGCATCATTTTGGGAATTTTTCAGAAAAGGATACAAAAACTGAGAAATTATTAAACAATTTTAGATATTAAATATAGCAAATTAATGATTAGAATTATCTCATTACTGATTTTTCTCCAAATATAAATGATGTCTTATTTGTCTCTATACACAATAGAAAGTTGAAAAAACATTTGACATTTTTACTTCTGTATCAAAGTATATCACTTTCATTTTTAGCTATTATTGATCCACTGTAAGAAGAAGATCTCACCCAATTTAATCCAGTTTTTCCAGTCACTAACTTTTCTCCAAATTACTCTATCAAACTTTCTTATCTTATTTATTCATTTCATACAAAGCCTTTCCTTTAGGACTTTTATAAGTTTTTAACAGTTTATGTCTTCAAATGTCCATAATTTGTTCTTTTTTCTAGTAATATTTCCAAGACTATACACTAAAATGTATGTAAATATAAGTAAATTGAGACTCAAACTGTAAGATTAATTTATATAATCTTACATTTGAATAGATTTTGTGCGAAAATAAAATTACCTTTTGCACATTTATTATTAAACTTTACTTTCCAAATAACTAATTTTATAAAAATTATTTTGTATAAAACAAATTTATCATATAATTTTTAAAAAAAAAAAATCTTATAATATGAGTTTAGTAAAAAAATATTTAAAAAATATCTATTTTTTAATCTCTAACATCAAAATATATATTTTAAATATATATAATATACTTCATTTTTAAAATTATATTAAGTATAAAATTAATAAAAGTTTAAAATTGAAATAATGACTACAGAAATACAAAATTCATCAAATTTCTAGAATTAGAACCTAAGCTTTAATGCTTTCTTATTTTTAAAAATTATTCCTGCCACATATGAGCAAAACTAAAAACTAAAATGTAGAATCACTAATATTAAAATGAATGTTTTTAAAGTGAAATTGTGCTAAAATTCTTCAGCTTTTGTTTAATCTAATATCATGACATAACATTATGTGGTGGTTTTTGTCATAACAGAGTGCTCCTTACCAAAGACTCTTCTTTGCCTGGACAACACACCTTTTCTATATCCTCTTCCCATTTTATATGTATTCCCTTCCCCCTTACCATATTGTACCTGAATTTCATTTTGCCATGTAATCATCTCTTTGTAAACCTTTTTAACTGTTGTGTATTTTGTCTTTTTGATAACAAATCATGGTACTTTCTGTGAAAAAGTTAATTACTATATAATTAATGACATAAGCAAACAATCAAAAAAACTTGTTTTTTCAAATTTAGATAATGACATAATAAATTAAGACACATTAAAAAGATGTTATAATATTTAACTCTCTAGGATATAGAATTAAAATAATAAAAAGTTTATTATCATGTAGCTTTTAAATTTTTCGATAAATATACAGATAAATTAGAAAGTAATTAAAAAAGAACACACAAGGAATTTAATATATAGCACTGAAAAGAAATGTTCTGTTAATATGTACTAATATTTTTGTTTATCATTCTGGTATTTCAAATATATCAATTGTAAAGATTGTAAGAAAATATCAATATCTTTGAATATGAATTTTGATTCAATCAACTCTTTTCAGTGAGGCTAAGCTTCACAAAATTTCTGAATGCCATTGTTAAAAATTAAAAAAAAAAAAATATTTAATATTGAAAAATAAAATCATCAGCTTTTTTTGATGTAATAAATAATAATTTTATGATGAGTCTGCTCAAGACATCATAAAATATTTAAATACCCAAGTTGTTGATTAAGCATAATAACTTCATTCAATTGACAAAATTAAATTATTATTTTTATTTGACAATTACATGCCACTGTTATTTGTCAATCTATTTGGCTCTACTAAACATACATCTTTTTAAATAAAACTCATATGAAAATTTCTACATTATATAAGTTAAATTTTTAAAAAAAAAACAGCATAGTAATATTTTTATTTTGATAATGCATTCTTATTTAGTTTTTCCATTAATCTTTTCAAATTATATTTTTCTTACTTTGTGGGTAATGCTACTAATCATTTATGAACAGACTTTCATTGTTCATATGCTACTAAAAAGATATGACCTATTTTATAATGTACCAAACAACAGTACTTTATTGATTTGGCTATTATCTTTCTAGATTTATTTTTTTTAAAACCAAATTGTCAATTAAATCAAAAAATAATTTAATAAAGACCTTAAAAATTATAATATGAGAATATAATATCAAAACTCATTATCATTTTGAAATACATGAAATCTTATTTGTAATGGCAAAGTGATATTTACTATTTTTATAACATCACATAGTGATGCCATAAATTACTACCCTATATTAATATACACAGCTTTAATTATAAGATCTCAAAAAAAAAACCCCACATAAACAAACAAAAAACATTTAAATTTGTAAATTTAATACATTTCAGGATATATTGTGAGCATCCATTTTTTCATCTCTAAGAATCATATGCAATTACATTAAAAAAAATTAAAATTTGCAAATAATTTTTACCGTAGGTTAGCAGCTGTTTTTTGTTTTAGAATGCCATATGCAACCATATTTTACATTTCTATTTATTAATAACATTTCTTTGTTTTATATTGAAAGCACATAATTTTATTTTTTAATTATTCTTTATGAATTTGATATGCAGTATTTTGTATAATAAAATGTTTTCTAAGTATAAAAGTTTTACAAAATTTAATAACATATTTATAATTGATACTAACTTAAAAACATCAAAACAGAAAGTTTATAGTTTTTTAATAATAAAACTGCCATTACATTACTATAAGAGAAAAAAGTTATTAAAAAAAATCACTGAGTCTATTTAATTGCAATGCAAATCGATATTTCACTATTCATTTGATTTAAAATATATGACACACAAAGCTTTTTTTTTACTCTTAATTTTTGCAGTGAATGAATAAATAAACACACATTCAGTAAAATTTATGTAAATGTGTTTTCTCAATTTATTATTAATGACTGTATTCGTATTTTTTAAAATTTTGTTTGTATTATAATCTTAATTTATATATGCATACCATACACACAAAACATCTGTCATATATATATATATATATGTGTGTGTGTGTGTGTGTGTGTGCCTGTGTGTTGAAAAGTTATGTACACTTGCAGTTTGATAAACAATATATATATATCCTAATCAAAATTTATCAGCAAAATGTGAACTATTACATGTGATGTATAATGATCATGAGATGGGCTTTGAACAAAATATAACAGATATTATGGCTTTACAAATAATATATTTGAGGCATTTGCCATCTTCTAGCTTCAGAATCCACAGCTTTAGAAAAGTAAATTTCTAATTTATACTTTTAATTACTGAAATATTTTTTATCACAAATATTTAAGTTATACATTGCTTCTCCATAATATGTTCCTAACAGATAAAATTGAAAATTATAGTAAATAACATCATGGTATGATGAATCTCAGGTTTTCTGTTTATTACATCTGATTATCCTATCCACAATCTTTTCAAGTTCAGGTTGAAAAAGCTTTACATACAGGTTAAAAATTGTGTATATCCATCCAATTAAATAAAATGTCTATAATCAGTCCAGATAGTCACCCAATCTTTAGCTAAAAAATAAAAATCATAGTTTAATCAAATAAGCTGATAATAAAGAGACAGTATAAATAAAAAGTAAGTTATAATATTATTTTTATTACCAATAGAAAATATATCATACTTTTACAAGTACTAAGACTATGGTTATTTGTTTTTATGTACTGAACACTGCAATGAAATTTATCCTCATTTTTTTACTTTATGAAATATTTGATGATAATTTCAAAGTTTTTGTGTTTGTGTAATAGCTTAGAGGTAATATCCAATAGCCAAAATAAAAAAATAAAGCATTTAAAAACCTTTAAATATTTTTCTTTTACCAATTTTGATTTCAAAAGAAAATTTTATCAATGGTATAACTTTTAAAACCTTATCATATCATCATAATTTCTATAATATAATTACAGTTTACAGGTTAGCAGGTGGAGACAAAATTATAGTAAAGAAAAATGATAAAAATTTAAATCACTTTTCTTTTTTATATTTATATTCTAAATACACCTTTACTCTGCTTAGCAATGGCAATTGGTCCTCCAAAACTTATTATAATGGGAGTCTATGAGGAAAAAAAATGGTTGGCTCCTGTTGATGTAAAATATCCACATTGGTTTTCAAGCTCAAAAATTTTCCTGATTTTTTTCATTGTAATGATGACTAAATACGGTATCTAAAAATAAAAGTTTTATATCACTAGGAAAAAAAATGCATATTTTCACTGTTTAAAAGGTACAGAATGGCAAAAAGAAAGAGAAAGTGAAACTAAATTTGAATTTAATAGTTTTTATATTCTTTCGCAGAAGTTTTTCATTGTAATGAAAAAAAAAATCCATACTGAAGTGCATTTTTTTAAAATTTGTATTATGGTACATATTACTGTACATTTATGTTTATTACTTATGTGAAATTATTCAAATTAAAAAAATATTTAATTATAAATTATTTAATTGAACATAAAGACTTATTGCTGTACTCCAGAGTAACAAATGGCTTAATGCCTATCGTAAATCAGTCAACTTTAAAAAAAAAAAAATCAACTTATTTTTTTTTTAAAAAAAAATCTAACTGTTAATTTTCTAAAATGTATGCTAAGTTTATTTTTCTTATTATATATTTTTAGTAATGTAATAGTGCCTCCCCCCTCCCCATTTGTGTAGAAAGATCATTCATTCACTAACACTTATTTTAAATGCAATCTGTTTTTCTTTTTAAACTTTTTTTTACAAATGTTTTTCTTTTAATTTGAAACCACTTGGGTGTACATAATTAAGGAACAAGTTTGTGATGATGATATTTTAGTTGTATTGTTTTCATCATCTAAAATAAGTGTTGAATGTCTAGAAAAATTAAACTTTATTTAAATAATCTAAGAACTATACATTATATTTAAATAAAGTTTAATTTTTCTAAAGACATTCAACACTTATATAAATTCAGTAATTATAGATATTTTAAGTTTATACATTCTATATTCAAAATACTGAATGCAGCATTAACATTGTGTTTTATGAATAAAATATTGTATCTGCTATACAATTACAGCAAAGTCATTACCTGTATACATATTGCAATAATATACTTTTGCTTTTGGGTAAAATAAATTTAAAATACTTATTCTCTGATGTCATCTGTGACGCAAAATTCAAGATGGCTGCCAAAAAAATTTGTTAAATTTTTTTTCCCGATCATTATAGTGAAAAATCGATTGTAAATCGAAGTAGTGGGTACAAATTGATGATGATCGCTACTGTGAAATATTGCTAAGTAGCCAATTGCTAAATGGGGTAAAGGCATAGTTATAAATTCAATTATATAGCAATTAATTGATTGAATTTATATATAAAATTAAATACACAATGTGTTAAAGAAGTAGCATTCAGAAATCATTTGCCATGACGATAATCCAAGTTCCTTTTAGTTTTTAGAACTAGTTGTAAATCTTTGCTATTGTGCAAAAAATAAAACATTATTTGCACATACTTTTACAAATTAATTAAAAATTTAAGATAATTTTAAGATTATAAATATATATATCAAATAATTCTGAAATGAGCTAAATTGCCTGACACATATGTGTGTGTGCAAGCAAAAGAGGGAGAGATAAAAAAATTTGCTGTCAACTGAATGAAGACCCTTTAGTTTTCTTTGACGCATTAAAGGAAACAAGCAAATCAAATCCCTAATGTCCAGTATATAGGTACTTCACAAAATCACCATTTCTTATGCTTCTTCATAACTGTTATTAAAACAGGAAAACCTCTCCATACAGTAGTGCCACTCTGTGCAAACCAGAGTAATCAGTGGAAGCTAGAAGGCTTGTGCATAAAATCCCCATCTAATGCCTATTCATCCAATACTCCCAGACTAGTTTCTGGCTTGTGGCTTCGTCAGTGAAGAGCCTTGGATTTGACAGCACTGCAACTAGATTTTAGGATCCATTGCAATCTCCAGCAGCCACCTTTTATCTCTACTTAACTACAAAACTATGAGAATAAAATTGGAAAACAATAATATTTTCAATCTAAGCTCATTAGCTTATGTAGTCATATAGGTCTGAACTCAGTTCAGTACTCATACATTTTGGTGTCTTTGATTCTTTAATAACCATAGCCACCACTATCCTACTAGGCAGGCTTGGTATTAAACCACAAACATCCCACGATTACCATTTCTTATGCTTGCTCATAAGTGTTATTAAAACAGGCAAAACTCTCCATACAGTAGTAGTGCCACAAGCCAAAGTAATCAATGGATGCCTGAAGGCTTATGCATAAAATCCCTATCTATTCCATACTCATCCAATATCTCCAGACTAGTTAGTGGGTACAGTTATTAAAGAACCAAAGACATCAAAATATATGGGTACTGAATTGAGTTCAGATCCATATGACTATATAAACTAATGAGCTTAAATTGAAAATATTATTGTGTTTTTCTATTCTCATAGTTTTGTAGTTAAGAAGAGATAAAAGGTGGCTGTGGGAAGGTTGCATTAGATCTTAAGATCTAGGTGCAGTGCTCTCAGATCCAAGGCTTCTCACTGATGAAGGCCACAAGCCAGAACTAGTATTGGATGAGTAGGCACTAGATAGTGATTTTATGAACAAGACTTCTGGCATCCATTGATTACTCTGGCTTGCAGTGAGTGGCACAACTGTATGGAGAGTTTTTCTTGTTTTAATAAGTTATGAGCAAGCATAAGAAATGGTGATCATGTGATGTATGGTGGCTTAATACCAACCTGCCTAGTAGTATAATAATGGTTATTAAAGAACTAAAGACACCAAAATGTATGGGTACTGAACTGAGTTTAGATCTATATGACTATATAAGACCAATGAACTTAGATTGAAAATATCATAATGTTTTCCAATTTTATTTTCATAGTTTTTTAGTTAATTAAAGATAAAAGGAGGGTTGCATTAAATCCTAAGATCTAGGTGCAGTGGTATCAGATCCAAGGCTCCTCACTGACAAAAGCCATAAGCCAGAAAATATTTTGTGGTTATTGGATGAGTAGGCACTAGACAGGGATTTTATGCAAAGCCTTCTGGCATCCACTGATTACTCTGGGTTACATTGAGTGGCACTACTATAGGAAGACTTTTGCCTGTTTTATATAGGTTCCTGTTTTTACATCTACTAATACTACATGATCATTCATATAGTGTACAGATATGGATGGGCTGTTCATCAACATAAATCAATCAGGTTGTGAGTTTACTGGATTTTTACCTCTGAGTTTAGGATCAAAAACAGTTCTTAATCAAAATATCAGTTTTTTTTTTTTTTTTGTAGGTAGAATAAATATGTTTGTGAATGAGTTTTTTTAAATAAATATTTACAATCATGATAGGAAACTAAATTATGGTCTTTATTTTCCAGAAAGTTGTAAATTTGTCAACTAAGGCAGTGATCATTTGGCAGCTGAAGGTGAAGGGTGCAAGAAATCTCCTGATTATGGACCCAGAATACCATTAGACAACAAACTTTTATTTAGATATTTACAATCTCAGAACACTTTTAAGTGAAGGAAAATTGCACTGATTAAAAAAAAAGTCTAATATTAATGCAACATTGTTGAAGTTTGTAAAAATAAAAAAAATAATAAAAAAAATGAAAATAATTGATTTAAAAAGTTATCTTATATATTATTACAAAGGCATAAATATTAAAAGCACAAGCATAGTGTGATTCAATTCAAATAAAAAGTGGCAGAAAAAGTGGAAGAACAACATCCTGGACATTGATAGTATATCAGATAAGAGTGACAAAGTTTTTGTCCCCAAAATTCTTATTATGATAATAATTAGAGAACTTTTATATAGATATACAAAATGCTTTAAATTAGACCAAAACCATTTTAAAATTGTCATGGAAAGCATTAAGGGAAATGATAAATGATTGAAAAATGAAAGTACTGAGGCTAAATTTGTTATGGTGATAGAAATGAGAGAGGACGTAGACTTGTGAAGTTTGCAAAATAAAAAGACTTAAACATTAATTTTTTCTTTGAAAAAGATGCTGAATGAGAAACAGACATGGAAGCATCCAAATGATGATATAACAGGAATATATTACATTTTGCCTAATAGAAAATATGTATTTCAAGATTGTACTATTCATAATAGATTCAACATAAAAAATGATCATCGATCAATGAGCTATAAGTTGTATGTTAATGCAAAATTAGAGAGGCAAAAATTGTTAATAAAAACAGTATTAAGTTGATATTCCTAACCTTCAAAAAGATTCTAGTAAATTTAGATTAGAACGAAATCAATCAATAGGAAGATAACTGATGTACTATTAATAACTGTAATAAAGAAAGCTAGTACAAAAAAAGCAGCAATTTATCTGTAAATTTCCTATTTAGACAAGACAATGCAAAAATGATTCATTAAGGATTGAATGTCTAAAATTTTACAAAATATGAAAAAAGTTAATAACATAAAAGGAAATATAATTATAAATTAACAAAAACATTATAAAAGAGAATAAAAATATCAAAAGTATAAGACAACATCTTAGTATTGTTAGAAAACTTATTATTGCACCAATAAGAAAAGATCGAACTATTAGTAAAAAGAAAGATGACGTCATAAAATGTGTGATAGAGTTTTGTAAAGAATTATATAATAATAAAATGATAATAATAAAAACAAGCAAACAAAAAATCCCCTATAATTACTACATCTTCTGAATTGCTAAGAATTTTAAATGAAGAAGTGAAACATGTAATTAAATCTATGAAAATAGGGAAATTTTCAGAAAATGATGGAATTATAATCGATATCTATAAAGAAACAGATGAAAAATTAGAAAAAATATTGATAAAGTATACACTGAATGTCTAAATGATAAGAAATGATTGGAAATATGCAGCAATAATATTAATATTTAAAAAGATGATAAAGAAGATATTAGAAATTATAGACCTATAATTTTTTTTTTATCAGTTCTATATAAAATATTTTCTATGCTATTTACAATTCGACTACAGTAACTGCGATTTTAACCAACTAAAATAATAAGCTGGATTTAAAAAAGGTTTTAGCACATTGGATCACTTCCATATATTAAGAGAAATTGTAAAAAATCCGATAAATATAGATGGATTTGTAAATTATAAAAATATATTTGATCCTATAAGTTTTTCGACAATGATTGAAGTGTTGGCTCATGAAGATATAAACCCATGGTATTGTCTTTTTTTTAAGTGTCATAGCATTGGCCGGGATGTGAACATGCAACCCGGGAAACTGCCTGCAAGTGCAAGGCAGTCGCGCTGACCTCTCGACCACCAATGCAAGACAAAAAGAATATTTATCAAAATACAAAAACTGTATTATGTGTTTGTTTTTGCAAACAATGCTTTAGAGCAAAAAAATATTGCAAGAGGTATCAGAAATGACTAAAGAAAAATGCTAAAAAGTCTAAATGTAAGGTTCAATGGAAGTTGTTTATCAATATCAAATGTTTGTCTTATGATTTTGATTTTTTATTATCTTTTACAGCTTTCTTTGTTAACACACAATCAATCAAGATTGATAATGATGAATTAGAAGAAGTTAACAACTACAAATAACTTGTCATAATGATTATTAATGCAGATTAAACATAATGGATGAAATGGATTATAGAATTAAACTTGGTATGTAGTGTAATATTAAAAAGAAATTTACCTATGTGTTTAGAAAATAACATTTTAAATAAATGTGTTTTTACTTGGTTTTATTCATGGATCTTATGATTTGGACACTTACCAGAAAATAAATTCAGAAAATTCAGATCATTATGTATTGAGAGAGGTCTGTTAGGAATAATAAGAAAGGACAGAAAAAGCGAAATACATAGGTAAGAGAACAAACATGTATTATTGACATTATTGAAAGAATTGAGACGGAAATGGAGTTGAATAAGCATTTTCTAAAATAAATGGTAATAGATAGATAGTTGAAAAATGTTAAATCAGATTCCAAAAGATAAGATCTAGAAATAGATAGCATGTGAAATGGCTGGACTAATTAAGAAATTTTGCTAGTGTGACATGGAGAAAAGAGGCTAAAGATCGAAAAAACTGAATTAAACTTGAAAAGATTTTCATCTGACAATGAATCAGTATTAATTGAAAATGATGATGATGTTTTAAAGCAAACATTTTTAAAACAAAAAATATGCAAAAACAATTTTAAATTCATCTATGTGTGCACTGCAATAGATCAACTGAGCCACCCATACAACCCAAAATGATAACAGATAATATCAATCAGCCAAATTGCTAGTGGGATATTAATAGTATTAACAAACAAACCCGCAGATGAATTTTAAAAATTGTAATCACAAACATACACTGCATGTGTATGTATATATATATATTCTAACCTTGCTCTCGTGCATCTTCACTTCAGAATAGTATATGATATAAAATAAAACGGGTTCTATCTCAGTTAATAATTAATAACTAAAATATTCAGCATTAAAATATTTCACTAGCTCAAATTTTAAAATATGAATAAGGTTCAGTTTATAAAATAAATTAAATAAATATTTAATATTTTTATGAGACTTGAAGTGAAAATACAGGTGACAAGATAGATTACATTGAGCCAATATCCCACAGGATACTACCTCAATGGCATAAGAACACTATCCCCCCTTTCATTACTAGTTCAAATAACAAACTCATAGTATTCTTATGACTTTAATAACTTCTACTCTCTAAGATTAAACTAATAATTAAATTTTAATCTTCTATTTAATAATCTAGCTCAATAAAATAATCTCAGGTTCATAAAGTTTATTCAAAGTTAATAAAAAAATACGGTAGTAAAATATGAGAAAAGATTTTATGTCATAATCTACTACACTGAAACTAATAATAATAAATAACAATAATAATATTCTTCATTGTTTAATTACTACTGGATATCTTTTCTTTTCGTTATATTTTTATTACCATAATAAAATAATAAAATAATTTTATATAATCTTTTACCTTCATGTAATAATATAATAAATACATGGTAGCATATGATAATCTAATAAACAAAATATGTGTGGCAACTGATAGCATATAATTTAATATAATATTGTGATAACTGATTTATGACCAATAAATAATGTAAGATTATGATTATTTAATTATAATGAATACCAATAAAATATTTAAAATTCTTAAAATAATTCCCTATTTATCTTTTGTGCAAAATTATATATTTGTTTCAGTTATTATGCATATATCATGATTTCATGCAGCGATGTGGAGAAATAAATAACTCGGACACAAAATTTTTGAAATAACAAAATTTAACAAAGTTTATTACTAACAACAAATAAATAAACAATTTATTTACACTATTTACAGTGGATATCCTTAATTTTTTTACTTTACAGTTTGATCTACCAGGTTATAAAAATAATAATTTATATTTCAATTACATCTTTATTTAGATTTAGGACAAAATTAAAAAAAAAAATGTTACTATTTGGTTTCTCATTATGGTTAAATTATTACAAATATATTTATCTACTTTATTAGCAACAGCATTTTATCCTTAATATTATTAAACTATCTTATTTTTAAAAATTCATGCTTAGAAAAACATTCTATAGAAAAGAAAATTTTATAATGAGTATGGACTTCTCAAAATATTAAAAAAAATTTCATCTTGCAAAGTCCAAGATGTTACACAAAATATTATCCAAAATTAAGTACTAGATTTTAGTATTTATCACACAATGTTTACTAATCATAATATATTCTTCCTTAAGCCTTACTTTAGTATGATATAAGTGTAATCATCAATATATGTCTGTTAATCAATAAATAAAAAATATACTATGCATATTGTTTACATAATTTACTTTGTACTATTGTATTTTAAAATATGCAATACTTATTTTTCTCTTAAAAAAATAATACTAAAGCATTTAAAATTATTATCACTTTAAAGAAAATATCTTTGTTTAGATATTTTATTTTTGAAAAATTTTATATTTCATTTCTGAAATATAATTCAAAATATATTCTATGATTCTTTTCTTTCCTTAGGATACTTTGGATCTTCAATTTTAAGTTATAACATCCTATTCCTTCTAAGCAAATAAACCAATCTTATACAAAACGATAGCATAACCTAAGTTCTCAATTATTTATCATTTCTCTTAAAATATCTTACTAAACGATGCAGTTACATGAAATAAAGATAGCGAAAACAGATGCATAGGATTAAGGAAGAAAGCTAGAGTATTACTCTTAACATATCTCAAAATCATGGCACAGTGTGAAGAGGTATGGCATTTACCTGCCTAATATCCTCTAGTACAGGGACGATGTTAAAGCTATTTCTTCAGCTTTATTAGAACATCAAATATTTAAAGAAATATAAACACTGTCCAAATAAAATGTGTATCAGTCATAGGACTTTGTTAACTATGCTGATATTCACATAAAGACTAAATATTATTTCCATTCCTTATAACATCCTATTTCTTAAACATCATCTTGGTTTCCTGTTCACTAAGTACTTCCAAGCCACTATCTCAACATTATTTCTCAAGATTTTTCTACCTCTTACATCGATAAATAACTATCTGCATTTACAAAACAATAAATAAAATTCATTAATAGTTAAACAATCTAGCTGTTCCACAAGAAAAGTCTGTCCACTTCATCATTCTATATGTCTAATCATATACAATCTACTTAGACAATATTTGAATATCCAATGACATGAAAATTTTAAAAGAATCACATAATTATTTGTTATGTTGGATTATATTACTAATAAAAAAACAAATCATCGTATGCATATTTTCAAATCAATCCTATCTCATAATGTTTTTTTAAAATGTTGTATAAAAATGTGTTTACATATAAGTAAAAAAAAAACTTTTACACTTCATTCTTCCAATTTATGGATGATCTAAAGAAAACAAAAAAAAATATACATTATAAATTATCAATAGTTATTATTATTACCAATAATCTTTATCTAGTCATCGTGTTCAGTAGGCTTCCTTTATCCACTTGAGCATTGCAGATATAAAAAAAAATTCACACCCATACACTTTATATTAAAATATTTTTAGCTAAATTATTAGATTGTTATATTTTTATGTTTTTCCTAATCTTATATAAAATTTTAGATTTAAACTAGGTTAACAAAATAAAAAGAATCAAAACTATAGTGACATATTTTCTTGACGATAGTTCCTGATAAGTCCAAAATGCTTATTATTTTCTCTAGAGTTTTCCAAAAATGTTCTCCTCCAAGCGCGTTAAAGTTTAAAATAAAAATAATTATTAATCCATTTAGTAAAATTTAGAAAATAATCCTTGGTTTTAATTTTTAGGACGATAATATTAATTAATCCCGTGAAGCTTCTTAATTTTCCCTACCAATATTCTCTGTGTATCCAATGCATCAATCCATCTAATTTAACTTTAAAAATATTCGATGAATTTTTAAGTACTATTTGTATTTCCATGGATCCATCTTTTATTCATCTATGTGTTCACTTTTTTTCTATGTTTCCTTCTTGATACATTTAAACTTTCATTTGGTATTTTTATATATCACTTTAAAATAAAAACTTCAAGTACTTTTGAACAAATCTTTTCCAAATACATTTTAAATAATTCGAAGAAGGATATTTTAATATCAAAATGCTTCTGTAACATATTTTCCTGGGTTCTTTATTTAATTCTTGAAAAATATTTTTAAAAAATGTTACCTTCAGAAAGAATATAACATTTTATTCCTTTGAATATTATACTATATAAAATAATTCATGCAATATATAACTATCTTATTACCATTTAAAAATAAATCTTGGATAGGCTTATAAATAATAATGTGTCTCCAATTTTTTCATTAGACTCCGTATGATGTCCATGCTGTGGTTTTTTTTATGTACCAAAAAAAATTCTCCAGTTATGCATAAATAAAGCTGTATCAATAAATATTTCAAATATTTTTTCAGTATTACAATTTATATCCATTTTATTTCGTAGTATATCCATTTTTTATTGCGTAGTTTAGGTTGAACTTTTAGATAAAATACGACTGGTAAGTACTTAAAAAAATTAGAAAATCATCTCCACGAAGTTTCTAAATATATAATTTTTTTCTAAAACTTTCTTTTGCAAAACACTTTAAAATTATCAATTAGTTTTTGCAAAATAAACGATAAGAAAGTACCAAAAAAAAATTGACTAAAATAAAATTTTTAAAAATACTATCTTTTTGATAGTTATAATTTACCTTTCTCCGGTTTCAATACATTATTAATCTCCCTTGATAACTTAGTTACGATGATATTTATAGTCTGTAAGAATACGTATTCCTATTGGTTAATTCTTACTTTAGCTTGAGAACAAATTTACATATTTTTAGTTTATAGTAGAATTGAATTTCAAAATTAGAAATTGTGACGTAATGAACTTAAAATATTATTTAAAATATTACTTTTAAATAAATTATTATTTTATTAAAACCATTTAAACATTTAAAATAACTTTTAAAATAACATTTAATAACTTATTCCATTTCTTAATATTCAATTTATCTATTTTTATTTAAATAAAATATTTAATTTTTATATTATGAATGTATTCATCTTTATTACATTATTTAAGCATGTTAAACGATAGTTAACTTAATGTTTAATACTATTTACTTTTATGATAGGCAATAATTCTATCCAATTCTATAATATAACTTTTAAAATATTTTAAACTTTATTATTAACTCAAACAAGCGTGTGTGAGAATGTATGTAATATACAAGTCACATGATTAATAACTTTGACAGACGATTTTTAATCTATTTCTCTGCCCAGATTTATAAAATTGATACACTTATTATATTATATAAAATAATTATAAAAAATTTGGAAGAATAATTTAGAAAATATAGAACTAGATATAATTTTCACCATCATAAAGTTTATTTTAAAATATACTATATTAATTTTGACTATTTAAATATGATTACAAATTTAAACATAGCATTTATTATTTTATACGTTTTTAAACTATTAAAATCGAATTTTTAAATATACTTTTAATTATTTATAGCTGTGTTATTTAATATGGCCAGCTTTTACAACCATATGAAACAATATTTTAAACTTTACATAACTATTTTTAAATAATTCGCTATAATTTTATATACTACGTATTTTCTTTAGCTTCAAATTGTACTTTAAAGATATAATTGACTTACTATAATTAATGTATTAAAAGAACATATTCTAAAATTTAAAATTTTTAGTAATTGACTGTTATAAACTATTACTGACCTATAGAAAAGGTCACAATATATATATATATATGTAACGATATATAAATATGTCATATATATAAAATATATTTATATATATATATATATATATATATATATATATATATATATTATATTT
Organism: Epiperipatus broadwayi; assembly: GCA_028023455.1. NCBI lineage: Eukaryota > Metazoa > Onychophora > Udeonychophora > Euonychophora > Peripatidae > Epiperipatus > Epiperipatus broadwayi. The sequence continues at coordinate 3,073,953 of JAQFVV010006281.1, read as the reverse complement.
TGGCTAAATGTAAATTTACATTGATGTATATAATAAAAATTAGTTACTAGTTTTATTGTAAATACTTGTGTAGAAGATTATAGTTTTTAGAATTTATCTGTATTTGTGTGAGCATGTTTTTTTGTTATCAGTACTATAACACTGACTTTTTGACTATTGGATCTTATCTTCTATTATTTGAGCACTATCACGCACACACACACACAGATGATTCTAAAAATTGTGTTTACATTACTACTAAAACAGTATTTAGTTTAACACAAACACACACAAACACTACACTAAACACACTACTCTTTAACAAACCCCATAAAATAACAGTATTAGTAAACAGTATTTATTAGGCTTGCCAATAGTTGAGTAATAATGATCTGAAGTTCTTCATTCTTGTCTTACTCTCTGAAATAGTTAGGTATCCATTTATCAAACAATATTGAATGGTTAGCTGAGATATCTTTACTGGATATTTTAAAAAAAATATAATAAACTTGTTGAAAAAAATTTAAATTCACTTATTCGAACTCAAGTCAATTTTGCTGCAATAAAAGCCAAATCATAAGTCTTTACTAGCTACCTGTTTTGCCTGAAAACACAAATTCATTGTAATTCTAGCATTAAAGATGTTCTTCAGCAACATTATATTGCAATAATATGTAAATATTCAACTGAAATGTTATTTTTAAAGTTACAACTTAGCATTACACATTTATAAATCATATTATGTTTAAATTTTATTACATTAAACAGATTTTTAATAAGGCACAAATCATTGTGATTCTGTTATATAAAACTTTCAATATTTTTGAAGTAAACATTAATAAATAATTTAGTAATGCAACATTCAAAACAAATGATGACAGTATGTAATATGTAACATCAAAGATGCTGTGTGTAGTAAAAATATATCTGTCTACCATATTTATTACTTGGATTCAACTCTGAATTTAGTAAAATTGAAATTTTTTTTAGATTTCAACCAGGCTAAGCATATCTTTTTCAAGGAGAGATTTAATCAACTAATATTTATCAGTAATAAAATATCTAGCATAATAAAAATGCCATTTTACCTTTACTACATACTACCAACATATAATCTGTAAATAATGTTGATTCAAAACTTATATTATAGGTTAGTCATAAAATTATATATATTAAAAAAACAATCATAAGTTGTTGCAGACTGTGTACACATGCATTTTTTTTTAAAGTTTAGTGGTTTGAAATTCAGAATACATATTTATTCACACAGGACATTTCTGAAATATCTTAACATCATGACTAATTTGTTCCACAAGATATGTTAAAGTTTTATATATTTTTAATAACATCAAGATAAAAATTTCTGTTGTTGGAAAATATTTGCTTAATGAGTGGATGAGAAAAGAGAGTTGGAGCAAAGGGAGATTGGATTGGATTTGGAAAGCTCAAGAAAAATATTATGAAAATTTGGAAAGTGATACAATATATCTACATTTTAAATACAAAAGGAAAAAAATAATTGTGTGTGTTTACTGCAAGGAAACTTTAAAACTAAATCATACATGAGATTAGTTAGATTTTAAGAGGTTATAAAAATGTTTCAATTTAAGTAAGAGAGTGATTTATTTGAGAAAGAGAGTAATGTTTGAGATGTAAGTTTAGGGTAGCACATGTTTATCAATTGCCATTTTAAAAAAAAATTTTTTTTTTCTTTTTGTGTAAAAAGTCTTGAAAAGTTGTAGAAAAATCATAAATTTAAATATAGAGTAGGGAAATTAAAAAAAATAAGGAAATATGGGCTACATTTATATCCCACAATGTATGTCTGATGGTCAGAATGAAATAATAAATGCATTGGTAAAGTGTATGGTATGTGATAAGGCTTTCCATTTGAAATGTTTAAATAAGACTAGAAAGGATGTAAAAAAAATGTATGGTTGTGTATATCATGTATAACTGTTATAAAAGTGAAAATTTGGGTTTTAAGTGTAGATAATAATTTTAAAAAAAAGTGAGGAGAAATGGAATAAAATGTAGAAAAGGATAATATAATGGAGTATATATTTAGTGGAGTGACAAGAGATATGGATGACAAATTAAGTAGTGCAATATAGATAGGCAAAGAATAAGTAAGATAGAGGAAGGGATAAAGGATGTAGAAGGGAAATTAAAATCATTAGACAAGAAGGATGAGCATATCAAGAGATTAATATATAGAAACAATAAGGAAGAAATAGATAAGAAAGTCCAGAAAATGGAAGAGAATGTTATAGATAAAGTAGAGAAAGTAAACTATAAGACAGTCTTGATAGGGGACTTGCTAATTAGAAGTTGTTGAATATAATTGCAAGAGAAAATCAAAACAGGTATGTAAGAATATGTTTACCTGGAGCTAGAATTAGGGATGTTACAGATAATGTGAAAAAACAGGAAAGTAGAGATGTTTATGCTATTTTGGGACAAATAATTTGCAGAGCCATGGAGAGGGTAATGAATGAGTACAAAAATTGATTAGTAGTTTGAATAAAGTTAAAGGAAGAGTAGGAGTACTTGGATTACTATCAAGATTCAGCAATAGGTATATGTTAGATAGGGCATGTTCTATAAATAAAAAATTGAAAAAATTATGTGAAAGAAATAATGTTATGTTTATGGATATGTGGGATTTTTTTTATTAGTGAGAGAGAGTTATATAGAAAAGATGGATTGCACTTAGCAAAACAAGTAAGTGAAGCATTAGAGAGTTGGATTTATGACAAATATTATAGTTCAAGAAACTTATAAATGGGGAGGGGTATGATTTTAAATTACAATAATATCAAAAAGGTTAAAAATAAATGGGATGTAAAAAGTAAACAAAAGGTAGCTGATTCAGATTTAAATGTAGATATGGAAAAGAATGGGTCTGGGAAACTAATGATAAACTAATTAATTACAAATGTAATAGAAAAAAAAGTCAAAAGAATTTATTAAAAGATAGTAAAAAAGGAAGAAATTTGTTATAATTGGGTATTTGAATATGCAAGGTTATAGGAAACCAGAAAATTGGTTGGAATTAAAAAGGCAGTTAAAAACAAAGGACTTGAGATGTTAGCAGGAATGGAAACACATTTGAGAGAAGAAGAACATATACTGGAAGATTTGGTATGGCAGGGTATAAATAGAAAAGAAACAAAGGGATGGTGGTATAGAAGTTATATCAAAAAATATTTAAATGCTATAAAGTGTCAAGAACATTTGTGTTTTAATTTATGGTTAGAAAGACAAGAATGGATGGTGACTAGAGTGTATATGGCTACTGAAGATAGTCAAACTATAATGGAATGGAATAATAGTATATAGGAATGCATAGTTAACAATATAGAGAGTTTCAATAAAAGAGGAAGAAAATAATGGTTATAGAGAATATGAATGGGAATATTAAAGAAATTGATGATGTGGATAACAAGAATGGACATTTTTGTCAGAAAATGAATTTGAGCATTGGAAATTTATCAAATATTTATGACGAGCAATATACATAGTCTAGAAATAATATATTTCATGCAATAGATTATGTATTAGTAGAGAAAGAGAGACTGCATAAAGTATGAAAAATTAAAGTGCTTGATAATGAAGATAGAGTATGTAATAGTGATCATAAATTTCTTTTATAAATAGAAATGGTTAGTAATAAGATGGAAAATAGTAATAAAAGTAGAAAGGAGAGTGAAAGATATAGATGGAGAATGAATGATAAGAATAAGTTAGAAAAATATGACTAGTGGGTTGAAATAGAAAAAGTGGTAAATAGGATTTTAGGTGAGAATATTCAGAAAAATAAAAGTAATAGAAAAGTGAGAATTAGTAAAAATGTAAAAGAGAGAAAAAAGCATGCAGAGAATGTAAATGTGCTATTAAAAACTAAGACAGTGAAAAAGATGTTAATATTAAATGGGAAAACTATTTTTAAAAAAGAAGTTTGCTAAAATAAATAGTCTTAGAGAGAGAAAGAAATTAAATAATAATTATTGGAGAATACTAATAAAAGTGGAAGAGATGAAAATAAAAAAAATTGGAAATATATTACAAGAAGGAATGCAGAGAAGAAAAATAATATTACTAAATGGTGATAAAAAAGAGTGTATCTCTAGAGAAAATTAGAGACAATCTTAAATAATATGGAAAGAGTGAAAAAAATGATAGCAAAAAAGAATACAGTGACAGAAATGCAAGGAGGTTTTAGAATGGAATAGGATTATAGGAGATAGTTTATTTGTAATCATAACTACAGATATGAGGTAAACAATTATATATAGATCTTTATAGATATAGAGAAGGCATACAATAGAGTAAATAGAAATAGATTGTGGATAAGTTTAGTAAATTTGGGAATGAATGGAGCTTTACTGGATCTTATTAAGAGATTGTATGAAAACAATTACTATTTGTATTAATTAGAAAATATAGAACCAGTTAGAGTTAAAAATGGGGTGGGACTAAGGCAAGGATGTTCTATGTCATCTATTTTGTTATATTTGAGAGAAATGAAGAGAGCAATAGAAATATTAAAAATAGGGGTAGCGATGTCATTAATAGGTGGCAAAGAAATATATACATTATCAGGTATTTTATTTGTGGATGATGTCTTTTTGTGTACAGAAAGAAAAAAAATATGGAAGTTATGCTGAGGACATGTACAAGGGTGATAAAGAAATGGGGATTAAATTTAGTGAAGAAAAATCAAAAGTAATGATGATTAATATTGGAAAAAGAGAAGACAAAAAGTTTTTATTGAGAGAAGTAAAGTTAAGTGTGGTGAAAAGGTAAAACTATTTGGGAATTTTCTTAAGTAATCAGAGAAATTTCTAGATGAATAGGAGAAAAAAATGATAAGTGAAGCAAAGAAAAGAGAGGGACTGATAAAAAAAATTAACATTGTTTCATATATAAATAAGATATTATTTTATATAGCGCGATGTTTTTAAACTGTAATAATAATCAGCCATTAAGCTAATGCACATGCGCTTTATGGATTTTAACTATAAATGAATACCCTCACTTTCCAAACACAAGATAAAGTCTTTGTGAAAAAATAGAATGAATCCATCTATCCTTTCAACCCAAATGTTTAAATATGGGCAAAGCTTAAGCATTTGGGAATGAGAGTGTGAAGATATTAAACAATCACTTTAAATTATCTTTACTATGCCTGATTGATTGATGCTTGCAAAATTTACTAGAATTTACGATACATCATTCTTAGTTGAAATTAAACATATATAAATAAATAAAAGTAATTTAAAGTGATTGTTTAATATCTTCACACTCTCATTCCAAATACTTAAGATTTGCCCATACTTAAACATTTGGATTGAAAGGATAGATGGATTCATTCTATCTTTTCACAAAGACTTTATCTTGTGTTTGGAAAGTGAGAGTATTCATTTATAGTTAAAATCCACAAAGTGCATGTGCATTAGCTTAATGGCTGATGATGATTATTAATATTATTATTATTATTATTATTGTTGTTGTTGTTGTTGTTGTTTCATATAATAAATATGATGTAGCTAGAATTGTATGGAAGGGAGTGACAGTAGCATGGTTAACATATGATAATGATGCATTATGTGTTAATAAAGGGGTGTTAGAAAAAGAACAAAGAGAAGTAGGAAGACATGCATTAGATGCAGATGTATAAATGGCAAAAGAGGAAATTCAAGGAGAAATGGGATGGTAAAGTTTTTATATGAAAGATGTAAACAGCAACATAAAAATGTTCAGTAGATTGCAATTTATGGATAGTAAGAGAATAGCCAAATAGTATTTAATTGAGTTATGAGTAAAGAACAGGCAACAAAATGGGTGAGAAAGATAATACAGTATGTAGAAAATTTGGATAAAGACTTTATGTCAGTATACTTGTATTAAGGTGAGATGATTATGTTAAGAGGATTATTGTTGAGTTTTATAGTGGCAAAGAATGGAATAGAAGAATAGATGCATTAATAAAAAAATAGAGAGTTGGAGAGATGGAGATAGTATGGAGAGTAAAAAGAGTTTAAATATATATAGAAGTAAACAGAATATTGGGTTGTGAGTTAATTTATGATAATATCAAGGAAAGTAGTTTACTGTTTAGGGCTTGAACAGGATCATTAACAACAAGTAAATAGACACACAAATAAAGAAATGTGGATGATTTAGTCTGCAAGTTATGTAAGGAAAATATGAAAAATATTAGGCATCTGCTAATTGAATGTAAATGCTTACAAGCAGAAAAGGATATAAATAATGATGTTATGGAAGAATAAGTATAAACAAAGCGATTATAGAAAAAGTGGGTCAGTTTTTATGCTGAATTTGGAAAAAGATAAGGGGATCTAGATATACAGATGATAGAATGGACAGAGATGATGTTATGAAAATGGGATAGATCAGGATAGAAAAGAATATGGGAAAAACCATTAAGCATCCGTATGGAGAGTTTTGCTCTGTTTATTAATATGGGAAAAACTTAGGACGGTGTATGTAAAGGGGAGATAAGATGGCTAAGAGCTTTCTCTGGGCATAGTGGCTGAGAGATTACTGACTTTGATAAAGGAAAATCCATAGCATATTATATCACAATGAATAATGTTATCATTTCTTTTTTATGTTTGAGAAAGTCAAGATTGGTATCAATCCCCACAGCATGCTCATCCCAGCTCCCACCCCTATAAGATCTAGGAATTGGCCCCACAGGGACCCTCCCAACCATCAAAAGAAAAATCTCAATAGAAATTTTTAGCATTTTTAATGGCTGCCATATAATTTTCAAAGCACTTTAGAGAAAAGCTGTGATTATTCTTACTTGGGATCAGCTGATGAGATAATTTATACATGACAAGAGAGCTAAAAAGCTACTCTTTTAAATAGGAATAATTTTAGGAAAATTTAATTCCCTAAACTAGAAGAAAAGGAATTAAAATGGGAAGCCAGTAACAGTGTCAGCTGGAGTCCTTGGCTTCCTCTAGTGAACTGATCATTTTTTTATTATTTAGACACATGCTGTATAGCTTTGCCAATACTTTTTTTTAAATTTCTTTAGTAGTTATTTCTAAGATATTTATAATAATTTTATCATTTTCAGAAACTTTTTCATAATTCATAGATTTAATTGTATGTCTAAACTTCTTCAATTAAATACTTAAAATTTTTAAAGACTTCTTATATATGTTTAGAAGTTATGCTTTGATTTCTTCTAGAGATTATTTTATTTTTCTCCTAATTATTAGTTACTTCTTTGCAAATATAAAGCTGTTTTATTTCATCTTAATGACTATGAAAGTATTGTAGTTATTAAGCTTCCTACACTGCATTATTTAATTTTGATTTTATTTTTAGATCTGAACTAAATGAATATTTCTATATTAAACCTAGTCTAAAATTTTAAAAATGATTTTTCATTGGTCCACAAAGTTAAAACAAACTTTTTTTTTTATTCCAGTTGAAAAACAAAATCAGATAGATGTTTAAAATGTTTTGCATACTTTTGAATGTATTTAAATTTTTATAGCAATAGTGAAAAAAAATGAATAAATATAGTTAGTAGTAGCAGTAGCAGCAGTAATCATAATAGTAGTTGTAGTTATAGTCATAGTAATCATAATAGTCATAATGATAATGATAGTATTCATAATAATCATAGTGGTAGTGTCAGCAATAGTAGTAGTAGAAGTAATAATAAAATAACCTGGTGATAAGCAAAAGCTTTTCTATCTCTCCATAAAAAAGCAATGAATAAGTAAGAATTAATAGGTAGGAGACCTTCATAAATTTCCTTCCTTGTTTTATTTTCTATGTAATAATAATTTTTAATTATCCCCTTTGAGATACCCAATTAATGATTGATATTAGATGGTTAGCTAAAATAGCTTTAAGCCATCTAGCTGAAAAGCGATATTTAAGAATTTTATCCAACCTGGATTCAAATTTGTAAGAATGGCAGGCAGATGAGGAGTTATTTCTATATTTATCATCATCAACATTTTCAACCATTATCAATCCACTGCAGGATGAAAATCTTTCCAAGTTCAATCCATCTCGGATCTCCATCCTCTTCTCCACATGACGCTAGCATTCTTTCTTATTTCATCTATCCATCTCATATGTGGTCTCTTTGCATGTTTTTTACAATCACTTGGAATCAATTTAAGATTTCAACTGTCCATCTGTTGTCATCTCTTCTAGCAATATGTCTCCATTCCAGTCTCTTAATTCTTTCAATGATGTCAATAATAACAACAGTAGTAACAACAATAAAAAATGTGTATAGTCAAAGAATGGATTTATTGTGAAAAGTATATAATTTTTTTAAAGAAAAAACAAAACAAACAGTACTGTATTTTTAATTAGAAGATCTTTGATAATAGCCATATAAGATAATTGAAGCGTTGGATAGCAAAATAAATGATCAGTTTTAAATCAAATACATTAACTAGTTTTGAAAGAATAAATTGATAAGTGATTTAGAATTATTGGAATATATATTGTAAAAAATATAATAAAGGTTTATGTTACAAAGTAATATATTTGCTAATACAATATTTACATTTTTATTTCAGAAAAAAAGATACACTTTTGGAATTTTTGACACAAACTTATAAACCTAAAAAATTGCTATGATCATGAATAAGAACTTATAACTGTAATTAGGAATATGAAATCGTAAAATAAGAGCAAAATATTAATTAAAAGCAGCAAATGGTTTAAGTAGGATTATTACATTAAAAAAAAAAAATCAATTTGAATAACTTTTTTTTTTCTCGAATAAATGGAAAAAAACAAATCATGTAACTGGCTTTTTAAGTCTATTGACAATAAATATTTAGAAATAAATTGAGAGATTACACTTATTTTATACATTTGAAATTTAACTAACTGACCTGAAAATAATTGGAAAAAAAAAAAAGATTTAAAAAAAAAAGTAATTTCTATATATCTAAAAGGTATTTAGAAAAATAAATATTTTAACAACAAGTGAAACATTGGTAATTCTTAGTTATTAAAAAAAAAGACTTTTTTTAAAAAATGTGTTATGTACATAATGCATGTTTACCTTCTTCTGTATCTGTATACACACAATCCAGGCAGTTATAATATATATATATTCATGAATAATTCTATCATGAATTTATTAATAAAATTAATCAATTTAAATCTGAAACTAGTTATTTGAATACACATTTATGAAATAAGTTATTCTTTATGGAAATTAGCGTGGATTGAACGTATAAAGCCCCATTGCATCGGAAATTTAAGGTTAGTACTAGAGTTTGAAGTGGGCTTATGGCTAGAGGTCATGAAGCTAGGATCGAACTCAGATCGGACTGCTTCAATATCCAAACCAGCTCTACAATCTTGGTGCCACAAGTAAGCATTTTTGTACTTTTTAAGAATAATTTTGTCTTTTTTATAAATGTTTTATAGAGTAAAAACATGAATAATAATAAGAAATAATAATCGAATGATTTTACCGCTTAGGGTTTAAAAAAAAAATCGAGCATCAAAAGTAACGGATTGAGCCGCTATTTGTTGACCTTGAAAGCTGCCACTTAATATTAATGATTCAGATAAGGAGATTTATATCCATAGTGTTATGAGTAAGAGTCTCATTGTGAAAAATAGTATATCTTTCTGTCATGTTTATGATCTGGATTCAATCCCAGTCTAAATAAAACTACATTTCAAAGGTTCAAATCAAGGATAATATTTTTAAATGCCATCCTGTAGACAAACCAACCAAATTATCGAATGTATATCTAGTTATCTGTAGTTACTTTATCAAAGTCTTATCCATTATTATCTGGTATATCAAAATATGGTTTCTTTCAGCAAAATGAAAACACTTTAAATAATTTAATATGAGAATATTGAATTATGTATATGATAATATAAGAATAACATAATTACGTTTTTTTAACATTATATATATATACTCAAATTCAAAATTGAACAACAAATTAATCAAGTTTTAAAAAATAAAAATAAAATATTTAAAACAGTCAATAGTTTTCTGCAAAAGCAGATTTTTCAAGTGCAAATGAATACAAAACATAATAACAAATATATTTCTAATTACATTATCCACCATTCATAATTAAATCCCACATACTTTTAACATTAAAATAACTCGTATTTTTATTTTAGTATCAAAAAATTTTAATTATAAAGATTTTTTAATTCTTTTTATTTCATTTCTTTCAATGAGAACAGCCTTAGCCTTTGCGAAACATAATATTATGGCCCGTGTTTCTTTCATGGATATGTAAGGCAGAATTAAGATATTTAGTTTACTTTTATCCTTTTTTAAAAAATCTCAAACTAGTTATTAAGTATTCCAAAGTTTTAAATAAATGTTTTTATCATATCCAAGATATAAATGTATCTCAGTGCCAATAATTTGCTTATTCTGCCATTGCAGTGATATCTCAAATCATTTTTTGTAATGTTCTAAGTCTTTCTTAAAAAGTTTTAAGTGATTTCAAATATCTATGAACATACTTTATTATCTCCATATATTATTAGTGACTTATGTAAGTCTAAAATGTTCACAATAAAAACAACAAATTTTATGTACTTTCTAAATAAATAAGCCATCTTCTAAATTTTTTTTTTTACTAATTTTTATATTTTTATACAACATTGTTATAAAAGAAGCTATGAATTGAGTTATTTGCAATATTTGGAATAATATATTGTTTATTAACAACAAAAAAAGCTCTTTCACAATGACATTAATCAGTTTTCTGGCTTTTTTTTTCATGTGTCAAAGCATCGGCCGGGAAGTGAACCCGCAAACCCGGGACAACTGCTTGTAAGGCAGCTGTGCTGATCACTCGGCCACCAATGCTTGACTAGTTTTTAGCTTTAATAATTCATCAAAAAAAAACCCACTCGATCAATATAATTTGATGTGTTATTATTTTTATTTAAAATTTATCGATTTTCTTTATTTAATATTATGAACGTTAATGCAAAGAATGTAATATTTCTATTTGGTGTGGATGATTCTAGGTATTTAGCATTAAAAATGCAACACTTTAGAATACTTTTTGGTTTTTTTCTGTGAAGAGTTTTTTTTTTTTTAGACTTATGTTTGCTTCACAAGAGTGGCTGCTGGAATATTTTGGATTTGGATTTTAGCTAGCAATATGCACCAACTTCTATTTAATACTTATATAATTTTAAAATTGTATTGTAAAAAGATAATGAATATGTTGCAAGGAGATTTCTTAATATATTGTTTACTTAATATTTTTAAAATTTTTTATTAACTAGTTTTCTGTTTCTGCACTGAAATTTTGTTTTCAAATGCTATAAAATGCCAATTAATCTTAAAATAAAACAGGCAAAACTCTCCATATATTAGAGCCACTCAGTGCCAACCAGAGTAATCAATGGATGCCAGATGGCTTGTGCATAAAATTCCTATCTAGTGCCTATTCATCCAATCTCCAGACTAGTTTCTGGCTTGTGGTCTTCATCAGTGAGGAGCTTTGGATCTGAAAGCACTACACCCAGATCTTAGTAGGATCTAATGCAGCCCTCTGGCAGCCACCTTTTATCACTATTTAACTACAAAACTATGAGAATAAAATTGAAAACACAATACTATCCTATTAAACAGGATTGGTGTTAAACCACTAAATACCATTCGATCACTATTTCTTATGCTAGCACATTACTGTTATTAAAACTGGCAAAACTCTCCATACAGTAGTGCCACTCAGAGTAATTAATGGATGGCAGAAGGCTTGTGCATAAAATCCTTATCTAGTGCCTACTCATGCAATATCCCCAGACTAGTTTCTGGCTTGTAGCCTTTGTTAGTGAGGAGCTTTGGATCTGAGAGCACAAGCCTTTTGGCTTTCATTGATTACTTTGGTTGGCACTGAGTGACACTACTTTATGGTGAGTTTGCCTGTTTTAATAGCAGTAATGTGCTAGCATAAGAAATAGTGATCATTTGATATTTAGTGGTTTAACACCAATCCTGCCTAATAGGATAGTGATGGCTGTGGTTGTTAAAGAGTCAAAGATACCAAAATGTATGGGTACTGAACTGGGTTCTGTCCCATATGACTATATAAACTATTGAGCTTAGATTGAAAATATTGTGATTTCAATTTTATTCTCATATTTTGTAGTTAAGTAGAGATAAAAGGTGGCTGCTGGAGGGCTGCATTAGATCCTAAGATCTAGGTGCAGTTCTCTCAGATCCAAAGCTTCTCACTGACAAAGGCCACAAGCCAAAAACTAGTCTGGGAATATTGGATGAGTAGGCACTAGATAGAGAGTTTATGCACAAGATTTCTGGCATCCATTGATTACTCTGGTTGGCACTGAGTGGCACTACTGTATGGAGAGTTTTGCCTGTTTTAATAACAGTCATATGCTAGCATAAGAAATAGTGATCATGTGATGTTTAGTGGTTTAATCTTAACATATGGAATACTCTAGTGATTCTTTGCTTATATTAAATAAATAAATTATATTTAAAGCTATAGATTTTTTGTTTATTAGCAAAATGGTATAATAATTGATTTAGAGTTAGATAACAATTTTCTAGTAAAACCAAAAAAAATATCCCACTTTGGTCAATCAATGAAACTGTAATGTTCTATTTGCTATTAGAGATGCTCGACCATTCCATTATCTCCCAAGCAACTAACAATATAATTAATATTGACATAAAATTATTATTGTTATAGCATTTAATACATGTTTATGTTGTATATATTAAATAATAATATTTAAAATTTGAGCTTTTAATTTTGTAATACTAATTCTGCAATAGAGAATAAATTAACTTTTAACAAAACAATTTAAAATTTATTAAAGTTGCTCACAATTGCAAAACAAAGATATTACTTCCTCATAAAAATACCTCAACTAAAGATTCTCTGCTTACTAAGATTGTTACTTCATTATTTTATTAGTATAGATCCATTACATATTAAAAGTTAAATCCACAGCCAAGGTGCATTGATTTATAGCAATCAATCAGACCAGATCTGAAGTTCGAATAAAAACAATAGCAAACTTCTCCATGTTATCACTAATCAAAAGGAGATCTTATTTTATCAGCCACTCACATTGTTATGTATGAGCTAGTAGCTGGACATTATTGTTATAATAGTTGAGATATAATGTGTGGCAACATTTCTTATATCCTAATTAAAATTAAGACCATCCCATCAGCAAAGTCATGTATTTAAATTTAATATTTTTAATGGTTAATTTATATTCAAATTAATTGTATTTAAATTTAATATTTTTAATGGTTAATTTATATTCAAATTAATTAGTAAATGGAATAACCATCATATATATATATATATATTAAATTAAATCCAAAGGCAGCAATAGCAAACCTGCCAAGCTACTACTAAACAAAAGGAGGTCAAGGATTTAACTTTATTTGCACATTCACATATTTATATATATGAATAATAAATATGAATAATAAATCACTTCGCTTATGAATCATCTTTAAAAAGGTGTTGTATACCACAGAGTCAATCGATTGATTGTTATAAGTTTTTTTTCTCAGTGATGAAAGTTTATTCATAAAAATAAAAAAAGGTACAAATATAGTTAAATAAAAGGTTTACAAAGAATAGTAAAAATGATATTCAGGAGCAACATGGTGAAAGGAGAAGGATATATATGATAAGGGAATGTGATGTAGAAAGGATGTGTATTAACCATTAAAGACAAATGGATGTTAAAATTAGGAATTATTTGTAAAGTCTAGAGTTTAAATATAAGTAGCATTTCAGGAGTACAATATTGAGAAATCCAATTTGTGATGGATAAGTTGAGACTAGAAAAATACTTGGGAGATAACAACATTGGAAATAATAAATTTAAATAGGGTAAATCATTTGCAATTAAAATCATTAGGCCACACTGCAGATTACTTTGCAATAATACTTGGATAAAATCGTTTATAACAATAATGCTAAAACCGCTATGAATAGCATTTTTTTCTTCTTGTGAATGAGAAAATCAATGGTGGCAATAATCCCCACAGCACCCTTATCCTAGACCTACCCCTCAAAAGAACCAGGATTTAGGTCTCTGAGGCTCCTCCCAACAACCAGACTCTCTCATTCAATCAGCAAAGTTGAGTGTAATGAAATTTTTAATTAAAAGGTACAATTAGGAATTATTTGTAAAGTCTAGAATTCAAATATAAATAGTGTTTTAGGAGTACCATATTGGGAAATCCAATTTGCAGTAGATATGTTGATAAATAGGAAAACACTTGGAGATAACATAAAAGGTGGACTAAATCAATCTACTGTTCAGTTCTTCCAAACGGCCTCAAATATCTTTACAAGAGAGAAATCCTGAATACTTTGGAAAAATTATAGAAAAACTATGGAGAACAAGGAAAGAAAATCCAAGCTTCAAGATGCCTCTGCTGAAAACCATTCTAATACATCATGAAAAATCACATGAACAGCAAAAGGCTATCCTTATCAATAACATTGGAAGTGATAAAATTAAATAAGGTGAATCACTTGCAATTAGAATCATGAGGCCAAACTGCAACTTATTTTGCAATAATACATGAATAAAATCATTCATGATGATAACGTTAAAAAATCACCATAAATAATGTTATTTTTTCTATCTTGTAAATGAGAAATACCAATGTTGGTAACAATCATCACAGCACCCTCATCTCAGCCCCCTCCTTTAAAAGAACTAGGATTTGGGCCTCTGGGGGTCCTCCCAATAACTGGACCCACTCATTCATTCAACAAAATTAAGTGAAATGAAAATTTCACTTAAAAGGTAAAATTTCTGTAGTAATGTTTTGTAATTTCAATGACTGCCATATATTTTCATAGTGTTTTTATAAAAGTTGAAATTATTTTTACTTGTGGCTACATTGTTGATATAGCTTATATATGAAAAGAGAGCTAAGAAACTCCCCTTTTTAATAGGAATGGTTTTAGAGAAATTTAATTCCCTAAACTAGGAAAAAGGGAATGAAACAGGGAGCTAGATACAGTGTTAACCAAAGTCCTTGACTCCCTCTAATGGACTTTGATTGTTATAGTTTGATATCAAAAATGGTGTAACTATATTATCACTAAATTGATTAGTTGGTTTGTTTAAAATTCGTTAAGAAATATATTATATTATTTAGAATTAATTTTAGCAATTATTTTTATTTACAATTATATATTTCTAACAAAAATGTTATGTCATGAATACTTAAATAAAAGTTGCTTTAAAAACAAATTGAAGATTTCTGGTTTGTATAAAGTTGGGCTGTTATCACTTGTTAGGCATTTATGATCATTTAGCATTGTGAAAAACAAGATTTTTATCTAATGAAAATGAATAGCAATTGGATAAATTTCAAAAATGATTATTTATTAGTTTATTTTTAAAACAGATTACATTTGCTTGTTTAATAGAATTTATTTCGATTTATAAGAACTTAAAAATCTTAATCTGTTACATTCTAAGAGTCAACTTTTTTTTTATATCTACATTAAGATCTTAGACCAGAGTAAAATGTGGTATAAAATTGAAGCTTTCTGGGATAGATAAGCTGAGCTGTTACAATGTGATATATATATATTGCAATGGTATGTTAATCCTAGTAAGGTTTTGATATATTTATAGTGCAAATGGAAGATGGGTTTGAACCTGGATGCTATATTAAATATATATTAAATGAGACTGACCTGTATATATATTGTAATTCTTTCAGATTTTATCGTCAATAAGAAGTTGAAATAGAATTCCAATAATAAAAACAGTCATCTTATAATAATATTGACCAATGTGATGATGATGATTGGATTTATAATATACAAGTATTTCTAACAGTATTGTATTTGTTTTAGGTTTCAATCAAAAAAAAAACTCCAGGCACCAAACCTTCTCAACAGAGAAAATTTACTGAGAGTGCTAATGAAATAATGATTTTGTCTAGCAATGTATTACCATGCCATTCCAGCATATTCCCCTGTAGATCATATGTTATCTCAGTGTTGTGAATGATTCACAACTAGCATGTGATATAATGATAATTTAACAATTTATTAACAAAGTCCAAAAACATAGTAAGTTGGTTTAGTGGTTTAAAATGAAACATGTCACAACAATTAATATATTTTTAGTTTATAAGTCTATACTCTGATTCCAAGTGCAGATATAAAATGAAACATATCACAACAGTTGATATGTTTTCAGTTTTAAGTCTATAAGTGATTCCAATTGCAGATATAAAGTATAACACATCACAATGATTAATAATATATTTTCAGTTTTTAAGCCCAAGATTTTTTTAATATAATAATGTGACTATCTTACAGCTAAAAATATTTAAAGTCATATATCATGGGTATTCAAATATCGGTTTTTTTTTTGTTTATAATCAGGCCTTCTTCATAACTTCCCTTGACAAGTAGATTTCTTCTTCTAACATTCTGGTTATTTGAATTATAGTTACTGAAGCATGGTGACATATAGCATGTAGAATATCAATAGGTATTCGACAATTTAACAGCAAAATGTATTTGCTTTTTTTTACTGGCATCTTAGAGGCTGTAGAAATCTAGTTCTTCAGACTTCGACATTATTTACTGGATTGGACTGCATACCTAGGATCGTCCAATTGATGTTGGTACTTGTTGCTTAGTCTTACATGGTAAAAGGTGAAAAACATTATCATAGCTTCTGCTATAGGCATTGCAATTTTAATTAGCTGTAATATCACTTCTCATGCACTACTTATTTCTGTATGTACAGGTAACAATCTGGAATAAAAATAGCATTCTCCACATCAAAAATGACTGACTGCATCCAATGAATTTTGAATTACCCTCTTTTATATCTTTCTATCTCCTAATTTACATCACCTGCCATCAATCAAATAATAATATAGGACCATTTACATATTTTTTATCACTTTATCAGCACTCAAACCATAATATAGATCATTCTAAAATTTCTGACTCCCAGTAAAATATTCCGTTGTTCTCTTCAAAAACATGTGGAGATGGGGAACAAACTTATATACAATATTGTAATATTTTTTACTGAAAGAAGAAATAAATAGCTGTTGGATTTCTTTTCTTTATTAACATTTTTCGCTGATTTTTCTTTTTTATATTTCTAATTTCACACTATTATTATTGAATGGTGATTTCTTATTTTAGATTTGAATTCACCATTCTATTTACTATGAGAATCGGCAAGATTTTATTTATAAATTGATTCAGAATAGATAAAACTAAAAATATCTCACAAAAACTTTAAAATTTATGAACTGTTGTATATATTTTAAACCTGATTCTCAACCAACAGCATTTCTTTTTCTACTTTTACAATCTCATTTATTATTATATTTCTACTCTCATATTACAGAGTAAATAATCAATAGCATTCTACATAAATTGTCACAATTTCTTTTACTTTAGATATATGCATGCATACACACACTGTTGTTTAAATCTTTATTAATTAATTAATTCATTACCTTTCACAGTATACTTTAAAAATTTAGTAATATTGTCAAATACATATATCAGCTTTTTTTTAAATTTTTATGTAGTTTATTCAAATGTCACTTATAAAGACAGTTTGCACCTTTTTTCTTCTCTTTTTATTTTTATGCAGCATTTTTCTCTAACTAATGTAGGCTGCACTAAGATTGATATGGTTTTATATTCCCTCCCATTAAAAGGAGACAATGAGACAGTGCAACTTTCCATTTCTTATTTATGTGTTGGCTAACACTTTATTAATTTATATCCATTTCTTTGATTATGGTGTTTTACATAATATATATGTCCACAATGTTTAGAGAGTTGTTTGTCATTAAGTACCATAGAAAATGCATAGAATTTCTACTCTCGGATGCACAAAAATTCCTCATTTGACAAAAATATACAATTCATGTAACACTAGAAGGATCATCCTTGATTGACTTCTATTAAACTACCCACAACATACCACAATACAAAAATGCCTTTTTGAGTCTTATAAGCTGAGACAGTAAACAAGAACTCCAACTGCATCTTGCTTCTTCTTAGCCTTACAGTTGAATGGGTAAACCATCTAAAAATTAAGCCTTGTTTCTATTTCAGTCTTAGAGGCTATGCACCTTGCTTCTTCTGAGCTTTACAGATGAGTACACTATTTAGAAAAAAAACATTGTGTTGTGACAGCATAAGATAATATCAATTTCCAAATATTACATAACAACATAGTATTTCATGTACATGATCAAAATATATTACATGTCATAGTACATGATCAAAATATCTTACATGTCCAGAAGCAAACATATTTACACATACTATAACAACACTTTATTTCATTCTCTGTAAAATTATTTTTATTCACTCTGGGTCATATGTTGCATATCTTTCACACATTTAAATTATTAATTAATTTTTTTTTCCAATATCAAAGTCACTCTTGCTTTCTAGAAAACTGGTAATCTCTTCTTTTCTAGTTATTTTAATGTCACTTTCAGATTTATCATAGCTTTTGCTTTTAAAATCATTATTCAAGTTCATTTCTACATAAAACATTAATCTTTTTAACAGGTCCATATTTGACAATGGATAAGCCATTCTTCATTTTTTTAAAGTTAAGTTTCACCTCTCTTCAGATATTTGTTTATCAGAAGAGATATCCTTTGGGATGACCTAAACAATATAGTATTCTCATCATTCTGTAGTGGATCTTTCACTTTAACCTTTCTCTTTTTTCCATTTTTATTTGATGCACAGGCTATAAACTTGACATTTTGCCAACAGTAATTCACTGCTTTAAACTCAGGCTAATACTAGTGTCTTACTTTTTTTTATAGGCTTTGTTCATCAAATATCTTTATTTTTAACTTTCTTCATGTATTCTTTTACTATTTCAACAACCCAATAACTTTTTGTATAATCTATGTTTTTATCATTTATGGTGCAAATTACTTCTGTTTGAGTTTTCTGGATCATCTCTTTGCATGGTTATGACTTCTTCTTTTAATATGGAACTTTGTATTTGTTGCATCTTTCCTCTTATCTTCTTTCAATTCCAACTTTCCAAGTCTTTTGACCATAATTTGCGCAAATTCTTGTAGTTTATTTTCACAGGTTCGACATTTATGAACCATTTCTTTCACATTCACATACAACTTTTTCCCCATGCACTCCATTTTCTGTTGCATTTGCTTATTTATTTGACAGGTTATAATAATCTTAAAGGTGCTTATAATTTTTTGCATACCTTCAATTGCTTTTATTTTTTGATGCATTTCTTCATGTTTTAGATGCATCTGTTTAAATTCTGAATGCATTTTTTCTTGGATTTTTTTTATATCTGCTGTCCTCTTTTTCTTATATGTTTGTTGAATTGCTTCAACTTTTTCTTTTATCTCTTTAAATTCTGAAAGTATTGTTTCAAGTTTTTATCCCTGCTTTGTTGGACCTCTTTATTTTTTTTTAATACTTTTCTTCAAGTCTCTTCATAAATCCACACTATATTTAGAAAACTAAAGAATAAATCATACTTTTTACTCTTTATATTTTTCAATGTAAATAAAGCTAAATTTTCAAACATGTTGAAATTTGGGAATGGTATTAACATTGATACCAAATGTACATTTGGCACAATCAATTATAAAATCATATTTAGTTAAACAAAGAATAAAAATAGCATCATATTTTTAATAATTTGTTTATTAATAATCAAATACATCAAATAATAAATATTAAACAATAATTCTATATGGTATTAAATGTGTATGAAAGAAGAACAGTGCTGATCAAACTTTTATTTAGCCATGGAAATAATTAAGCAAATCTCCATATGTAATTTCACTCCAAAATTTTAATATGTTTGGCAAATTTAGTTTTATTTACACCAAAAAACACGAAGAATAGAACATCAGTTTTATTCTTTTAATTTATTAAGGTAGTGTAATGGATTTATTTATCACATGGCTAAATGGAGTTTGAATAATGCTAATTTTATACATTTAATGCCATGCAACATTATTAGTTAATTAAATTTAGCATTCAATTTGTATTTAATTAATAATGCAGGGATTGTTGAAGATAAAACATTGTCTTTATCTTCTACCCAATTAAATATGATTCCATAATTGATTGCCCATGTTTATATCTGCAGACATATTAATTGCACTATGAAACTTCAATATGTTTGGCAAATTTAGATTTATTTATATTGAAAAGTCCAAAAAATAGACAGACAGTCTACTCCATTTTTTAGTTTGTTATACATAGTGTAATGGACTTCTTTATTTTATGATGAGATGGAGTTTGATCAGCTCCACTCTATTTGCATATATATTTAACCCCATGCAAAGTTATTATTTAATATGCATAGGAGTAAGACTTTAAAAAATACTATTGTATAGACATTAGATTTGAAATAAAATTAAATATAATCTTAATTGGAAAAATAAAATATAATAATCAGATAAAATAATTATAATAATCAAAGTACTTCAGAATAAATGTGGACAAAATTGATACACTTATAGATTTGCATATCTACAGCTCTGAAAAAGACTGCTGTAAAGCATAAATATAAAGTTCAATAAAAAAAATTAACTTGAAAGTAAGAGCTTATATGAACTGATTTATTATTTATATTAAATATACTGTAACCAATTTGAAAAAAAGAAAAGTGGAAGAAAAATTGGATTATTTTATAAGTACTTCAAATATTCAAATAATTGAGTCGTAATATTTTTAGATAATTTTTAAAATTATATTGAAATATGTATTTACTAAATATAATAGAAATAAATAATAATGCTGTTTACATTATAGCTAGATAAGATTGTTTGTCCAAAAATATGTTTTCGGTTACTGCTGCCATATTGGAAAAATGTCCAATCACTACAAAACAAGTTTTTTTGATATATTTATACACTTTAGTCATTAATATCAAACTGTTGACTTATCTTATGTGCATATTGATTCATGATAATAGAAATTGATACCCTAATTATGGCTGCTGTTTTCACAATTAAAATATTTTAGTAGTGACCTTATTTTTAGATTCTTATATTATAAAATAATTACATTTATTTGTGCTCATGGCCTATGTAAATGCTGAGTAATCAATTGGTATGTTTTCAGACTATCTCATATCATTGTCCAATGATTTAACATTTATTCAAATTAAGATACGGTCAAGATAATGCGCGAACATTTGACTTCCTGTTTACTTATAATTGAAAAAAATGTAGTTAAAGATAAGTAGCTTTAAGATTGAAAAAAAAAATAACATTCTCTAATTTAAAGTTTTATTCATTTGTCTGTACATTATTACAGCTTAGCAGATATTATTTGTTGAAGTTACTATATGGCATCATAATCAAATATCAATTTTTAATAAAATGAAATAAAATGGGTCATTAAAACAAGGGTCTGATTTTAGAACTTTTTACTCAATTTTTCCTTTCTCCATCATACCTTAAGATTTTATCACTTAAAATTACAAGTCTAAGAAAATAAATTTACATTTCTATTGATATACATATAAGAAGACCAATCTTCTAGATTCCCCTTTATTCTTCCAATGTTTAAGCTTATGGTTAAGACCTGTAGAGGTCGCTACCTTCACATTTTCAATTGCACATGCTTTAGGTTTATTGCCTTAGTAAATATCTTTATTTTTGTAAGCTATATTAAAGATTTGAATCTTGGTAACTAAGTTATAATAGCATTGAGTTTCCCTATAATAATGAATGCATTAGAAATTTTTTGCAATATGGAATATATATTGTAATTAAACATCACATCCAAACCAGATTCACAATGTTAAACATTCTATAGAAGATAGAGACAATTTTTATCCCATTTACAATTCCATATATTTTATTAAACATTGTATATGTAGTAATTAAATTTGTAATTAATCATTTTGTGTACTATGATTACATTTAATTATTTGGTTAACTCATAACCCTATTCTGCAAGCATTAATAAATGGTATTAATGTAGAACAAGCAGACCAATCTCTTACACTGCATTATAATGTTTCAGACAATATATATATATATAAACATTACAAGCATAACGCTAAACTAGTCAATATAAAATCAAAACTACCCCAAATCTAAAATTAAACCAGACCAGCATAAAAATAATATTAAAACACAACCTAAGGTTTCACTGCTACAAGCAGACTTCTCAAGTGTAAAGAACTACAAAAAACCACACATTATATATACTATTAAAAACTACCCACAAATCCATTCACTTCCCATCCACCCTTAATATTAAAAGAACTCTTAAATAAGTTAATTGCTTCAGAATAATAAATTTTCAATAATAAAGACTCTTTAATTCTTCTTTTGATTTCATTTCTCTCAAAGAAGACAACCTTAGCTTCATCAAAATCAATAGTGTGGCCTGTATCCTTTTCATGGACATACAAAGCAGAACTAAGATATCTATTTTTAACTCTACTTTTATGAACCTTTATTCTTTCATTTAAACTCAAACTACTCTGACCTATGTAAACCTTCTTACAAAATAAACAAGGAATAAAATATACCACACCAGGAATAGTCTTTCTATCAAAAACTTCTTTTGTATTATTTAATAAATTATTCAATGTAACACCCCTTTTCCAAGCAATTTTCTTATTTCCAAACAATTTACTATTTCTACACACAATTTTATAAGAAGACAATTTAAATGGCAAAGAAATAAAATCATATTTTTCTTTAACCTTTACATCCTTACAAATATTACTATTAAATAAAATACTTTTAACAAATTTATCAGAGTATCCAACACTCAAATAATCTTTATAAAATTGATATTTCTGAAACAAATATATATATATATATATATTGCATGTATTGAACACCTGTAAACATTCTAGAATAGTAATATAGCTTTTTATATTAATCCTTTTCTGGAAAATTAAAGCTAATTTAATTTTGCATAAAGCAATTTTTCAAACATATGACTTTCAGTTTCAATAGAGATTATGCTTTTTATCATAATTATTATTAAAATAATTTAAAAGAAAACTAAAGTAATGCAAAATATTAAAAGTAATAAATTTAATATATTACTTGAGTATAAGCATAATTTATATACTTGAACTTTAGATTTAATATAGCAGATTTTCAAACTCCCTTCCCCTATCCATTCTATCTCATACAACCCATAAACACTCATATGTGAAAAATATAAATAATCTCCAATATATGTATTTCATGCTGAAACAGCATTCATCAGTTAGTTCAGATCATCATCTCTCTCTCATATATATATATATAATCAGTGCTCTGTTGGTTCAGCATGAAATACATATACATATAATGGAAATCATTTATTTTTTGACAAGTGTGTAGTCGTGTGTATCAATTTACAAATAGAGTCAACAGCTGAAGAGATCTTGAAAGTTTGTGTTCAAATCCCCTACATTATATTTAAATAAATATATTAAAAAACTTACCTTTTTGCCTAAACTGTTTTTCCCAATGTAATTTTTAATCTACATTTATTATTAAAAACACTTTTTGAAAATGACGAAACTAAATTTGAAACAAAAAAAGTTATCTTTGAATTTATAATGTAATGTGGCACTGCCATAAAGTGGGAATTGATGCTTTCTTACCTGTTGATGGTATTTACATTAAAGTGGCTTATTAGTTTTTAAAAAAGAATTAATAAATGTTTTTGAGAGTTTCTTTTTTTTTTAATGCAATTTTATTAACATATTATCATACATTTTATAAATAAACCAGCTTTATAAGATTTGAAATGTATTGTAAAAAGTTAAGAGATTTTCTATCCCTTTGGTAATGTCACACATAATGTATACTTATGATGTGTAAGACATTGATTTTCTAATAAGTAAATGACATTGACTAAATTAAGTCATGCTTTCAAGAAAATGTTAAATTTACTTAATGAATTACATATAATTTGTGCCTGTATTATAATGACATAAATCATCCATGCACTTTACTACTGTTGGTTAGACTACAGTAAATTTTAGAACCAACTTCAAAGATATTGTAAAAAGTGACAGTATTTTTATTTGGAGACTTTTTTATATTTTAACTAAAACCTACAACTCCCCAGTCAGTGAACTATCAAATGACACTATTAGCAACAATGCTTTCCCCCATTATTACCCTGATAAACAAAATTCATAAATTGTGCATTTAATTATCATACATAGTTTAAAATAACTCACTTAGTAATAAAGTGATTCATGGAATAATAGTAACATAACTTTTGTGACTTCGATCACATACAGTTTTAATCAGGCTTAATATATATATTTTTTATTCACTTAAGCAATCCCTAGACAACTTAGCTTACCATTCAATATTCATCAGTAAATGGGTATCTAGTTTTTGTAATTATAGCATAAAACAAGATGTTAAAACTCTCATCAAGAAGTGGACTTTTGTTGAATATTACTTTACTTTTTACATGTAATAACAAAATTCTTAAGACTTATTATGATGCCAAACACATGCACTACTCTATGTACGTGATTAATATTAAAATTGAAAAATAATTACATTGTATACTACTTAACCCCAATCGCACATCATATATAAATAAACTAAAATTAAGGGAAAAAACGATTTGGAAATATTGAAATGTCAGTATAGAAAGCTAACAAGTAAAGAGTGTAAGAGGAGTCTCGCACAAACAAAATTTGTTATTAGATATATATAACAAAATTAGAACAAACATTTATTTTTAACTTAACTTGTGTATTATACCGAGATCATAATGTTTCTTTTGAAAGAATTTCAAAGTTACTAAACATGCTTTCAAGTTGATCACTAAATACATAGTTACTATAGGTTTGAACAAAAGAGTCAATGTACCTCGATAGATAAATAGATGTAGGTTACAAGTATATTTAAGCAAACATTAGAACAAAACTCAAGAATTTACTTTATTAAACTATTTTCAACTTAATGATATTTAATCATAAAAATAAAAAAAATCTGTTCTTATTAATGTCATTAAAAATATTCATTAATTTAATGGACAGTTTTTTTTTTTCAATAAATACTCTCACATTTATCTTTTTTTATACAGTATATTATTTTTCTAATAACCTGCATAGACAAAGTAATTCAATATAATAAAATCATACAAAGCACAGGGGATTCTTCTTGACTTTCCGCTCTTTTCACCTCCCTCCTTCTGCCAAACCCCTCGGGCAATGCGGCCCTTGTATGCATATACATTCGCCGTATGACATACTGTTTTCCCGTCTTCCCTGTCTCGCTTTCCCACAAATGCAAGTAAAACAATTTTATTAAGTGAATGTTAACATAAAGAAAATTAAGACGTTTTCTGGGAACCGTAGCTACGGCCCACATCACGTCCTTAATTACACTGATTAATGTCATTTACGTAAGTAATTGCTATTGTGGGCTTCTATAAAGAAACGGCAGTCGTTCACTTATAATATTTTTATAATTTTGTTAATTTCAGCAAAGAAAATTTAAAGCTTTCGGAGGTTTTTTTTTTTTTTGCTCTCCCTTCAAATTGCACACACACGCTTATATATATAATGTACAGTATAGATGTTTTAGTTGTAACATTGGACTGTTTTTTTTTTTTTTTTAGAAAAAGATTTTTCGCGCACGTAATTTATTCGATCCTGTAATTTAAAGACGTAAGATTTCCCTAAAATTTATAAGGTAACTCTAAAATTGAAGTCCTAGAATAAATTATATTAATAGGGTAGCAAGCAAAGACAAACTGCCATCAACGATAATTAAGATATCGCTTGGTTCTAATATTCTGTTGTCATAGATATGTTTACTTGTCTTCGAGCAAAGAACTTTATATACAGTCATAATAAATATAAAGTTGAAAATAAGTAAATAAAAATTTATCTCTTATTTTACATTTCAAACAATAGTCAACCATTTGATATATATACTTCAATAAATTACTATCAGTAGGCAATCAAAAAACAAGATAAAAGTCTCTGAAATTTAAGGAAATAGACAACATTTTTTTTTTTTTTGTTTCCACAATATTTAGATATCAAGGATAATTAGACTTTATTTATGTAATCGTTGTTTAATTTAACTAATATACTGTAAAATATTTTTGTCAAGTTAATAATCCCGCAATTTAACTATTGTCCTCCTCTACTATAAATAAATAATTATTTATCATAATAGTTAGACCATTATCTGTAGTACCTATAATCTAGATTTGTATCTTGATGAGTGATTTTTAATTTTTTTTTTCAAGACACAAACAAGCTTAATATTTTTTTTCCCCATATAGATAGTCCTTAGCCAGCCCAGTTGAACATTGAAAAGTTTTTTATTAAAAAATAAATATCTAATTATTTTTGGATAAATAGTAAAGTTCTAGTTTAATCACGGTTGGTCAAATGGAGATAGATAGATAGATAGATAGATAGATAGATAGATAGATAGATAGATAGATAGATAGATAGATAGATAGATAGATAGATAGATAGATAGATAGATAGATAGATAGATAGATAGATAGATAGATAGATAGATAGATAGATAGATAGATAGATAGATAGATAGATAGATAGACAGACATAAATGCATAGATGTATAGATAGATAGGTAGAAAATTTCAGTCTTTTTAATTTCAGTGACCTTATAGTTTTGGATAAATCTTAGAAAAAAATTATACAAAAGTTTGCACGTTAAAAACAAAAATAAGTTAATAAATAGCTTGTTTGTTCAAACTATGTTCAAGATTTAACTGAATTTATTAAAAAAACTATTAAGCAAATAAAAATTCTTTTCAATTTTTGTTTTTGCTGTAGTTACGTAAAAGTTTTAGGTTTTATTCGTGTATAATAATTGAACGTTGTATAGCCTGCACCTTGTTTCTAATCCTTACTCTCACTAAATAAAAGACAAGTACACACAGCAGGATATTTAATATAACTGTTTGGAATTTTCAACTTGATAATAATAATGGTAGATACTTCATCCTGTTGAAAAGAAAAGAAATAAAAATTTGCACAACTACACAAGTTCCTATACCATTTTATAAAAAATATTTTTTAATCAAATATTTTGCTCATTAATTCATCACACTCAAAGTACTGATGCATTCATTTATATGTTTTTATCAATTTGTGGATTCTCAATTGTAATAATTGTCTAAAGAATTCAATTTAAATTTTATTGACAAATATTGTTCATCTTCTCATTTTTGGCAATTTTTGAATGAATTCATTCACAAAATTTGACTCTATTCGTTATAACTGCTTAGGAAATGCATTGAGTTTGCATGTTTTAAATATAAAGGTTTGGCTTTGCAATTTTAGTATCATGCACTCTTGACCTAACAGATTTTTTTATGATAGATTAAATATATGAATTCTATTAGAAATTTCTGGATTTACTTTTACAGCAACTTTTCCAGATTAATATTTAAAAACACTTTGCATGGTATCAAAATTTACAAATTTACTGTGAATATATACAATGATGATTCTTCAAATGGTTCATTTACTGTCACTAGATGTTATTAATTAACACATTCAGTTTTCCAGCTTTTTGACACGAAAGCATTGTTTAAATATAAATATCTAAATATCCATTTCTAGACAAATATTTATCTTAAAAAATACTGCAATGGAAAGATAAATTAGCATATATTATTAAGTTCTTAATAAAGTTTTAACTAATCATTCAATCATTCCACCAGAAAAGCTCATCAACTTCAACATAGCTCTAAAATAATACTTTTCTTGAGTTGTCTGTGAATTCACTGTGTAGTATCTCAATGTAATGCACAGAGACCTTTCCCTGAAAGTATCAAACTTAGAAACAATTTAGATTTTAAAATGTGAATTAATCCCATTTCGATAAATTAAATATTAAGCACAATTCAGTATGTTAAATATTAAGCATTAATCATATTGATAAATTAGTCCAAGCCAAAGTTTAAAAAAACAACTTCAATTTATTACCAAAAGTATAAATAATGCTATATTAATAACTTATTACATACATATTAATGATAGAAATTTAATATAAAAAATTGTATATTTTCATAAATAGTTTTCAGATGTAATATAATGTAATAGGTATTACATTATCTAGTTTCAATATCTCATAGCTGAATATTATTTGAGTTCCAATTAAATTTTTAGCATTTAAATCTAGCTTATAAAAATCTACTTTTAATCAAACATTTATTAGATTTTATTTAAAACTTAGAAGATATTCTGGGTCATGAAAGATATTGGTTATAAAATTGATATTTTGTCATAAAATTAACTGTGCATAATTAATATTATAGATGAAAAGTAATTAAAATGAAGTAGTATTTCTTTTAAAGTAAATTTTATGAAATACTTAAGTATATTATTAGTATGAAATAATTAAATTTTAAATATATATAAAAGCACATATTTTATTTTCAAAGACCCAAAACAAGAGCTAAACATTTTGATAAACAAGCAATTATCTTGGTAAGTCAGAAATTAGTTTAAAGTCCAACTAGTTAATAAGCAAATCACTTAACGCAATTAAATTATTTATCAAATTACAAAAACAGGACAGTCATATTAAGTTAACTAGAAAACAAAACAATATCGTATTTGTTTTGAAAAATGTTATTTTGATATTAGCAGTATATATAAAAGTTTAATGAATTTAGTTGAAAAATTATGTTATAACTGAAATACAGGCTTATTATATACCTGTATCTATATATGTAATATATAGAGTATATGAGCACAGACTTTCACACGATTCACCACTCTCCACTCTATCTCATAACACTGATACACTTGAGCACATATATGTCGAAAAGATAAATAATCACCAATAAACGTATTTCATGCTAAACCAGCAATAATTAGTTGGTCCAGATTATCATCTCTACACATATATCTTTGAGCATTCCATCATCAGATTTTCAATTGGATGGACGGTTGAAGAATTGGAGTGCAAAGTGGATTGAAGCCTTTTCATTAAAGTATGAAGATTGGCTATCTTAATATATATATATATCTGAGCAATTATGGCATATATGTGTAGAGATGATAATCTAGACCAACTGACGATTGCTGGTTTAGCATGAAATACATTTATTGGTGATTATTTATCTTTTCGACATATATGTGTTCAAGTGTATCAGTGTTATAAGATAGAGTGGAGAGTGGTGAGTCGTGTGAAAGTCTGTGCTCATATACCCTATATATTAGAAAAATTATGATAACGTGAATGGTTTATATAGTGTACTAATCAATCTTCTTGGAAAGAATAATGACATATCATAAAGAATCAAGGAAAAGAATTCTCATAGAATTATAATGATATCACTTTGAATTATAATGATATCACTTTAAAATGATTGAAGAATCCATACAAATTGTTAATACAGATTATTGGAAGAAAAACAGAGATCTTCATAATCATACTGTTTTTTAAGCAAGTAATTTGAAGGAAAATATGTATATATATTTAAAATAAAAGATGCCACACATATAAATTATAGCTGATTTGAATGAATTCCAATCAAAAGGCTGATGATGAACATACTAAAGGCTTTATCAGTTAATAAATTTATTACTGATATTTCTACCTGGAATCATAAAACTCAATCATCATTTATATAAATACTTATACTATATCACTGCATGTGTGTTATTTTGTGCTGTTTGAAAGACCTGAGCTCCCTGACATGTTTCATTTGTTTTGGACAGGTACTACCATATTATTTTTGTGAGTAATGTATAGAATCTCAGTTTCAAGTCTATTATTTTAATGTTAGCAATTGCATTCAGCACTAACCACTAGCTTGCAGATCTGCTATACTCAAACATGGTATAACAAACTTAATTTTCTAACTCAAACCATTTATGGAACTGACACAATGCAAGAAAGTGAAATAAGACAAGAGGCTATCTTTAAAACTTAACAATTTATTTCAAGCAATAACAAAAATTTAATTGTGTCAATAGTCTCCAATAAAAAAATAATAATACCATCAAACAGGCATTTACTATTATGGTTTATAATATTTCCATGGCTGCAAAAAAGAATTTACTGTTAACTGTGAGGAAATCCTTTGATTCCGCTTTTAACCTTAAAGGAACTGAATCGAGAAAATTCCTAATGTCCATTCCACATATTGATTTAGGTGCAACCATTATTATTATTATATGATTATTCATATAACACAGATCAATCAGCATAATGAATTTACAGGTTTTTTAGCTCTGAGTTTAAAAAACACCATGGTCTTTTTTTTCAGTTGCTTGATAGCTGTTAATTGAAATATTGTGTTTTTAAAGGTAGAATGAATGTATATGAACTTTATAGGAATTATATTCTCTTATTCTTCTCTTTCACTTCTTTGCATATCTTCATATATTCATATATATATATATTGCTAATAATACTTCTTTCATATACATTTCAATGCAAATAAATTTTCTTAAAAAACTTCTTTATTTTCCTTACAGTTTCGACTGTCCAGTAGTCTTCATCAGAGCTTTAATTAAAGCAGAGGATAAAACTCTGATGAAAACTGCTGGACAGTCGAAACTGTAAGGAAAATAAAGAAGTTTTTTAAAGAAAATTTGTTTGCATTGAAGTGTATATAAAAAAAAAGTATTATAATCAATATATATATATGAACTTTATTAGAAATAGATATTCCTGACAGAGAAAACTAAATTATGACCCTTATTCCCAAGTTGTAACATTGTGAATCAAGGCAACAATTGACAGCTGAAAGTGAAAGATGCTAAGAATTTACTGATTGTAGATCTTATATTTAGATATTTACAAATATGGCTCATTTTCAAGTGAAAGAAAACTGCAAGAATTGGAAAACCTAAGATAAATTGGCGTATTATTGGATTTTGTGAAGTTATAAAAAAAGAAAAGACCATCAATTAAAAATACACATATTACTGTACTACAAAGGTACAGACAGATATTGGAAGCACAAGTGGAAAATAATTAATTATAAATAAAAAGTGGAAAAACAACATTGTGGCAATTGAGGAAGTATCATTCAGGATTAGTTATTCAATTTAATGGTAGTTATCAAATTGTATTGAAGAAATACATGATTTTTATATGTAAGTACACAAGGCTTTTGATCAACTCAATTAATATTTTTAAATTGTTACAGGAAACTTTAACATTAGAACTGATAAACAATTGAAAGAAAAAAAGTGCTGTAGGTAAATGCGATTTTTGTGATAAAAATGAGAAAAGACATATACTTTTGGAGTTTGCAGGAAAAAAATAACTTTATTTTACATATTTTTTCCTTGAGAAAACTGCTGAACAGAAATGAACATGGAACATCCAAATAAAGATATAGTAGAATAGGATTTTATTTTGACTAACAGAAAATATGTATTTCAAGATTGTAATATACTTAATAAATTCAATATACCAAAGTGATCATCAATTAGTGAGATGTAAGATATAATGTTAATGTAAAACTAGAGAAACCCAAATTAATAAAAAAAAGTATTTATAGTTGATAATCTTCATAAACATTCCAATGAATTCAAATTGTTTTAAAATTTTAACAGATTTTTAATATGGTTCAAATTTGAATAAAATCAATAGGAAGATAACTGATACATTTTTTTAAAAATTGCAATAAAAATAGCTGATACGAAAAAGCAACAATTGACCAGTAAAATGTCTATTGAGACAAAACAATTTATAAAGAAAAACCGGAATATGAAAATATTTAAAAATGATGCATTAAGAAGGATTGAATATTTAGAATTTTCTAAAATAATAGGAAATGACCAATAACGTTATTACAAAACATAACTGTGAATTAACAAGAAAAGCTGTAGAAGAGAATAAAAGTGTTAAAAGTGTAAAGCAGCATCTTGGTATTGCTAGAAAACTTATTTTGTAATAAGAAGAAAATATGGAACTATTACTAAAAACAGAAATGGAAACATCAAAAGTATAGAATAGTTTATTAAAAATTATATAGCAATAAAGAACAAGAAAAAGTATCCTATATAACTATTATATCTTGAATTGACCAAAAATTAAATGAAGAAGTGACCCATGCAATTAAATCTATGAAGAAGAGAATAGTTCCAGGTAATGATGGAATTATAATTATTTAATATTTTAAAAGAAGTAGGTAAAGAAAAAAAATTGTTGGCAATGTTATATACCAAATGTGTAATTGATAAAGAGTTACAAGTTGATTGGAAGAAAAGCAATAGTAATATTTAAAAAAAGTATTAAGGAAGATATTAAATATTATGGACCTGTCAGTTCTATAGAAAATTTTTATCCAGCTAATTACAAATAGACTACAGTGAAATTTTGGATTTTAATCAGCCAAAAGAAAAAGCTGGATTTAAAAGTGGTTTTAATATGGTGGATCATATCCAAGGATTGAGTCAGGTTATAAGAACCAACGAATATAAGTTGCCAGTAAGCTTTGGATTTGTAGATTATGAAAAGTCATTTGATTTATAAATATTTCTTCAGTGATTAATCTATTGGATCATCAACATATAGATCTTAGATTTTGTTATATTCTAAAAAATATTTGAAAAAATGCACTAACAAATTAGATTACATAATGATACGAGGACAATTAACATTGAGAAGGTGTATTGGATGATGATTCCATATCTTAATAACATTTTATAGTAGTTTTGCAAGAAGTATTTTTGGAATTAATGTGAAGCTAAGGGAATAAACATAAATGGATATTATTTAAGTTATCTAGATTTTTCAGATAAGATAATTGTTTTTGCAAATAATGCTTCAGAGCTTCAGGAAATGTTGCAAGAATTATCATGTGAAAATTTAAAAATAGGAGTAAATGCAAAGGCTAAAAAGATTAAAGTAATGTTAAATGTATTTTCCAAAAGAAGAAAATAAAGATTGATAATGATGATTTACAAGAAGTTAACAATGACAAATATCTTCAATAGATTATTTATGCAGATGAAAATATAATAGATGAAATTAATAATAGAATTAAAAATAATTGGACTCCTTTTAATAGAAATAACTTAATATTAAAAGGAAATACTTCTGTGTGTTTGAAAGAAAGATTTTCAACATATGTGGCTCTAAGACCAGAACCCTTAACAGAAAAGCAGTACAGAAATTTCAGACCACTCCACAAAATATGTAGAAATGTATATTAGGAGTAACAAGAAGTGATAGAAAACAAAATAAATGAGTGAGAGAACAAACAGGTGTTATTGACATCCTTGAAAAATTAAGAGACTGAAGTGGAATTGGGCTGGAAATATTATTAGATAATAGATAGAAAGTTGAAATCTTAAACATAATTTGAAGAGATTGTAAAAAACCTATAAAGAGACCATATGTGAGATAGATAAGTGAAATAAGAAAGTGTACTGGAATGATGTGGAGAAAACAAATTAGAGATTGAAGAAATTGGATCGAACATGGAAATCAGTAATGATTGAAAATGATGATGATGATGGATATTTCTATTTCACTTCAATTATCAATAATTTAAACTGTTAGAAATATCCTTTTCCCCATGCTTGATCGATGTTTCAACTACAGGCATTTGAAAATAATAAAACTTAATTTCCATAGGAATATATATATATAATATATATATATATATTCCCTATGGATATATATATATATATATATATATATATATATATATTGTGCCCTTTTGTATGGGTCGCCATGAATTGTTGTATCAATTTATTAAAAATTTTAAATTTAAGATATATTTAGCTATATGATGTTGATTTTATTTATGATAATCTTTCAAAAGTTTAATTAAAGTAATCTATGAATATTTGATATGTGAAATTGTGCTAATGTTTGAGAGAGACGTTTCAATAAAAAGTGATAATATTATATGGTTGGGAAAACTGGCCATGATTAATACTGCATTAATAAGTTTTGTAAATAAATGTTTAAAGCTAAAAGTTTAAAAAAGACAAGTTAAAATTAAATGCATATATTTATTGTTGATAAAGATTAATATTTAATAAGTGAATGTAAATATTTTAATTGTTAATAGTATATAATAGAAGATTAATATTTGATTTTAATAATATCGAATTATTATTTTAAAGTTGCTATAATATATTATTTATTTTAAAAACATTTATTTTAAAAAATTAAATTGTTAGTTTATTTTTAGATATTACAAGCGTTTGTATCTGTGTTGTAAAACAGATGATAGATAGACATATGTACACACATGCTTGTAAGTTTTTTTTTAGTAAAGTTGCAAAACTGTTCTAAAATTCTATTATAAAATTTATAAATATTATATTGGCTATCACGAGATAAAAATAAAGATAATTAATGTGAAATATTAAATCTGATTTTTAAAATACTGTTTAAAAAAAAAAAAAACGTAACGAATAAAGATAGACTTAGTTTGTTTAGAAAAATAGTCTTATAAAAGTTAAAAGTGAAATAAAGTAAAAATATATTTTAAAAAAATGTTTAATGGATTTAAATAAATGATAAAGATCAATTTAAGAATTTAATAATGTAATAAATAATAAATATTAAATAAGTCATTATTTATTTTTAATTCTGTATTGTTGGTAAAATATGTAAATAGGCTAGCAAGGTGATTGTTTAATTTACCAATCAAGTGGGGAATTTATTCCGGTATAAAACTAAGGTTCAATTGTTCAGGGGGGATTATGATTATGATTTCTTTTAAGTGAAGTGTGCTATTAGATATAGCTAAGTAAAATTATAGACGCTCTCGTAATCATTTTAAAATTATAAGAGAGTAGTTTTAAATAATTTATAAAAGTTTTACCGTTAAATATGCAGTGCTAATTTATTTATAATTCCCTATTGATCGTCTCTATCGAAGCTCAATTTACTATCAAATAATCATGAAAACATCGTATAAGGATAAAATGTATT
Organism: Epiperipatus broadwayi; assembly: GCA_028023455.1. Taxonomy (NCBI): domain Eukaryota; kingdom Metazoa; phylum Onychophora; class Udeonychophora; order Euonychophora; family Peripatidae; genus Epiperipatus; species Epiperipatus broadwayi. The sequence goes on along the minus strand of JAQFVV010006281.1, from coordinate 3,039,023 downwards.
GGAGACTTTATACTAAAAATATAACAAACGCTGGATTAACTAGGAGAATTAGTAGTTGGATAAAAGTAATATATTGGACATTATATGAATTTAAAAGTTGATTATCATTAATTTTTATAAACAAATATTTTAAAGAAAGAGAAATACTTCTTTATGAAGAAAGTATTTTTAAATTACAAATTTAAGTATATATCTTGGTAAAGATATGGTAATTAATAGTAATTGTAGAATTACTTGCCTTGTTAAGTCTTTGTGATTTAAAAGACTAGATTTCGATAGTTTTTAAAGGCAAATAAATCGGAAGTTTAATTGGCAAAGAAATACCTGTAAATAAAATATTATATAGTAAAGTCTGGACACTGGTCATACAGAAGAATTTAGAAATTAATCTTACCTAAATATTTGTTAAAGAATGCGCAAATAAGTATACGTGGATATCCAAGTCAATTTATAATAATTAAATAAGAACATTATAAACTATTGACTAATCCTAGAAATAATAACTTTTAAATAATTTTTCTTTAAAGAAATGAATCCGGATCCTATAAACTATTTTAATTATTATTTTGTTTCTTATGGTGGAACTTATTCTATTTTATTTAAAAAAAAACGTTTTCATTTATTTCATAAAAACTGTTTAAACACGTGATGTACCGGAAAAGGAAGTAATGTTGGTAAAAGTTTGTGCCTAGGAAAAAAAGAACAATTATAGGTGGAAAGAAGACACCGTTGGATTTTATGTAACATCTTTTGTTTTTCTTAACTAACATAGATATTTAATTATTTATTGATCTATTAAAGATAAGAGAGGTACATTTTTTTAAAAAAGTAACTAAATATTAATATAACACTTAATTTCATAAAGTTTATTTTTATATAATTATACAACACGTAATATTTTAAAGAATAATTGTTGAGTATAAATGTGAAATTATTTTGTAAAACTGTAATCCTGGAGGACATCGTGTGGCGGATAAGAAATTGGAGTATCATTTATGGTAAAAATTATATAATAGTAATAATTTGATGTATTTTGCTTTGTTTTCTTTAGATCAACCAAATATAATTTGATTGTTGAATGAATGTATAAATATTTAAAGAATATACACACATAATATTAGTAATAACAGTTTTATTTTAATATGCATACTTTAAATTTATGATATAAATTTATTATAACGTAATAAGAGAAATCCATAAATAATTATATGATTCTTTCGTGAATAAGTTTTAATGTTTCTGTTACAATATTAGGAATTTGATTTATTATATTAGTATGAGTTATTTATATTACCTTTCAAGTTAGTAAGAGGTAAAAAATATCTATATTTTATTTTTTTTTATTAGATAAGTTAAATTAATTTTATATAAAAATTTATATTTTGATTGAAGGGTTTATCGTATATAGATGATGAGGTATAAGAGAGTTTGGATAGTCGTATATTTTTTTAAAAAAAAATTGGTAAGCTATTACTGAAGTTAAATAAGGTTAAAATGATATTTGTAGATAGAATTTTATTAGGAAGGAATAGGAATAACAAGTAGAGAAGAGTAGTAGTTTAAATAGAAAAGAATCATAGAATTTTATTTTAATATAATACTTTATAAAATTTGAAATTGTTGAATAATTTTAAATATTATTTTAAGAAAAGAACATATATGTATTGCATATTTTGGTAAGACATACATTATGAAATTACATCAGAATGAAGTAAATAATTATATAATCAATAAATGTTATTATATTATAAAGTTATATCAGTCTATACATTAGTTGATATGTGATTAATGCTAATAGTAAATGTAATATATACTAGTACATTATAATAGAAATAGCAATAATACTTAAGTGAAGTAGCATTTTAATTGTTAAAGTTTGTTTATTTTACATATTTATTTTACATAAAAGTCTTCTTTTGTACTAACTAATGACAAATGATATCTATTAAGATTTAAGTTCAGAATCTTAATTAAATGTTACTGATAACATTTAAGAAATGTATAGATTATTTATTTTGGATATGGAAATAGTAACAGTGTAAAATCTTGTATTATTATTATTTTCTTATTTTTTTTATTTTCTTTGGTTTCCACTTGTAATGTACATAATGTATATAAGTTGTTTATTAAAGTTGATGTAAATAAATTTGTTTAAGTTGTTTTTAAAAGTGTGTCGAATTCATTATTTACACCACAGCATTTGACAACAGATAATTTGAATAAACATAATATTTGCACAGTATGAATTTATTATTATTATTTTTTAAAAGAAACACAGTATTTTCTTAATATAATTTATAGAAATTGATTGACATTAACATATAATATTATAATGGTCATAAAGTAATTATAATGCATAATATAAGAGTATAATATTATTTATTGCCACATATTATTAAATTATAAGATTTTAGTATAATTTTTAAATTAAGGTACTATATGAAAATGAAAGACATGTAGATGATTCACTTATTTCCTTAATGATTAATAGTATAATAAAATAGATAAGATTAATTTATACACTAGAAATTATTATTGTTAGTTATTATTATTATGATAAGTTAGGTGTAGTTAGGTTTGATATTAAATCCCTTATCATGCCTATCTGCAAGAAATATTATTACTTTAAAATAATTAAAAGAACCTGAGATTATTTAATTATATTTCCTTAATAAAAGATTGAGATTTATTTATTATTATTATTGAAGTTAGTTAATTTTTATAAAAGACATAAGAGTGCTGTAGATGTAGTAATGAGATAATAAAGAGGTAATAGTATTCTTATGCCATTGAGATAGTGTCTTGGGAAGACATTAGCTCAATGTAAATTCAATTACCACTTGTAACTTCACTTCATAGTCTCATGATTTTAATAAATACTTATTTAATTAGTACATGATATTGAACTATATTAATTTTGGTAAGTTATAATGAATCTAATAAGATATAGTATTATAAAAATATATTAATGATAGTTATACATATTTTAGCCGAGCATAACGATTTAATTGAGCTAGTCATATTTTAACTTATATTATATATCAGGAAGTGAGGGTACAATATATATATATATATATATATATATATATATATATATATACACACATACATACAATTCATTCAAAAGATATATATGTAGTCATAATACTATATAATAATAATAATCATAATTAAATAAATATTGAATTTATAATTTAAATTTTTAATTTTCTTATTTATGTAAGTACTTAAGATTACATCTGTTAACATCAAAAATTTGTAATTTCTTATATATAAATATATATATTTATCCATAAGATTATTAGAATTAATATATATATATATTGTAATTTTAATGCTCAATGCTAAATGGTTTATAAGTAACCGTTAGAAACCTGTCAATACTTAGACAATCCCAATATAGATAACAATCAATAATCTCAAACTGTTATCAAGGCAACCTCCTTTTAAAAATAAAAAGGAAATTGTCTTGATAACAGTTTGAGATTGTTGATTGTTATTTATATTGGGACTGTCTAAGTGTTGAGTGGTTTCTAACGATATATTGTAATGTATAGTAGGCATATTAATATTCAACATCAGAAGGTGCAAATAAACATATAGCTTAGAAAATGAGAATTTACTGGAGATGATACAAAGTATAAATGAATACTACAGCTGCACCATCACTCAGACATTTAAAATTGCCTCTAGATCATGGAGCAAAGATTCTTGGCAAATATCAATTGGCATAGCAGACAACAGTAAACAAAATGCTGAAACAAATGTAACAATAAAAACACAAGGTTTATTAACAATGTAACACAATATAGTATAATACAATTCAATTATAATAGAGCTCAATTATTTCAGATTCAAATACAATAGTTGAAATATATCCCAGAGTTTGAATACAATAATTTAAATACATCAGGGTTTCAATATAATAGACTTCAAATATAAACACATGTGAATGGTAATATACTTTTTTCATGTCAGCATGGATTACATTTGGTACTTAGTGACTTTAAATATTACCCTTCACAAAAATTTACTTATAGTATTGAATTATCTCTGAAGTTTGATAACTACTTTTTTATTTATCAACTTGTGTGTGTATATATTTCACTTTTGCATCAAACACACAATCAATAGTAAAGCAGCCTTAGTATATCGTAAAAGTTCATGCATGCAGACCATTTCAAAATTTAGTCTACAAACTGTGCATTTGACCACAGGTGTCTTAATCATCCATAATATATAATTCTTGAATAGAAATGTCTTTACCCAATGCAAGACATAATTATCCATGAGTAACTCAAGTGGAGATAATATATATTATGAGGAGTCAAAAAACAAATAATAACTTCACATATTTAGTTAATAAATATTTAGGATCACTATATGCAATGCATACATATATCAATTCTTTTAAATTCAAATGTATGTGATACAAACAAAGTAAATCAGAAAACTGCTAACAAATTATATCAGCTTATTAAATAATTTATATAGTTATATAGACATTACATTAAACACACATGTGTATTAATGATTTTGAATATCTTTAGAGACACTAAATTAGTTATTAAACACTTCTTTTTAAAAATTTTTCTTTTCTGTTTAAAACTTTTCTTTAAAAATAACATTAATCTAAAACTACATTGACATTAATAAAAATCACAAAAATGATTTTTTTCTTTTTAAAATTAAAACTTTTTATGGGAGTAAAAGAAATTAAAATTTAAAAAACAAACTGTTTCTTCTTTCTGAAACATTTCAAAGAAAATAAACTATTATAACATCTGCAAAAATAAAAATGATTTTTAATATTCAACACCCTATCATGATATCAAATCTACTGACAAAATAATCAAGTTTTATAATATCTAAATACTAAATTAAGTCAATATAAATACATAAATCATTTAAATTATAAATATCAAAATATAAATACATAGATTAATATTGGTTAATATAAAAGATATCACTGATTCATTGGTAATATAAATGTGTTGTATAATAGTTTATTTTAAGTCAAAGGGAAAAGATGATAAATAAGATATTAATTCCAAAAAAGTTGAATTCTATATATATTTATGTATATGTGCAAATAGAGGTCCTTGATGGTTTATGTGAGAAGTATCTCCATTTATTCATTTTTAAGTTTATAGAGAGTTGTTATAAAATTTTTCCTTCAAGGTTGAAAAGTGCATCTGTTGGCTCAAATTCAGCAAGCAGTGTTGGACACCTAATGGCTATAGGCTATATATTGAAGAAGTAAAGTTTATTCTGATGATGGTTAACAATGCATATTGATTCTTTATGCTGCTGGTAGAAATTCAGTATACATTATATTAAACAAGCAAAAAACAATGATCACAAAAAGAAGCATGATCAATAACAAATAAAAGTAGAATGACCAGAATAATTCTGAGCTGATCTTTTTATATCATTTATTTTATCTTAATATAAACTGAGGACTGATAGTATATATGTATGGAAGATGATAATCTGGATAATGATGAGTGCCAGTTCAGCAAGAAATACATATATTGGTGATTATTTATCTTTTCTGCAGGTGTGTTGTCATGTGTATCAGTAGTTAAGATAATTTTGATGGTTGAAGTGGCTTAAAAGTCTGAGTTCAAATCTCCTATATTTACAATTGGGTTCCAGGTATAAGAGTGCCTGGTATTTCAAATCTTACATATTAAGCCTGTATTCTGCCCATCCCTCTTCTAGGTATTTAAATGGATACTGTCCTTTACATGAAGGGTCAGAGTGATTTGAGGTCAACATGGGCATGATAACATGCATCAGCATGGGATTTGGGAATTCTCTCATCAGATTTTTAATGGTATGGATGGCTGAAGAGTTGGAGGTTAGAGTAAATTGAACTTGTCCACTGAAGTATAAGGATTTGCTATCTTAATATAAACTGAGCACTGGTTGTATATATGTATGGGAGACGATAATCTGGACCAACTGATGAGTGCTGGTTCTGCATGAAATATGTATATTGGTGATTATTTATCTATTCTGCATGTGTGTGGTCATGTGTGTCAGTGGTATAAAATAGTGTGGATCATTGAAGTGGCTTGAAAGTCTGATTTCAAATCCTCTATATTTTCTTAAATAACAAATGCACTCATTTATCAACTTTTTAAATTAACAAACCCACTTGTTCACCAAATTTTTAATTTAACAAAATCAATTATTACCTTAATAATTTTTATTAGTCATTCATTAGACTAGAGATTATCCAATAATGAATAATATTTATGTAGTATAATTACACTATAGAAATATTATTCATTATTGCATAATCTTTAGTCTAATGAATGACTAATTAAAACTATTAATTAAGTAATATTCTATAAAACTTTTCTCAATTCATTCATATTTTTGTTATTAATTAAAACTCTTAGAAAATCTTTTTTTTTTTAAGTTTGTTCCTGATTTTGAAAATGTTGGATTTCAATTAATAATATTTCAAGTGTCATCTATAAACAAGCAAATTTGTTAAATTAAAAAATTTGTAAACTGAATGATAGAAAATAATTACTGGCTTTTTTAATTAAAGAATTGTGTAAACAAGTAATTACTAATATTTTTGTAATGTAATTTTCATTACACCACTCTCACATAAGATAGAGATTGGATTCTATCAACTTTTAATTCCTTGTGGAAGGATGTAGTCATATGACCAAAGACATTTGAAAAAGATCTATGATTCACAAGATGCATATTTCATGCTGAATCAGAACTCATTAGAATCAGAACTCATAGTTGGCCAGATCACAATCTCTTACACATATCTTTATTGTTGTTTGTATATATATATATATATATATATATATATATACATATCTCTATATATATATATATATATATATATAGAGAGAGAGAGAGAGAGAGAGAGAGAGAAAATTCCTGCAGTTCAATTGATAAGTATCAAATGTGCAGCTCTCACAACTTTGACACAAATCACCTATTGAAAGTATATTGAGATTGTTCATATAATATATATTTTAAACAGATTTATTTGAAATAACTTTAGTTAGAAAACAAGTTTCTTTATTGTTTGTTCAAACTAAAGTAAAATTAACTTAAATTAATTATACACCCGGGTCTCATTTTATGCGGATTTATTTAATGCGATTTTAAAGTTATGCGATTCATGATTCTTCTTAATATTGTAGTATGCGGTTTTCTTTTAAGCAATAAAAATTATTCGATCAAAAGGGGGCTCTAATAATGCTTTATTACTTTAAATATTATAAATTTTGCACATTCACATCATATTTAAAGTAATAGCCATTATCGGAGTTCAACTTTCATCTAATAATTTCAATATTTTCAGCGCTTTATAATAGTACTGTAATAGATTTTATGCAATAAAGAAGTTCATAATTCACTTAAGATCAGAATTTCCCCATTTTATATACACACATTAAATTTTACAAGACTATAATGTAAATCTGTTCAAACGTTATAGATGAAAAATACTATGTTTGTTGTTGTTTTTGCATTTAAAATCATGTTGAATTTTTGCTTTTTATAAAATGAGTATGTAATCAATTAATCATTTAGTGTTTGCAAGTTTATTTTTAAAAGGTGAGTAACAGTGATGGGCACAATTAAATTTGACAATTAAAATCTGATTTTTAATTGTAATTAACAATTTAAAAATTACGTAATGAGATTCTGAAATTAATTTGATGTGAAACGATGTAATTTGATTTTTAAATGGAATTGAAAATTAAAAAATTAAAGACAAAAATAAGAATTTAATTTTTAATTGTTAGTTTTAATTAAATTTTGCCCAACAGCGGTGAGTCGGTGTTTTTTTATTATTGTAAGTCTAAGTTTTTAAATTTTAAACTTTTAGTTTACTCTAACGAAGAGAGAAAAAAACACCCAAGAAAATGAATTTCTTTGGAAACAAAAATTGCAATTTTAGATCGCTTAGCGAAATGGGAAGTATCAACAGCAATTGGAAAACATTTTAGTAGTATTTCCTCTTGACTTCATTTAAGGAGAAGCTACAGTACCTCACATCACATCACATTATTATGAATCTGATGTCTCAAATAGCGGTAATAATTAAAATACCGTACATGTATGAAAAAAATGTAAATTACGCATAAAAATATATTGTTTTGAATAAAATTAAATACTGTAGTTAATAAAAAAAGTAAAAAAAGTTTGTCTTGCATCAATTTTTTTCAAATTTGAAATTTTTTATTAGTCATATTTTATTTTCTTATTTTTTTTATGCGAATTTTAAAGTAATTTTACGTTGTTCGATTTTTGGAAAATTACAGTCCATTTCCCCCATTTTTCAAGGTAAGTTACGTCTATTTTTGTGCGATTTCTTTTGTGTGCATTTTCTGAGGAACCCATCTATCGCATAAAACGAGACCCAGGTGTATAAGCAAATCTTTATCAATGTGCTCTTATTTAATGCAAACATATATATAAAACTTAATAAGCTGAAATTTGATTCACAATGGTCAACCTTTATAAGATAAATTAAAAATTGAGATAGAAGAGTTATTATCTCAATATATATATATTATAACGGGACGATCCTTTTCAGGACTCGAGGAAGTCACATCTAACTATAATCAGACTTTGAGTCTTCTTATAGAATGCCATGGATGATGTGATTTAAAATACAATCCAATTCTCTCCTCTATTAATAACCTCGTTACTCTCGGAATTCGAGCTCAGAGTAGAAATTTGCAATCGACTCTCTTCAGGCATTTCCACAAATATCCCATAGTAATAATAAATTTAATATAAGCTATATATAACTTCTTTATAAATATTAAATCACTAAGTTGATTTAACATATATATGCATGAATATGTATATTTATAAATATTGGTTTTATAAAACGACTAAATAAAATAAACAAACGAGACCTGTTTAATTTTGAAATCAAGTTTAACACATTTTAATCAGTAATAAAAAACAAAATATTATCACATAAAAACATTAAAATTTAGAATTATAATCTGTGCTTATATACACTAATAAATTATTTAATATTCAAAAAAAAATAATGTAATCATTTACATATATATATAATTTAAAATCATGCGTATAATAAATACACATGACACATTATAAATCTACCTATTGTGTCATTAAAATCATTCAGTGTGTGTTGTATGTTTATATACGATAACATCATTCACACTAGATTAATAATAGAATGTATTCTGATATCAGTTATGTATGTTTAAAAATATATTATGTTAATTGTCATGTAAGATTCAATTTGGAATATAATAAAACGTACTTCCAAATTGAAATAATTTAAAAACATTTACCTTAGTCAGCTGTCATTTCCATCAGAGTATATATCAAAACATCAATATCTAAATTTTATTAAATAAAATAAAAAAAAATAAAGTGTTCATCTTATCAGTTCCCCACTTTAATATACGAAGTAATTTTTCTAAGTAAATATAATTATCCACAAAGGAAATAAAGTTTAAGAGTTCTTAAATTATACAATGAAGTAATCCAAGACGAGAAAGAATACGGTTTTATATCCCTCCTTAGACGAAATAAAATGATGATGAATGTTGAAACATAAAGTTCATTGATCATCCTTCGAAGAGGCAATCCAGATATTCATTCTTTAAATATTTATGTAGTAAAATATTTAACATCTTCTTCAATATAATACTCCAATATTAAAGCAGCTTTTTAAATGAGAATTACGAAGATTATATTTAAGGCATTGACTAAGTAGGAATAAATTTACATGTTCGGGTTTAAAACATCAGTAGAAATCCCTGGCATAAATTATTTAGCCACAGAACATCTTTATAAATTTTTGTCTTCTTAAATATATATTTTTTAAATTCATTTCGAAGACGTTGATAACTTTTATAACCTTGTTAATTACAATGATTATTTTTGTATAGTTCTTTATAATATTCAAAGGCAGTAAATTAATTACTTGAAGCAGGTTTTAAAATATTGAATCTTCTTTTTTTTTTTAATTTTTCTTAAATGTGTTCTAAATTCGAACACATTTAAATTTACAAACGTAGTTCTTGCCTTGATAACTAAATAGAAGATTATTGTTGTAACAATATTAGTTCATTTTTATACTGGATTAATTTCAGCAAGCATATCACATAATCACACTCACGCTCTATTGTTTAAAATATACAATTTGTAATGAACCCCAAACGTTTATTTCTCTTGTTTCAAACTGATAAAAATGCAATATTGACTTAAGGTTTTGTCAAATGACAAGTCCTGGTTAATAAAAAATACTATTAGTTGGAAACATTTATTTATGTGTGTGTATAAATAAACCAGAATTATTCATTTTTAGAATTATTCTTTTAATACTAACTAGTCTATATATATATAGCTGATACATGAAAAGCTTAAGATAGGTGTAAGTTATTTATATCTGTTGATTCGATATAGGCACAGTTAAATTCACAAAGAAACACAAATTGTTTTAGGTGAGGCTCATATGGTACTCTCACATTATATATATATATATATATATATACATATATATATAATATATATATATATAGTGCTGGTACTCTCACATTATATATATATATATATATAATGTATGGGTAAGAGAACAAACATGTGTTACTGACCTCATTAAAAAAATTAAAAGACTGAAGTGGAGTTGGGATGGACATATTACTAGAAGAGATGATAATAGATGGACAATTGAAATTTTAAACTGGATTCCAAGAGATTGTAAAAGACCAAGAAAGAGACCACATGTGAGATGGATGGATGAAATAAGAAAGTGTGCAGGGGTGATGTGGAGAAGAGAAGCTAAAGATAGGAAAAGATGGATTGAACTTGGAGATACCTTCATCCTGCAGTTGATTAATTGATGATATATATATATATATATATATATATATGATATATATATATATATGTGTGTGTGTGTGTGTGTATATGTATTAACATAAAGTATCAAACAAAGTTTACAGATGTTTTACTGAAATTAATTGAACCAAGTATATGACACACAAGCTTTGAAAGTATATGTGGCTCAATTAATTTCAATAAAACATATATAAACTTTGTTTTGGCAATTTATATTAGTATTAAAAATGACAAATTTTATCAAGATTTGTATATTTATACACATATGCAATATTTGAACTAATAATTTATATTTTATCATTTGAATGATACATCTTCATATTTCCCATTCAGTATTTCCACTTGGTTAATGACAAATTCTGTATTTCTTCAATCATTATTTCAGGTTGGTTCACCATTAGTGCCTTCCCTCCTTCATCATTATTCCCTTACATGTTGGATATTATCATTTTGTATAACTTTGTATATATCATCAATTATCAGACATATCTCTGGACAAAGAAAAAGCATATATTCAATGACAACAGCATTACTTTATTCATTCTCTTTTTTTAAAAAAAAAAAAAAATTATACTAGGGCTTAACTTTGTAACTTTTCTATTTCTTCAATGCTACACAATAGGGCAGAGATGAACATATGTATGGGAGTGAAACCTATATCATGGAAACATGAAAGATTTGTTTGTTTTATTATTTTGTAATTTGATAATATTGAAAATATTATTCTCCAAGTTTTGCAAATATAGCTTACTGGATATGACTTCATTGTGTGAGGTTCCTGGCTAAATATCTGTTATTTTGTTCTCCTTCCCTTTATTGTATCAAGATCTGTTTTAATTTCTCATGTTCACTTCACTAGACAAGCACATTCTGTCCTAACTTCTTTTTAAGTTTTATCATTGGTTTTCAAAAAACATTTTCAAAAATTAGTCCTTCCCTGTTTTAAGCTGTCTACTTTGTTTTTGTTTTTACAAAATTATCTCTTTAAATAAAAACAATTTGAGTACATTTTTAAAAATAGGTCATATTTAATATGAAATATTAACTTAATAATCTTCTATGTAAAAATTAGCCTTGCTAATTTCGATTTACCCCGTTCTCTTTTTAAATATGCAACTTTCATTGCTTCTTTTTAATATAACTGATTGTCTCTTAATTATTATTAAATTTTATATACAAAGAGAAATAAAAAAAATAAAAAACTATACTTGCCCAAACATACTTATTCAAATTCTTTCAATAACTTATCCCCACCAGTTGAGAGTGTACTGAAATGCTCCAGCACTATCAAACCTGAAATTAAGACACATTTTTTTTCTATAATTAGACTACATTTTTAGTATTGCTCTCTTTTTTATTTGTAGTTACCTTCATAAAAGCTACAATACCCCCTCTAAGTCAGGGAAAAAAATGTAGTTAACTTACCTTTTCATTGGGTATTTATGTCCTGATCAATTTTGTTTCTCTTCACATTTAACTGTATAGTTTTCTATAAGTCTACACTGTTTCCACTTCTTTCAAACTCATGAGCTAGTGTCATAGCTTCTGGATATCTTAAATGTTACTTACTAGAATGCTAATAATAGACTGTAATTAGTTATTCACACATTCTTCACTGGTTTGTCTCTTTCATCCCTTTTCCTTTTTTAAAAGCTTAATGTCTCTTCATTATTTGAAAAATACACTTCTTAACTCTTTTAGGCTTCTCTGCCAGCCGTAATTTGGTTAGATATAATGAACTAAAAGATACTAATGCATCTCCATTCATCAACCACCAGTCATCGGATGCAAACAGTGCTAGTATGTTTGATGACTGGCCTATATTAGCATCAGAAAATAATAAGCTTAATATGACAAGAAACTCCTATGATCTTCACCCAACTATTTTATATTAATTTAAAGTTATTTTCTTCTCAAATATATTGATTTAAAAAAGATTCCTCAATTGGTCCCATTTTTAGGAAGGGCAAACCACTTTTCTTATAACTAACAAAGATGTATTATGAATTTGCATATATAATACAGCCGCTCACAACATGCACAAGTTTTAGATGTATACACCAACATTACACTACAACAGTAAATCAATGATTTATAAGATTTCACACAAACGTGCCAATTGTTCCCTTCATCTCCTAAATCCTTACTGCAGACTGCATTTTCATCTGAGAAGGGTTTTAATAATTGAGCTTTATATGTCCTCTTTTATTTCTTCTCTTCTGTCACTATAAATGAATTGTTTTTATTCTGTCTGATAAATTGATATGGTCTACATATATATTCTGAAATTTCTTGTAGAAAAAAATAAGGAAGCTCACAAGAGTAACTTGGATCATTACTTCTTACCACTGAGTACAGTCTTGAACACAATATATTTCTGATTTTGATGTAACCTTTAAGGTGAGTATAGTATAACTTTATTTTAACATGTAACTTGATATTTATAAAAATCTAATATGCAGTGAATTTTGTGTATGAAATCAGACCTAAGATAACCTCATGAATCAATTACTCAATGTTTGTCTGAAATATTGTGATGATGACATTTTAGTATTAATTACTTTTGAACTATTTCCATTATCTAATAGTTCACATGGTTAGAACATTATTTTTAAAATTCAGTATTCAAGAATCTATAAATCCAGATTTTATTTCCATGCTACAACTGTCATTGGTCAGATAAGCAACATATGAAGAAGAGAGGAGAATAATTCCTCTTGAAACATTGTGTTAAATGCTAACCTGTGTGTTATTACTAAAAAATAAAGTTTTAAATTTTTCTAAAGATATTCAGTTCTTAATATTAGATGATGAAAATAGTCCAATAAATAATTAGCATGTGTGATGTGAGTAATACATTAAATAAACGTGTGGTTTCAGTCTATATTTTCACCCAAACCTGTTTGGTTGCCAATTTGATGTTCTTACTATTTACTAAGGTGTCTTGTATCAACCTTGATAGAAAGATTTTTAATATGTGAATTCATCATACAAACCTAGTGACATCATGTATATCTGACTTTTTGAACCTAATAAAACCTTCCTAATAATGCCCTCAAACATTATTTTAATTTTAGGACAACCTTGCAAAATAGTGAACCAGTTTCCTCTGAATAAACCTTGTTCTTGGTGGGTTTAAATATTTTAAACATAACTTTTAATATCTTTTGGAATATAAATTTTCATAAGTTTTAACATTTACTTTAATATCTCTAAATCTTCAGGAATGGGCCAGCACTTCAAACAGAGGAAAGAATTGCATTGATAGCATAACCATCAATGATATGCATGATCAGATTGGACTATGCAACACAATCACATTTTCTTAGTGTGGCTCATATTGACTGCTGGAACAAAAACCCACCATCCAAAGCATTTTATTTGTTTTGAGGATCAAAGTCAGTTGCCAGCCAACCATATGTTATATACAGCCAGCATGCTCAGATGACAGGCACCCAATCCAGCACTTGAAATTTCCCAAGCTAGCTCCTACTCTTAATCAGGGGTCCAGCATGTTTAACTTAACATATATCATTATTTATAACTTTAAATTAATGGTATTGCAGTAACAAGAGAGAGAAAATAAACCAAATAATAATTAAGAAAACATTAGTTAGATAGAATGATAGAATGATAGATAGATAGATAGATAGATAGATAGATAGATAGATAGATAGATAGATAGATAGATAGATAGATAGATAGATAGATAGATAGATAGATAGATAGATAGATAATAAAATTATAAATGATTAGTTTAGGCTAAATTTATATAGTCTTTCTTTAGAGTTCATTTCACTAAAAAATTATCAAGTGTCTATAGACAGTGATGAAAATATATTTACCTAGATTTTCAAGGATTAGATGTTGCAGTTTATTTGGTCTTGGTCTTTATTAGTGTTACTTTCCAACTGGTTGACTTCTTGGTCTCCATCAATGGTTTCAGGGCTTCTATTCTTTGACTTGACAGTGGAAGAGAGAGAGTAGCAGCAGTATCTATTTCATGACTTAAGCATTGATTCTGGACATTGGTTCCAGGCATGGACAATTGATTTTAGCAAAGGATTTTGGGAACTGAAACCCAGTCAAACACTTCTAAGATGGTCTCTCAATGCATGTTGGTATTTCTGCAGCTTCTGCAATAATATTTTCTGCAGCAGTAGTGACTGGTTTTATTCTGTCCTTAAAATTCTGAATTTCTGGAGCAATGAATAATGTAATCAATCAATGATAGCATAAACACCAGAATGATTCACAGAGTTAAGAGCAGAATAATAATAGTAGATAGCTGCAACCTTTTATACTTTTCTTTTCCGTTGTTCATAGTTTATTTTTATTTTGATTTGAGTGTATCTTTTAATTAATTTTACATTTTTTAAATCTAATTGATTTTTATATTTTTCTTTAATCTAATCTTTTTTCTAGATTAATCTACTAACTCACTTTTATCCTGAAAAGATAGCTTACATAGTGTTTAATTATTACAATTTTAATATCATTATCAGTCAGGAAATGTTTATTGGCATTCAAAAGTTTACTTTCACTTTAGATTTTTATTAAGCTTTCTTTTGAACACTTTATTCTATTAACTTATTTTTTAATTTATAAAAAGGAGAGTAAGTTTTTAAAGTCTTTTTTTTCTAATTTTTTTTACCTGCTTTCAATAAACACAATCTTTTTTTTCATATGTCATAGCATCGTCCGGGAGGCAAACCCACAACCGTCTGCAACCAACTACTTGCTTGCAATGCGGCTGCGATGACTTCTCGGCTAACAATGCTTGACAAACACAATCTTTTTCTTTTTGCAAAACTATGTTTTAAAACTACTTCTGAAATAGTGATTTCTTTAACTATTATTTTCTTATTAATAAATTTAATTATGTTTTTCAATTATGAAATATGTAATGCAGATATATGTGAGTTTTATAACATATATCTTGCTAGCATTACATCACACACACACTCTTGTTTGAGAGGTAAAATGTATCAATTTGATTCACTTTAGCTCTGACATTTTTTTTTTACTATTTGATTTTCCATTTTTCATTTTATTTATTTATCTAAAATAAATTTCAAATTGCATACAGATCAACAAACTACAGAAGGTAATCTTTCCTACACTGCTTTATCTCACAGGCCATAATCTATGTTGACTGGCAATGATTAGGTGATATGTGAGGACCATCAGGGACTACATGCATTTTTCCAATGTGTACAAAGTGGGTGAATGCCATGAGTGGCAGAACACATCTGCTTATACCCAACTTTTACATGAGAAAATTTACTGACCATTTGGTTTATGCTAAACAAGATTTATTATAACTATATGATGTTGGGAATTTTCCTTCCAATGAAACTGACTAGCAGCTTACTCTGTAATTCTCTTTCCAGTGTGCACACTTTTTTAGATAAGGGACTGGGATGACATCTCCCAGGATGTCTTATGGGTTCAGGTGCTTTCTATTGAATTCTCATCTATCAAATGAACCCTTCCATTTTCATGCCCATTTTGGATCTTACATTCACACAGTGATAATCTACACTTAATACTTTTTTCTCAACCATTTCTGCACCGTCCCCCTTCCTCCACGACTCTATTAACCTAAACACAATCTACACCTATTTGAAAAATTATTTTGCAACAGTGTTATTATTCTTTTTATTATATACTTCATTCTATTTATTATAACTTTCTTCAACTTATTTGCTTTTAAAATCTTTTTTTTCATTTACATACATGATTTTCTACTAAAAAACATTTATTTTATTCTTGTGTATTTACTCTAAAACATTATTATTTTACTTTATTCTAAATAAAAAATTCTCATTTTACTTCATTATCATCTGTCAACTTAAATAAAAAATTTTTTTATTTTATTTCATTTATATACTCTTTTCTTTCCATTACTAATTCTCAAATAAAAAAAAAACATTTTATTTATTCAACTTTATTTATTTTACTTTATTTCATTATTACTTCTCAGAAAAACCTTTTATTTTATTTGTTTAACATTATTTCCATTCTCATAATCCATGTACAATAAACTAGTTTTTTGCTGCCTAAAAGTCCATCCAGTTAATATAAACTCCAACCCCCCCCCCCCAACCTTTGTCATGTAGTTCTTTTTTTCTAACTAATTTTATGATATAGGTTCCTTTCTCCCTTTTGTCTCTTTTTTGCTTGTGTTTTGTAGTTTGTTTTTTTTTCATTTTAAACTGTTTTATTTTCTGCTTCTAGTGTTGTCTGTAAGTAAAATTTAATTATGGTCACCTTTTCTGGTATTGATTGGCTCTGCTATTTGAATGCAGTTCCATTTTACTTTTTTTTTTTAAAAAAAAAAAACTTCCTTTTTGTTATGTTTTACTTCTGACACATCTTTATTTTTAGATTCATGATTATCATTTGAGTCAGAAATACTTTCTGGTTCAGATTTACTTTCTAAGTCAGATTTATTTTCTGGTTCAGGTTTATTTACCATATTTGAACTATTTAATTATGCATACTTATTTGCACTTTCCTGTTTATTTTCAGTTTTATCTAATTTATCATTTAACTGTTTACTTTCTAATACTATTTTCTAGTCAGCCTATCATCATTTCCTGTATTAACTGTTCTATTTGTTTGTTGAAATTTTTTGCATATTTTTCAAACTTTTTTCAAATGACTTTTTGATTTCATTTTTCTTTTATATTAATTCTTTCTATTTTATCAGATACTTACTGTTTCTTTATTTTCATTATTTTTAATTATCTAAATCAAATGAAGTGTTGAACTAACTCTAAAAATTCCTACAGCCATCTCTAATTTCCACCTGACTATAAACAATCCCCAATAATAAATTTATTTATCTCTTTGACTATTTTTTATTCACTCTCCTTTTTATTTACATATCTTACTTTTTTATTTTATATTTTTAATTATTTAATTCTTAATATAATTTGTTTGCTTTGGTCTATTTTTCTTTTCACACTGCTCACCCATTTCACTTTTATAACTACGTAATTTAGTGTTTAATTTAATTTTTAGTTTGGGATTTTAAAAAAAAAACAAATTAATTTGTTAACTTTAATTTTTTTAAATTATATTTATGCTGGGTCATTTATGATACTTTGGCACCCATGTTGGATGGCATTTGAACCAGGACCCTCTAGATGAACCTTATTCTTGCTGGGTTTAATTGCCCCATCAAGCAGGTAACCCGCACGTCTTATTTGATAGGTTGACATGTTGTTTTTTTCTTTACTGATGTAAAAATTATAAGGATGCTGTCAACAAAAATATGGGAATTTGATAGATCTCTGATGTAGCTTTCCAAAGACGTCTACCACAAAAAAATCTGATAAAATTTGAATTTTTTACAATTTTTTTAATCAAGCAGTGCATTATTTTTTTGTTGTTGTTTTTTGATCAATTTTGTAATTTTCATGAAGCAATAAAGACAGAAAATACATACCAGTCTTTACATAGACATTCATCAGAGTAAAATTAATCGTATTCATAAACAAGGCCTACAATGGAGCCTAAACATAAAGCACAATATCAGACCCATAAGTATAAAATTTTAATTTTTTTAATAATATTTAAATTTTTTTTTTCAAATTTTGAAAAGATGATAATTATTATTAATTTTAGTTTGTAGTTGGTGTGTGTCAATATAAATTATATATTTATTTATGCTCATATAGAATTCATATCTACCGTAATTTTCTAAAGTTCTAATCCACTTATTTTATAAAAATAAACTTATTTTATAAAAATAATGATTCTCAAAAAGATTAATATTTTATTATTATGTTTATATGATGTGTTTGTGTTTACAAGTAATGAGTTACAAAACTAATAATCAAATATATAGAAAGATTGCATATGCTGGCAAATAATCAAATTCTGATTCTTGTTTATGCCTTGATACTTATGCTTTGGAGTCACTCTGGTTTTGCTATATGTTTTATCATATTATTTTCAAGTCTATAGCTAACAAATGGACTATATGCAAATAAATTATATCTATGTGATACACTAAATATAACAAGATAGCATCACTAGTGTGCATAAAGAATATAAATATCACTGGTGTGTGTAAAGAATATAAATATCACTGATGTACACAAAAAAATATAAAATGAAGAAATGAAACTCATTTTATCAGTGATACAGTCAGTAGCTACAATTTTCAGTTTTAGATATTCAAGAAGCCAATCTACTATGATGACAAATGCATATCTATTTTCTGGAAATGATTTGTTTTGTATCTTTTATTAGGATGAATCTTTTTCTTATAGACACCTTTGACATTTGGTAACTTTTGGGGTACAAGATAAAAATGAAGAATTCATATGTGACTTATTTTGGAGATTCTGAAGCTATGAATTATCTCAGTTAAGACATATTATATATGGTTTGAAAGATAATTTTGTAAGGAATACAAAGAAATTATAACTGAAGATATAATTTAAACTTAGTTCATGATGAATTAGAAATTATGAATAAACAATAAAGTAATAAATATTTCAGATGATGAAAGTTTTTTTTCTTATTTTTTAAATGGTTATCACTATTTGTCTTAGAATTATTGTTTTTCTTAGTTTTTCTAGTTTCTATTAATGTAACTTTTTTTGCTTTAACATAATTAAAACTGAAGTTATTGTGAAAATTGTGTCTCATTTTTAGTTTTTAAAAAAATTCAATACGTCATCCTAGACCCAAACAATTAAATGATTCCAATAAAATGAAAATGGTGTACTTAAAGAAAAGTCCAAAATTCAATTGGGTATGCTCATTTTAAGAATCATTCTAAATTTTTGATTGAAAAGTCTCCAAGAGCTGTCAATAAATAAGCAAGTCTTCATTATATTTTTCTACTATTAATAAATTTGAAAACTGAATGAATTCCTTCGTCTAAATTTCATCATATAGAAGATAATACAAATATATAATTTTATTTTGATTATACTCAATTTGTTATCTTGGACCTGTAAATTTGTTTCTTAAATTAATTAAATAAGCATGTCAAATGTTATTTTTTAAAATGGACCAAGTTGGCTCATAATGCACCATCTTTGGTTTTTAGAAACTTTAGCACCGAGTCAAAGTTTTTATAAAATGATTCTAGTGGTCACTTTTTAATAGCCAATAAACTTATGTATGAAGCTGCAAGTGAATGAATTCTTTCTCATTTTCAATACAAAGTTGTATAAAGCAATCTCATTCAATTAATTGTTTTTGCTTTTGTTGATTGCTTTAATAATATGGTATGACCTATGTAAGCATTAACACAGATTTTTAGCAACTATCCATTGACAATGAATTAACTAATCTACATTGAATACATTTTGATTTTTTTTTTTAATATGCAAAAAAACTTCTGTAGCATTCTATCATTTTTGGAGCTCTATCAATAGCAGTTGATAAGATATTAGGATTTTTTTTTTCTTTTAAATTTTTTCACTATATAAAATTTTGACTCTTTTGTAATATAAGTTTGCAAAATTTTAGCAAATAATAGTTTTTGGAAATTTTTTTCTGCTTTATTGAATTGTATCTATGTTATAAGTGAGACTTTATTTTCAGATAAAGTTGACTCATCAAGTATAGAAAACTGGGATGTTTTTAAATAAATCTTTCATATGTTGACCACATTATCAATTCTTCCTTGCACTGAATTTTTGTTCAAATTCTGACTTATATAACAGTGCAAGTTTACTCATTTATAACTGATATAAATGCAGATTTCTTGATTGATAAATCAGCAACAAAATGTTGTAAGAAGCTTGCAACCCACATTTTGTTTAGATGCTATTAAAAAGAGTTTAGCCAAAGTCAGTTGTCTCAAAAACATTTTTTAAGTTTTTAGAAATGACATAAATCTAATTTTCTTATCTCTTTGTGTAAGGTGACAAAAAATTAACAGCCTAAAATAGTAATAAATTAATAAATTTGGTTTTGTTCTTTACTCACATTCAATATATGTAGTTGATCAAATATCAGATTAAATTTATGAAGAAGTAATTAATTTAAAAATATACATCAATTAAAAATCAGTTAATAGTTTTAATTTATTTCTTTTATTAAAAATATTTTTTCCTTATTAACACAAGCTTATTTACCAATTAACATAGATGTCTCAATAGAAATAAATAACTGTTAATGATTAATATTTTTTTCCTATTGATTTCATTTATCTGTTTTCATCAATATTGTAATAAAACATATGAAAATTTATATATCAGATAGTATTATTCTACTGGGTATAAGTATACTATGATTTTATTATTGATAAGCACCAGATGACACAGAAACACGTGGTAGATATGTAAGAAAATGTATAAGAAGACTTATAACTTGTTTTATTATAATAACAATAATGCACTTTCTTTGCGTATGATTTTTTGTATTGCATGAAGATTGGAAATATCAATATGAATTAAAATTTTTAAATACTTATTGCATCATATGAATCAAAACAGCATAAATTAACTTTCATATATGCCACCTATTTATAGCATTAAATTGTAATCAAGTTGTTACATGCATGTTTCCTGTTGATGTACATTGGACTTCCAGACAGTGCAACAATAAGCTCAGATGTCATCACTTGCTTATTAAAATTTTAACAGCTGATTTGACTACTGATTGTTTATAATTGATATTTTGTGTATTTATTTGGAAAATAAATAGTCATTTCAATTTCATAAATAATATTTCTGTGGTGTAATTTTCATTACACCACTCTCATGCAATGTAAAGAACTGGTTTCTACCTGCTTTTAACACTTTGTGGAGGGATCTAATCACAAACATACAACTAAAGACATGTGAAAAAGATGCATGATCCCCAAAATATGCTGAACTAGCCATCATCAGATTGCACAGATCAGAATCTTTTACATATATCTTTATCATTGTTCAATGTATATATAGATAGCCAATTACTACAGTCTAAATGATGTGTCAAAATTACTGTTTTCACAACTTTGACACTAACCACTTGATGAAAGTATATTGATGAATCCCCATCTTGTTTGAGAGTGGTGCAGTGAAAATTACACTGCAGAAATATTATTCATTAAATGAATAATTACTAGTTTAATGAAAGACTAATAAAAATTATTAATATACTTCCAGCAAGTAGTTTATGACAAAGTTGTGTGCACAATAAGTTTGGCACATCAATTAAACTGTAATAATTTGCTATTTATATATACTGAACAATGATAAAAATATGTGTAAAAAGTGGGTGGTCTGGACCAACTGATGAGTGCTGATTCAGCATGAAATGTACATCTTGGGGATCTCAGATCTTTTACGTCTTTGGTCACATGTTTATGATTACACTTCTCCTGGTATAATGATTAACATTTAAAGTAATGAATAACTAACTAATAAAAGTTATGAATTTTGATTTTATGTTATACAATAGATAAAACATATATAAACGGTTAACCGCCTTATTTTTGTTCGATATTCCCCAATTCCACTTGAGGCTACTATTGCCCCCCTCCGGATTGTTTCAGAACCCATTAGGCGATAAAATCATCACCTTGGGAAATATTTAAACCAAATACATATCTTCATCATCATCATCTTTATCAACCATTATCAATCCACTGCAGGATGAAGGTCTCTCCAAGTTTAATCCATCTTCTCCGATCTTTAGCTTCTCTTCTCCACATCACCCCTACACATTTTCTTATTTCATCCATCCATCTTACATGTGGTCTCCTTCTGGGTCTTTTACAATCTCTTGGAATCCAGTTTAAAATTTCAATTGTCCATCTATTATCATCTCTTCTAGCAATATGTCCAGCCCAACTCCACTTCAATCTTTTAATTTTTTCAATGAGGTCAGTAACACCTGTTTGTTCTCTTACCCATACATTGCGTTTTCGATCTCTTCTTGTTACTCCCAACATACATCTCTCCATACTTTTTTGAGTGGTCTGAAGTCTCTGTATTGATCTTCTATTAGGTGTCCAAGTCTCAGATCCATAAGTAAGAACTGGTAAAACACATTTGTTAAAAACCTTTCTTTTCAAACACATAGGCATATTTCCTTTTAATATCAAGTTATTTCTACCAAAAGCACTCCAACCAAGTTTAATTCTATGATTAATTTCCTCTATTATGTTTCCATCTGTATTAATAATCTGACCAAGGTATTTGTAACTCTTAACTTCTTCTAATTCATCATAATCAATCTTTATTTTCATATTTTGAGCAAATTGATTAAACATTACTTTAGTCTTTTTAACATTTATCTTTAGTCCTACTTTCATCTGATAACTCCTGCAACATTTCCTGCAGCTTGGAAGCATTATTTGCAAAAACAACTACATCATCTGTGAAATCTAAATGACTTAAATAATCTCCATTTACTTTCACTCCTTTAGTTTCCCATTTTAATCCACAAAATACTTCTTGCAGTACTGCTGTAAAAAGTTTTGGAGATATGGAGTCACCTTGTCTTACACCTTTCTCAATGTTGACTTTCCAAGTATCATTATGTAATCTAATTGTTGCTGTTGCATTTTTATAAATATTCTTTAAAATATGACAATATCCTGGATCTATACCTTGATGATCCAATGCTTTAATCACTGAAGAAATGTTTATAGAATCAAATGCCTTTTCATAATCTACAAATCCAAAACATAATGACAACTCATATTCATTTGTCCTTTCTATAACTTCTCTCAATACTTGAATATGATCTACTGTACTAAAACCACTTTTAAATCCAGCTTGTTCTCTTGGTTGGTGAAAATCCAAGGTTCTCTGTAGACGAGTTGTAATTATCTTGGTAAAAATTTTATATAAAACTGATAAAAGGCTGATAGGTTTGTAATTTCTAATATCTTCTTTATCACCTTTTTTAAATATTAATATTATTACTGCATTCTTCCAATCATCCAGTACATCTTTATCATTTAGACATTTGGTATATAACTTTGCTAATATTTTTTCTGTTTCTTCACCTGCTTCTTTTAATATATCAATTATAATTCCATCATTACCTGGAGCCTTTCCTTTTTTCATACATTTAATTGCATTTCTCACTTCTTCATTTAAAATTCTGGGCAATTCGGAAGATGTAATAGATATAGGAGGTACTTGTTCTTTATTACTATATAATTCTTGATAAAAATCTTCTACCAATTTCATAATGTCATCTCTCTTTTTAGTAATAATTCCATCTTTTTTCCTTATTGCAGATATAAATTTCCTACCAATACCAAAATGTTGTTTTACATTCTTAAGACTTTTATTTTCTTCTACAGCTTTTCTTGCTAGTTCACAGTTATACTTTCTTATATCATTTTCAACTCTTTTCCGCACCATTTTACAAAATTCGAGATATTCAATTCTTTTTAATGCATCATTCTTGCATATCTTCATATTCCTTCTTTTCTTCATAAGTTCTCTAGTCTCAGTAGAAATTTTATTAGTCAATTGCTGCTTTTTTCTACCAGCTATCTTTGTTGCAGTTTTTAAAAGTGTATCAGTTATTTTCATATTAATTTCATTCAAATCTGAATCATGTTCAAAATCTACTAATACTTGAAACCGATTTGTAAGTTCTAATTTAAATTCATTAGAATGTTTCTGAAGATTAGGAATATCAACTGTAAATATAGTTTTTCTTAATAATTTTTGTCTCTCTAGTTTTACATTAACATGTATCTTACCCCTTACTAATCGATGATCACTTCCTGTGTTAAATTTATTAAGAACATTACAATCTTGAAATATGTATTTCCTGTTAGTCAAAATATAATCCAATTCTGCTGTACCTTCATTTGGATGCTTCAATGTCCATTTCCTTCTAACATTTTTCTCAAAAAAAGAATTCATAATATAAAGTTTTTCCTTCTCTGCAAACTCCACAAGTCTATGTCCTCTCTCATTTCTATTACCATAACCAAAATTACCTACAACACTTTCATCTTTCATCTGTTTACCAATTCTAGCATTAAAATCTCCCATAACAATTTTAAAATGTTGTTTACTCTGATCAAAAGTCTTTTGTACATCCATATAAAAATCTTCTACTACTTCATCACTGTGAGAACTTGTTGGGGCATAAACCTGAATTATCTGCATTTGATATCTGCTATTAAGTTGTATAACTAATCTTGCCACTCTGTCTGATACACCATCAATCTCCACAATATTGTTCTTCCACTTTTTATTTATAATGAATCCTACTCCACTTGTATTTCTAATATTTGTGCCTTTATAATAGAGCATATGTCCACTTTTTAAATCAATTGTCTCTTCACCTTTTCTTCTAACTTCACAAAGTCCAATAATATCCCATTTAATATAAGAGAGTTCTTCTAATTCTTGCAATCTTCCTTCACTTGAAAGTGATCTGCAGTTGTAAGTACCTAAATAAAAAGTCGTCATCAAATGGCAGCCTGGGTCCGCCTCCAGGATATTCTTAGCACCCTCCGCCTTCGGCCACCAACCGCTGCCTTGGTTGGTGACTTTACAGCCTCCTGGGATTAAGGGCCATGCTTTATTTTTGTCTGTCATGATTGTATAATTGGGAAAAATCTTTATCATTTACACAAACATTCATTCTGCCTTATCAGGCACTGAGAAGAAAGACCATGGTGTTTCTTGATCTTAAACTCAGAGGTAAAAAGCCAATAAACTCACCATGCTGGCTAATGCGTGTTGGTGAGCAGCCCATCCATCTTCGTATACTATATGAATAAACATATAGTAATAACAGCTGCAACGACAAGAACGTATGGAGTGGACATTAGGAATTTGCCCTGCTCGGTTCCTTTAAGGCCTCCAAGAGGAATCAAAGGGTCTCCTTTCAGTTAATAGCAAACTCCTTTCTGCAGCCATACATATCTTAAATAATAATAATAATAATAATAAGCTATTTTTCAAATTTGCTTAAAATTTAAAATAGTTAGCTTAAATGGCATTTTTTTTATTTTTATTTATTTATTTTTTTTTATTTAAAGAAAAAAAAAAAATTTTTAAATACACTTTTTTAAAAAAAGGACATCCAATGTATCACAATAATTTGCTATAGCTCACAATTATTAATTATTAATATTAAATAAAAAATATAGAAGTAAAACAAACTCCCGGGGTTTTTTTCAACATCACCAGCTTAAAGTTGTCATTTTGACTCCAAAATATTTCTTTTTTTTATAACTATTTTCCAAATAAATAAAAAATAGTACCGTATATAATGATATAGAATGAACATAGATATATACAGTAAAAGGCTAATGGTGAAATAATTTGCGTATCCACCTACCATGACCGTGATCTACAGTTCAGATCTGTACTAAATAAAGATTTGATTTATTTTTTTCAGGTTACAAGTAGACTTAGAAATTTTTTTTAAAAAAAATCCAAACTCATACATTCCCGTTACTGATTGATAAAGACGTAGTGACGCATTACTATTATGCATTTATATATTGAAAACAGGTATCTGATCTCTGCTGAATTGTTTTAATTAAAATAGATAATTAAATATAAACTGCTAAAATTTTACACTATGTACAATGTTGCTAATTATAAAATTTGTAGTTCTAACTAATAATAGGACAACACTTTTTTTTTTTTTTTTGGAATAAAGATTTTTTTTATCTCTCTCTCTCTTTTTTTTTTTTAGAAAAGTGATAACACTAAGAAGGTGCCTCTGGGGAACAGGACCTGATTGGATACAATCTCACTATGGTTTAGATCTGGTTCCGTGAAGTTAAAAAAGACAAGCATTTGAGTAATTTATTGTCTTATCAGTAATGTGATCAAATAATGAAAAGAAGACGAAAAAAAAAAAAGACGTTCTGAAGTGATAACAGAAATGGTCTGTTTTTTGTTTTTTTAAAACACAGTTTAAATTGTATTATAATTCTATTATCTGAGTTGTATATGTGGGTAAATATAAAAAATAAGTCTTTAAATAGCTCACAGAAGAGTTTACATATAAATTACGTAAAAGAATAAAAATTAGAGAAAAACTGATTTTATATGTAATATTCAAACAGAAGTATATTGTATATATTTTGTTTTTTTTTCTCCTCACAAATAAAATATCTGATATTATTTTTAAATTACTATATATACTAGATAAGTTAATGATATTATTTTTATGCAAAGTAAATTATAAAATTGTTTTAAAAGTCTTTGTAAAAAAACAATATGTATATTTAAAAAAATAACAGTTAAAAATAAAACAAATTAATTTTTGGAAAAGAAAAAAAAAATTAGTAGTAATATTAGAGAGAAAAAAAGTGAAAAACAATAAGATAAGAATTACACAAAATAGATTGAGATGGAATAGCTAACATAATATAAGGATACTAGTAAAAATGATTGGTAAATAGATGATTGATAGAAAAAAAGGAAGAGAGGCATTGACCACGTATTGCCAATATGTAATAAATGCGGAAGAAAAACAGAGCTTAGAAAGAATTTCAAAATTAAATGTTTTTTTTTAATGTTAACAATGTAAACTATGGATTATCCAAAAGTAAATAGTTAGAAAATTTGAAGAGGAACTTAAGTCAAAAAATAATTAACGAAAAATAAATTTTAAAAATGTAATAAGTAACAATGAAAGTTATGTAATAAAATAAAATTAAGTTTTTTATATTAAAACATTAGATTAAAAGACAGAGCTAAACCATGAGATGCTGAATGTGATAATATTAAATCTATTAACCATATGGCAGTAACATCGAGTTTAATATATATGTACAACTTTCACAAGTCAAATATATTATACGTATTAGAATTTAATTTGTTGTTTGATTCATTTCCAACTTAATATTGATAATGATATACAAAATTATCATCATCAAGGTCTCTCTAAGTTCAATGTATTTTCTCTGATCTCTAGCCATTCTTTTTCACATTACCTTAGCATCCTTTCTTATTTCATTCATCCATCTCACATGTGGTTTTTTTTCTATATAATCTCTTGGAATTCAGTTTAAGATTTTAACAATCCATCTATTATCACCTCTTCTAATAATGTGACTCACCCACCTCCATTTTAGTCTCTCAATTCTTTCAATGATGTTAGTACCAGCTGCTTGTTTTCTCACCCATATATTTTGTTTTTGATCTCTTTTTGTTACTCATAACATTTATCTATCTATACTTTGTGGAGTGGTTTAACATTTCTGTATTGCTCTTCTGTTAAGTGTCTAAGTCTCAGATCCATAAGAACTAGTTACACACATTTATTAAAAGCCTACACATAGGCATATTTCCTTTTAATATTAAATTATTTATACCAAAAGCACTCCAACCAAATTTAATTTTGTGATTAATTTCATTCATTATATTTTCATTTGTAGTAATAATCTGACCAAAATATTTGGAGTTGTTAGTTTCTTCTAACTAATTATTATCTATCTTTATTTTCTTCTTTTGAGAAAATCCATTGAATGTTTTTGTCTTTTTAACACTACTCTTTAATCCTACTTTCTTACTTTCATCTGACACCTTATGCATCATTTTCTGAAGCTCTAAAACATTATTTGCACAAATAACAACATCATCTGCAAAATGTAGATGACTTAAATAATGTCCATTTAATTTTATTTCCTTAGCTTTCCATTTTAATCTACAAAATACTTCTTGCAAAACTGCTGTAAAAAGTTTTGAAGACATGGAGTTACCTTGTTATCTCAATATTAATATTTTTGGTATTATTATGTAATCTAATAATTGTTATTGCATTTTTATAAATATTTTTCAGAATATGACAATATTCTGGGTCTACATCTTGATGATCCAATGCTTTAATCACTGAAGAAATGCTTATAGAATCAAATGCCTGTTTATAATCTACAAATCCTGCATAAAGACAACTCATATTTATTGGATTTTTCTATAAGTTTACTTAATACTTGGATATGATCCACTATACTAAAACCACTTTTAAATCCAGTTTGTTCTTTTGTTTGGTTTAAAACCAATTGTAGATGAGTTGGTAAAAATTTTGCATAAAACTGATAAAAGACTGATAGGTTTGTAATTTCTAATATTTTCTTTATAATATTTTAAAAATATTAGTGATACAAAGAACGTTAAAATATTTAACAACAGAACATGTTTGAATTTGTAATAGAGAAAATTTATTTAAAGCTTGAAGGCTTACTATAGTGAAACCCAACCTAACTTATTTGCAAGACTTGCCCAGCATAATTATCTGTACAACCAGGCCAAGAAAAATAATGATTACTTTTCACTTTTCTTGGATCATGAATTGCAGTTGGGCCATAACTTTGATCTCTCTATTACAGACTTTGTTTGTTCCAAGAGAGATGACAAAAAGAGACAGACGAAGAAGGCATGGTCAATAGCTAAAGATCATCATGTCATCAATAAAAAGAACTCCAAAGCCCTCTCTTTCTAAAAAATAGCACTTGCTATTATCACTTTCATCATTAGTATGTAAATCTACTCCTAAAAATTCAGTTTTATGCTAATCTATTTAATATTCAAAAGTAACTTTAAATCTAGATCTCAACTTTCTTTCATCACATAATGCTAAGATTATGATACTACTTGGTATTGAAAGCATTCAGCTTTAAATAAATTTTCTTTATTACAAATTCAAACCTATTCTATTGTTAAATATTTTAACATTTTTTTGTATTAATACAATTGTTGCAGAAAAACAGGGAAAATACTTTTTAGGATTAAATATTACTATTAATACTGCATTCTTTCAATCATCTGATATATCTTTGCCATTAAAATATTGGGTGTATAACTTTGCCAATTTTTCTATTTCTCCCCCTGCTTCTTTTAAATGTCAATTATAGTTCCATCATTACCTGGAGCTTTTCCCTTCTTCATAAATTTAATTGCATTTCTCACTGCTTTATTTAATATCCTAGACAATTCAGAAGATATATTAGTTGTAAGAGATACTTTTCCTTGTTCTTTATTGCTACATAATTTTTGATAGAACTCTTCTACAAATTTTATGATGTATTATCTCTTTTTAGTAATAGTTCTAACTTTTCCTACAATATCAAAATATTTTATACTGTTGAGATCTTTATTCTCTTTTACAGCTTTTCTTTCTAGCTCACAATCATACTTTCTTATATCATCATCAACTCTTTTTTGCTCCATTTTAGAAAATTCAAAATATTCAATCATTCTTAATTCATTATTTTTATATATTTTCATATTCCTTTTTTTCCTTCATAAATTATCTTGTCTCAGTAGAAATTTTACACATCAATTGTTGCTTTTTTGTTCTAACTATCTTTGCTGCAGTTTTTTAAAAAATGTATCAGTTATATTCCTATTGATCTCATTCAAATCTGAATCATGTTCAAAATCTGTTAATATTTGAAAACAATTTGCAAGTTTTAATTTAAATTTATTAAAATATTTCTAAAGATTAAGAATATTAACTGTGAATATTATGTCTTAATGATTTTTTCTCTAACTGTGCATTAACATACATTTTACATCTCACTAATCAATGATCACTTCCTATGTTCAATTTATTAAGAACATTACAATCTTGAAATACGTATTTTCTGTTAATCAAAATATAATCCAACTCTGCTGTATCTTTATTTGGATATTTCCATGCCCATTTCTATTTAACATTTTTCTCAAAAAATGAATTCATAATATAAAGTTTTTTTTACTGCAAACTCCACAAGTCTATGACCTTTCTCATTTCTATTACCATGACCAAATTTACCTACACCTCTTTCATTTTTCAATTATTTTCCAATGCTGGTATAATGTGTCACATAACAATTTAAAAATGTTGTTTTGCCTAATCAAATGTATTTTGTACAGCCATATAAAAAGTTTCTACTTTGTCATCATTATAAAAACCTGTTGGAGTGTAAACCTGACCTGTTGGGGTGTAAACCTGAATTAACTGCATTTGACAGCTGGTATTAAGAACCTTGTCATTCTATCTGATGCACCATTAACCTTCACAATGTTGTTTTTGCACTTTTTATTTAAAATGAAGCCTACTCCTCTTGTATCTCTAATGTTTGTGCCTTTGTAATACAGTACATGCCCACTTTTTAAATCAATTTTCTTCTAACTTCACAAAGTCCAATAATGTCCCATTTAATATAAGCCAATTAGTTCTTCTAATTCTTGCAATCTTCCTTCTCTTGAAAGTGATCTGTAGTTGTAAGTGCCTAAATAAAAAGTCATCATCAAATGGCAGCCTATGTCCACATCAGGGAATTTTTACCACCCTCTACCCCCAGCCACCAACCACTACCTTGGTTGATAACTTTACAACCTCCTGGGAATAAAAGCCATGATTTATTTTTATCTATCATGATTGTAAATATCTATTTAAAAAAATTCATTCACACACATTCATTCTGTCTTCAAGAAAACTCAATTGAATACATTTAATAGCTATCAGGCAACTGAGAAGAAAGACCATGGTGTTTTTGATCTTAAACTCAGAAGTAAAAAGCCAATAAATTCACTGCACTAGCTAATGCATATTGGTATGTAGTCTATCCATGTTCACATACTGTATGAACTTTCACATAGAATAATAGCTGCAACAACATAAAATGTATGGGTGGATAATAGAAATTTGCCCTGCTTGGTTTTCTTTAAAACCTCCAGGAGAATCAAAAGGTCTCTTTTCAGTTAAATGCAAATTCCTTTTTGCAACCAATATACAAAATATATAGATTTAATTGGTTACATTTTTTAGCTTTTTCAATAAGTAGGGAAGATTTTCTTTTACTGAAGTCAGTAATGTTTCACAATGATAGATTCATATTACTCATTGTTCTGGTGTTTTATTCCTATGCTTTTTATCAGATAACAAGTCTAAGAGTCAATGTTCATCTCTCAGATAGTAACGATAATAATTGATAAAAGTTAATAAAAATAATTTTTAAGAAATACAATAAAAAATTATACTTCTAGAATTCTCAATTTATTTTTTACTTTCAAGCATACATTTTGCCACATAAAATTAAACAGCTAACTCTACATTCATTGCAAGTATGAAAAGTGTATATTATCATATTACTAAAGCAGAAACAGTGCTATCATTAGACAAATTAGGCATGTTCTTAAGACTTAGGATAAAATGAGAGGAACAATATTATAATGTACATTCTGTTGAGAAGAATAATTATTTCTGTGTTTTTAACTTTTTATACAAAATGTTTATTCTTAAAAATTCAAATTGGTAAATGTTTGTATTGGAGGAAAGGGAGCTTTCCTAGGGCATAAAATAATCTGGCAATTTCCCTGAAATTTGATGAATTATATAAAAATCATTTATGAAAATTATGTCAGCAAAAAAAAAATGTACATATTAAAACAAAAAAAACATTCAGCAGGTATTGGATAGTCTACTAAAAGATGAGCACCGTTAATAATTAGTTAGGTAACACTATTTATATATTTTAAACCAAATCTAAAAAAAGAAATACATTTCAATGAAACCCTTTGTTTCTGAACAAATCGACATCAAATGATATTATCTCAAGGCTTAGCACATTATCTGACACATAACATTCAAAATTATGTTATCATGATTCATTTTGTTTTCACTTAAGTCAAATTTCAGGTCAATTATTGACAAATTTGCAAACTTCCTATCAAAAACAAACAACAAAACTCATACAATTCAATATATATATATATATCAAATTTTATTAATTCTTTAACTTAAGTTCTAAACAATTAAAATTTTTTTAATAGGTATACGGCACATACAATGTGTTCTTTAGACATACAAGTCTTAAATTCAGTTTTGAAAGATAAAATGGAGTCATATTTACAACCCATGTTATCTAAAGCACTTTTTTTTTAAAAAAAAAGAGAAAAGAAAATATGCTTTGGAGGACAAGTAGCAATACAGTATAAAATAATATTTGACATTGTCTGTATTGCAAAAAAAAAGAAGAAGCTCCAATGATAATACAACTAGACATTCAAGATGATCTTTGATTCAGTATTAATTAAGACAGTTATCCAACATATCAAAAACCTTGACATAACTATTAATGAAATAATATTTTATTAAATTAAGAAATACAAATCACAATAAATGGAAGGAGACCTCACCAGTATCTAATCAGTACTACAAATATTCCCATCAAATGCTTTTTTTTTTTTAAAATATAATAAATCTGCTTCAAAGAATTCAAATGAAAAATAAATAAAACTTACATTGTTTCATTAAATGCATCATTATCTTGTCTTGTCTATGTGGATAATGTAACTGATTTTTTCATATCAAAAAAAGATTTCAATTTTGCTCAACATAATAAATAAATATACAGAAAAAATAATGTACAGAAATTAATATAATAAGCTATACATATGATTTATACATATAGACTAACAACATAATGAAATAGTTCATTATCAGTTTGTTTAGAAATTCTATTCTATCTCAGTCTAACTGCAATGGGAATTTAAATACAAAAACTGAAACAAAGCAATATAATGGTTAGTCAATTTTCTATCAAAATCATATTTATAAATAACCAAGATTTCATATCATTAACCAGTCAAAACTTACAGAAAAATGTTCTCATTTTTTATATATTAAATTATGCAAAAAAACTACAATAAAACACATCTAATCAATAAGACACATCTAATCTCTAGCAAACTTCAATGATCTTGTCTCTCATTTAATGTGTGTATTTAGGATCCAAAAAATTAATAATCTGTATGTAATAGCTCTAATAAGAAAATGAAGAAATATTAAAAAAAAAACCTCTCTTAGATACATTTCTACCTATAAGTGAATGTTGTAAAAACTGGTTAGCTTTAATTAAATATCTTAAAAGTATAACTTTAAACAACTACCCTACAATCTTTTTGAAAATAGATATATTACCAAATATGTCATTTCCTAAAATAGGAAAATCTTACATGGTATATCAAAGAAAGAAGGTATTATTACAATTTCCTTTTATATTTGAGAGTAGACCACAATTTTTGACTTGCAAAGGCCATAATAAATAACACAATAACCTCACTTAACAAAATTTTGAAAGCACTTCCTCCCCAAATATCAGAATGGTAATATTTGCACTGCACTCATTATAGTATACAAAAATATATTTGATTGGTGAGAATAATATCAAGAAACACCCCAACATTTTTCTAAAAAACTGAAACTGATGAAGTTACAGAAACAAAAAAAAGAAGAAAAAAAACATGATCATTACCAATGCAGAGAGCTGATCTCTGACAAAGAGATAAATTAATAGTCCTTTTTTTTAGTCATGAGAATGGTCCAAAAAAAATGTTCAACTAAAAAGTATTTCTAGTCATCTATTTTTAATTTTTTATAATGCCTTTTCAGTGCAATAATATAATTAGAGATTATTCAGGAGAATTCCTTTTCTCGATTTCTCAAGAATTCTCGCTTGATAAATTTTTCTCGATTCTTGAAAAATTTAACCACATTTCTTGAAAATTTCGAGAAAAAAAAATAAAAACAGAAAAGCAAGTTATTTTTACAAAACATTTAAAAAAAATTCTAATACAACTTTTTTATTAATTCTTATTGTATTATTTTTTCATTTAAGTATTAATATGTGATTTTGACATTTTGTTAATATTATCTAAAAAATAATTTGCAAATTATCTACATACTTTTACTGCATATAAATTTTATATAGAATTCATAAATTTAAATTTATTAAATATATATGTACATACTTATATAGACTCCAAAAATGAGCGAGCAGAACAATAGTAATTGCTGGAAATATATTTAAAAGGAAAAAGAATGAAATTCAATATTAAGCAAAAGGCTTTTGCATGAATTTAAAATTCAAATATGAAAGAGGAGTTTCATTAGATTTAAATTATTTACAAGAAGGAGATTACAAATTCTTCAAATCTACCTTGAACTTTGTTATCATTTAACTAGCTGAAAATTATATGCAGAGATTATTCTAAAATAATTACATAGACGGAGTGGAATATAAAAATTTTGACTTGTGAATCAGACATTGAAGTAGTGACAGATAGCTGCCCTGCAAATACTTCAGTAAGTTTAAAACAACAATTAGAAGAATCAATACAACCAAGTTTAAAACAATCTCAACTAGTTGTAAAAAAATTTTAATGTTGGGAAAAAAAAATTACTTGAAGCTGCAGAGAAATTGAAAAATAATTTGAAAAATTTGAAATCTGCGTTAAACACAATAAAACCTACCTATATCAACAAAAATGAACTTTTTTCGATGTCCGGTCTTATTGTATTTATAAGAAGAACTCGCTTAAAAGATTCATCGATTGATTGTTTATCTTTTTTAAAACATTATTTTTTAAAAAAGAAAGCCTAGAATTCATATTTAATCTGGCTAATTTTAAAATTGGATCATGCAGGCATACATAATTTTTAGTTTTTAAAGGAGATGAAGATTGATTGAGTTAAAATTGAATTTGCAAATTGTTTTATTAAAGAATGTTTGTTTTTTCGTTTTAAATAAATTGTTATTAAAGTAATTTTCAAAATAAAAATAAAGATTTTTTAAAAATATTCTCAAGAAAAAATATGTTTGAAAATTGCATATTTCTAAAATTAACATATTTATTTACAGAGATTTTAACTCAGGATTTTTCAATCTATTCATCCTCTACTCCATCTCAAGCCACTGATACACATGACCACACACATGTGGAAAATATATATGATCCTAATATACATATTTCATGCAGAAACAGCACTCATACAGTTAGATCAGATCATAATCTTCCATACATATATTCAATCATTAAGCAGTTTATCTCCTCGATGTTTAATGAATTGGCTCAATCTTCTATCTTTTCAATTATTCAATCATCCATTTTATTAAAAAATTGATAACAGAACCCTCAAAGCTCTTATTTGATTTGACATTGTAGTCATGCTCATGTAGACATTACATTAGTCTAACTTCTCATATTATCAGACTTCAAGAATATGATGGGCTAGATTGGCATAATGTCTACATGGGCATAACTACAATATCAAATCCACTAAACATCATATGTAATATATAGGGTATATGAGAACAGACTTTCACATGACCCACCACTCTCCACACTATCTCATAACACTGATACACTTGAACACATATATGTTGAAAAGATAAATATTCACCAATATATGTATTTTATGCTAAACCAGCAATCATCAGTTGGTCCAGATTACCATTTCTACACATATATGCTATAAGTGCTCAGATATATATTAAGATAGCCAATTCTCATACTTTAATGGGCAGGCTTCAATCTACTCCACACTCCAACTCTTCAACCATCCATTCAATTGAAAATCTGATGATGGAATGCTCAAAGGCCATTCTGAGGTTAAGATTCTTGTCACACCCATGTTGACCTAAGATCAATCTGACTCCTCATGTACAGGACAGAATCCATTTAATACATATAATAGGCAGACATCTCTACTATGTAATAACTAAAAAACACAAGTTTATTATATACTTGTGTCTATATATGTAATATATAGGGTATATGAGCACAGACTTTCACATGACCCACCACTCTCCACCCTATCTCATAACACTGATACACTTGAACACATATATGTTGAAAAGATAAATAATCACCAATATATGTATTTCATACTAAACCAGCAATCATCAGTTGGTCCAGATTACCATCTCTACACATATATGGACCAACTGATGATTGCTGGTTTAGCATGAAATATGTATATTGGTGATTATTTATCTTTTAAATATATATGTGTTCAAGTGTATCAGTGTTATGAGATAGTGTAGAGAGTGGTGGGTCATGTGAAAGTCTGTGCTCATATATCCTATATATTGTATATATAGACACAATTATATAATAAGCTTGTGTGTTTAAGTTAAACATCATATGATAATTTCTTATATGATAATTTCTTATGATTTACATAAGCTGTTGAAACAGAGGCAAAACTCTCCATACAGTAGAGCCACTCAGTGTAAGCCAAATGAATGCAAAAAGGTTTGTGAATAAAATTTCTATCTAGTACCTACTCATCCAATATCTCCAGACTAGTTTCTACTTTGTGGATTTTATTGATTTACCTGGCTTATACTGAGGGCACTACAGTATAGAGAGTTTTGCCTCTGCTTCCCTATTAAATTTAGTAAGGGCTTTGAGCATTCTGTCATTGGTTTTTTAATGAAATGGATAAAGATTGAAGCCTGTCCATTAAAGTTTGAAAAATTGCTATCTTAATATAAACTGAGCACTGATTGTATATTTGTGTGTGAGATTATGATCTAGTCCAATTAATGGTTACTGGTTCTGCACAAAATATGTATATTGGGGATCACTTATAGAATATGAATAGACTGAAAAATTCTGAATTCAAGTTGCTCTAATTACATACATAAAAACATTAAGTATAGTTAAGTTACATACTGCCTTAGAATTATATAATATATTTAATCTATATATTGTGCTTGAAACGCACATCCATGAAGATATATTAAAAGTTTATAATTGATTAGCACTTTCAGGAGCTTTGTGTTCCCATATTCATAGCTTATAATAATAATGTTTGTTGTTAGCTTCTCTAATAAATATGTATGCAAAATATATGCAAATCACTTAGACAGCCTATTTTTTTGAAATGGAGAAGCAAGCATCTCTTCTATTGATGGAGTTAACTGCTATAAAGCAAGCCTCCTTTATCTTGCATATGGTGTCATTGCTCTCTGTGCAAACTCTTTTAGCAGTGGTAGGCTTGAAAATGTGGCTGGTGGACCTTTGATGTTCAAAAAATATTGAGTTATTTTCCAATTTGATTCTTTCCCTGTTATATAAGGAGAACACAATATTTATGTAAAATAACATAGTTTTGAAGGAAATAAATCTTGTATACATTGTGCAAAAATGTTATATTAATTGCTTCAGTGGTAGAATATAGCTGAGAATAAAATATATTGAGGGTAATAACATTTTCTAAAAATAAAATTTTGCTCTGGAAGTTAAAAGCTGGGTGACAGAGCATATTACATTATTATTATCATTTTGAACCATTATTAATCTACTGCAAGATAAAAGTTTGTCTAAGTTTAATTAAGTGTATCAATCCATAGCCTCTGTTTCACACATCATACAAGCAATTTTTTTTATTCCATTTATCTGCCTCTTATTTCTATAGTCAAAATGTAATCCAATTCTGGTGTAACTTTATTTGGATCCTTTCGTGTCCATTTTTGTTTAACTTTTTTTTTTTAAAAAAAAAAACAGAATTCATAATATACCCTTTTTTTTTTATTACAAATATTAAATAAAAATCTGTCCTTTCTCAATTTTATCACTATAACCAAATTTCGTGTATATGTTCATATTTCAATAGTTTATAATTTTAGCATTAATGTCTTTCATAACAATTCAGGTCAAATAATATTTTTTAGAATTTTTACACTCATATAAAAATCTCCTGATTAATGTTACATATATGAATGTAATTATTTTTTGGATTGGTTTGTATATTCATTATAAAATTTACTTGTTAACATTTGTTATTAATTTTTCCTTTTTTTTACCTGGTACTAGAAATTCATAAGGATTCATGTGTAAGAAGTAGCAGAGCTGGTGACAATTTACAAACTTGTGTTTCAAAGTCTGCTACTCTACCATCATACCAAGTCACATGGTAAATAACTGAAAGATTTATTTCTAAGGAAATTTTGTAAGAAGTTTGAGCATGGGAAGTAGTAGAGCAGAGGTACATTTTAGAGTCTGCTACTCTACCATTCTTAAATCAAACAGAGCTGGAATTAAAACATACTCATTAATAGGCAGCTGCTAATAAAAAGTATTTAGTAATATTTAAAATTGATAAACTTTAAATAAAGTGCCACCTTCTCTCTTAATTGTGTCATAATCTTTTAATGCATATTTTATAGTAGCACTCAACCTATATTATTTTCAAAGTCATATTAAGAACTTATGTTCAAAGCATCACATGTTACATTGCCATATAAAGGGTTTACATACAAATAAACTTTTGAGTATAAAAAAAAATCAATTATTTTGAGCTTTAATTAATATACAGTGGTCAGATTATTACTGCAGATGGAAACATAATGGATGAAATTAATCATAGAATTAAACTTTATTAGAGTACTTTTGGTAGAAAAAATGTAATACTAAAATAAAGCCATGCCTATGTGTTTGAAAAATGTGTTTTACCAGTTCTTATTTATGGATCTGAAACTTGGACACTTAACAGAAAAGCAATACAAAGATTCAAGGCTACTCAAAGAAGTATGGAGAGAGAGACATATTACAAGTAATGAGAAGAGAGTGAAAATGCAATATTTGGGTAAGAGAACAAACAGGTTTTAGTGACATCATTGAATGAATTAAGAGACTGAAGTGGAGTTGGGTTGGATATATTGTTAGAAGAAATGATAATAGACAGATAGGTGAAATATTAAACTGGATTTCAAGATTATTGTAAAAGATCCAGGAAGAGACCACAGATGAGATGGATGAAATAAGGAAGTATGCAGAGGTGATGTGGAGAATAGAAACAGAAGATTGGAAAAAATGGATTAAACTTGGAAAGACCTTCATCCTGCAATGGATTGATAATGGTTGATGATGATGATAATGATAAATAGTCTATGAAAAACCAATTTATAGGAACTTTTAGGTTTTAAAAAAATCTGTTTGTAAAACAATTTGCAAATTATGGCTGCATAGCACAATAATTAAAACTAATTGCTACTAATAATCAAATGTTATCAGATGATAATAAATCTTATTGATATATATCTCTTTTTACTTACTTGCACTTTCACTAAAACAAAAAAGATAAATAAAACACATTTGTCAAAAAATTAAAGAATGGGAGAGATTATGTATATACACACATACTAGATAAAAAATTATCCATTAAAAACACATCTACCCGTCCTTTCAAATACTAAATGAAAGTAATTTTAAAAAATCGCGAGTCTAAAATAATAATATAGATAAAATCCAATATATATGTATAAAGAAATTTGGATTTTTAAAAAATCTGGATCTAAATACATACAGCAGCCACTTCTAAATGAAAATGACTATTCGAACTCTAAGGTAAAAATCAAAATGAAAGAAAAAAAACTGCTCTAAAAATAAAATTTTCCAATACAATACAAACTAATTTGTAAACCTTACAAATATCTCCAAATATAAAACATAGTGATCTATTTTTCTGTTTATCTGATATTTTAGTATGTCAACTTTTAATTTCTTTAGCAGAAAACTATTTTTCTAAAATACTTCAACATCATGTCTAATTGTAACTCTCCAATGTACGTCTATCATATATTCCCAATAGAAACAATCAAGATTGCATCTCTTTAGAATGTCTTTGAAAACATTTTTATAATGTAAATGTGGTCTAATTCTATGAAAACCATTCTCAAGTTTACCATAACACACTTTTTAGAAAATATTCCTTTATTCATTTGTTTACATGTGTAATCCAATGAAGATATGATTTTAAATTAGTGGAATTTATAGTATATCCAACTAGTTGAAAAATATCTTGATTGGTCTAGTGATCTGCCATTCTATTTTAAAATTTTATACAGCATCCTTAAATGAAATTTTTCTAATGCTTTCATATTATATTGATAGGGTGTCCAAATCTCACTCCATATAATAAATTAATTGAAATAATAACTCTGTATACAGATAACTTAGTTTTCTTGTGATTAAATGTCCTAACTTATAACTTATTAAAAGCTGCAGCACATTGATATCTGTACTGCAACTTGGCATATTAGCTCATCTTTTTACTCATAAAACTTACAGAGTTATTTAAAATGTTTTATATTCTCAATTTTGTTTACCATCCAAGCTAAATGTTACTGAGGATATTTTTTATTACTGGTTAATAAAGAACTTGAGATTATATATTCCATTCAAAACATTGGGTACATTTTATAAATTATTGTTTGAACTAAAAAATATACTAAAATTGTCAGCGTACTATAAAGTCAGAATTTAAGAAGATAAATTTTCATTAATATTTATCAATTTTATTTCAAATTTTGTAAGAAAAATATTTTTTTCTTTTAGCATTAAATAAAATGTTTTATAAAATGATCCCAATAAAAGACCTTCTGCATTTTACATTTATGCTAAAACAAATATTGTGATAATAATATGAAGACGAAAGTTTTTCAAAAAGTTTAATACATTATTTACCTTTTGTGTAAATAATGAAAAAATGATATCTGTCTGCAATAAAAAAAGAAAAAAGAAAGATGAAGTCTTGATCATTTGGTACAAACACGAATATAATAATTCAACAAAATATATTACAAAATTCTAGGAAATCAAATAAAAAATTAAATTTCTAATATGATGGGACTTGTATAATGCAAAGCCATGCATATTAAGTTTTATAATTCAAATTTGATCATCAAATGTTATTTATCTATAGGATCATGTTAATAACTGTACATTTATTGCTAGTTTAAGCACATGGTTGTTTATCTTTTTTTTCTTCTAATTATTTTATATTCCTGTATTTATAAATATTTTATATTTTGCATAGAAGTATAGATAAAACTTGATTCAGATTTCAAAAAAATATGACTTCTCTTACTAATTAATGTAAAGAATATATTAGTTTAAAATTATATACTTGATTAAAATGAATTGATACTTATCTGACCAACTCACATATTATTTGTGACCTTTACCCTTTAGGTTGTAAAATATATAGCTCCATTTACTAACCAGGAAATATTATTATTACAGTTAGAAAATTTGAGCTGTTTGAAAGGAAAACTGATCTTAATCAAGGATGTGTATTTGCCCCAACACTGTTTTCAATTTTTATGATAATGATTTTTGGGACTGTTTATAGGTTGGTAAGTAAAACAGGAATTAAGATGCAATGCAGAGTTTGACAGGTGCAATTTTTAAAGTGAATCAATATCTGCACTGCATCTTGATTCCTGTTTTATTTACCCACCTATAAACAGTTCCAAAAACATTGTCATAAAAATAGAAAACAATGTTGAGGCAAATACACATCCTTGATTAATATCAGTTTTCATTTCAAAGATCTCAGATTTTTCACCTATTGAAATAATACTTCCTGGGTAATAAATGGAGATATATCTTTTGCAAACTAAAAGGTAAAAGTCACAGATATTAGATGGGTTGGTCATATAAGTATCAATTCATTTCCTGTAAAACAAATACATAATTTTGAACTCATATTTTCTTTACATTAATTAATATAGGGTATATGAACACAGACTTTCACACTACCCACCTCTCTCCACTCTATCTAATAACACTGATACACCTAAACACATATATGCTGAAAAGATAAATAATCACCAATATACGTTTTTCATGCTAAACCAGCAATCATCACTTGGTCCAGAATGGATTATGTCCTGTACATGTGGGGTTCAGATTGACCTTAGGTCAACATGGGTGTGACAATAATCTTGGCCTCAGGGTGGCCTTTGAGCATTCCATCATCAGATTTTCAATTGGATGGACGGTTGAAGAGTTGGAGTGTGGAGTGGATTGAAGCCTGTCCATTAAACTATGAGAATAGTCTATCTTAATATATATCTGAGCACTTATACTATATATGTGTGTAAAGATGATAGTCTGGACCAACTGATGATTGCTGGTTTAGCATGAAATACGTATATTGGTGATTATTTATCTTTTCAGCATATATGTGTTTAGGTGTATCAGTGTTATTAGATAGAGTGGAGAGAGGTGGGTAGTGTGAAAGTCTGTGTTCATATACCCTATATTACATATATATAGCCACAGGTATATAACAAGCTTGTGTTTCGGTTTTTACATTAATTAGTAAAAGTGCCATGCTTTTTTGAAATATGAGTTTTGTTCTATATTTTAATGCAAAAAAAAAAAAGCGATCCAGTTATTACTTTATAATATTAAATATAAACTATTTGTAAACATATAAATATACAAATAATTAGAAAAAAAAGGTAAACTACCATGTGATTAAACTAGCAATAAATGTACAATTATTAATATGATATTATAGATAGATAACATTTGATGACCAAATATGCAGTTATAAACATTTAATATGTATAGCTCTGCATTGTACAATTCCCTTTTTTTAAACATGATTTCCTAGAACTTTGTAATACAATTTGTTTAACTGATATTCTTGTTTCCTCTTTTTTTTTTAATTGCAGGTATGTATTATTTTTCACATTATTTATACAAAGGGTAAATAATAAGTATTAAACTTTTTTTAAAAAGCTTTCATCATACTATTATCATAATATTTATTCTAGAAAAATTCAAAATGCTAAAACTCTTTTATTGGGATCATTTTATAACAAGACACTTTATCTAATGGTAAAAGAAAAAAATATGTTCTCTACAGAATTTGAAATAAATATTGATACAAATTTCTGCAATTTCAATATATCATATAATTATATGTTTGCCTATTATATTTTTTTAGTAAACATAAATTATTCTTTTTAAATTATTTTACATATACATGTGTGCATATATTCTTAAACAAATGTCTCATTACATGATCACCATTTCTTATGCTTGCTCATAAATGTTATTAAAACAGGCAAAACTCTCCATACAGTAGTGCCACTCAGTGCAAGCCAGAGCAATCAATGGATGCCAGAAGGTTTGTGCATAAAGTCTCTATCTAATACCTACTCATCCAATATCTCCAGACTAGTTTCTGGCTTTTTGGCTTTTGTCAGTGAGGAGCCTTGGATCTGAGAGCACTGCACTTAAATCTTAGGTGCAGTGCTCTCAGATCCAAGGCTCCTCACTGACAAAGGTCACCAGCCAGAGCTAATCTGGAGATATTGGATGAGTAGGAATTTTATGCACAAGCATTCTGACATCCATTGATTGTTCTGGCTTGCATTGAGTGGCACATATCTCATTCTTATCCTCTTCAGTCTAATTATTATTGATCTATTGTGAGATGAAAGTTTTCCAAATTTAATCCATTTTCTTCAATTCATGATTATTTAGTGAAACTTGGAAGCATTATTTGCAAAAATAAAAATATCATTTGCAAAATTTATATTACTTAAAATCTCTATGCTTTCTAATTTAATATTAAAATATTTTTTAATTAATATTAATCTTATTAGTATCATCACATAATCTAATCACTATTATGGCATTTTGAAAAATATGCTTCAAAACTTAATAATATCTTGGGTCTATAACTGCATGTTAACCATCAAGAAATATTTATAGAATTAAATGCCTTTTCATAATCTACAAATGTAAAACATAATAGCAATAAACACTAAATGTACTTTCTGCAATTTTTCTTATTACCTGAGTGTAATCTACTGTGCTAAAACAACTTTAGCTTGTTTTTTTGACTAGTTTGATTCCAGAGTTTTCTGGTAATCAATTATAATGCTTTTAACAAAGATCTTATGTGAAAGTGATAAAAGACTAATAGGATTTATAATTTATAATATCTTCTTTTTCACCTTTTTGTAAAATATCAATATCACTATTGTATTCTTCCAACTAGTAAGACCTTTACCAATAATTTCTTCATTTCTTTATTTATGTCTTCATTATTTTTTGAAAATTTTCCATTCTACATAGATTTAATTGCATGTTTTACATCTTTATTAAAAGTCTTGGCAATTCAAAAATGTTATAATTATAGACACTATTTTTTGTTACCATATATTTCTTTATAAAACACTTCCACATTTTTTTCTTTTTGCCATTCCTTTTTTTAGTAGTAGTAGAATCTTTTCTTTTTATTATTGAAATAATACTTTTTTTCCAATATCAAGATGTTGGGTTAGATTTTAA
This sequence comes from Epiperipatus broadwayi, assembly GCA_028023455.1. Taxonomy (NCBI): domain Eukaryota; kingdom Metazoa; phylum Onychophora; class Udeonychophora; order Euonychophora; family Peripatidae; genus Epiperipatus; species Epiperipatus broadwayi. The sequence continues at coordinate 2,994,309 of JAQFVV010006281.1, read as the reverse complement.
GGTTTTTATTCTCTTCTATAGATTTATTATCAATTTGCTGTTATATTTGTTTATATAATAATTAATTGTTTACTGAATTATTTTATAAAATGTTAGATATTAATTTATATTTAAATAATAATATAAAATATGAGTGTATTAAATTCTATTTTTTAATACTAATTGTTTTATAGCTATAATAAACACAGTGTCAAATGATTTATAACATCAGATTATTTTAGAGTCATGTTGGATAGGTATATAAAATCTTGTATTTCTCACTGATGAGGCTTACAGCTGAAACTAGTCCAGAGATATGATTAGTTTATACCCATTGATTACTCATATTTATATAGATTCTAGAGTATTATAATAATGAGTGGTTTTCTTCTGTTAAATCAAAATATTTTTAACTATAGTGCATATTTGTGATTCATATAAAACATTAAAGTTTTCAAAGTTATAAGTCATGTGGTCTTTCACATGGTTGTTAGAAGAGTTTCATAGTCATGATGAATGCTAATAAATAGAGCATTCAAGTTTTTTTGTTTTTTTTAACACTTGGGCATTTTAAATATTTTACAACCATGCATATTCATTTTAAAATGAATATTACATCCCATTAATTTTTAAAAAAAAAAAATTAATATATATATATGATCAATAGATGGCATTTTACCAAAAACACTGTCAAGTGTAGGTTTGTTTACATAAACATCAGAGCAAGCATTCACTATCTCTATCATTAATTCCACCTTCAGATCATGATTTTAAGCTGATTTGCTATCATCAGTGAAGGGTAGGAAAAAGAAACTAGATCTAAACACTAACTCTGAGCATTTATGAAACAATTTCTATTCAGCTTGCAAGTGTGAATTTTTTAGACACGTAATGTCTTCAAACTCAGCATAGCAAGCCAGATAGCTATATGGGTCTGATATCAGTTCAGTATCACCACATAGTAGAAGCCTCTGCAATATATATCATTTCAATGTATATCACTGATGATAGCAAATCAGCTTGTAATCATGATCTGAAGGTGGAATTAATGATAGAGATAGTGAATGCTTGCGCTGATGTTTATGTAAACAAACTTACGCTTGACGGTGTTTTTGGTAAAATGCCATCTATTGATCATAAATACAAGTGTTAGCAAGTTTAACTTGTCTGTTTATTTTTCATAAATGTACCTTTTGAGGTTTTCTTGCAATGATATATATTGCAGAGGTTTCTACTATGTGGAGATACTGAACTGATATCAGACCCATATAACTATCTGGCTTGCTATGCTGAGTTTGAAGACATTACGTGTCTAAAAAAAATCACGCTTGCAAGCTGAATAGAAATTGTTTCATAAATGCTCAGAGTTAGTGTTTAGATCTAGTTTCTTTTTCCTACCCATCACTGATGATAGCAAATCAGCTTGAAATCATGATCTGAAAGTGGAATTAACAATAGAGATAGTGAATGCTTGCTCTGATGTTTATGTAAACAAACCTACGCTTGATGGTGTTTTTGGTAAAACGCCATCTATTGATCATAAATACAAGTGTTAGCAAGTTTAACTTGTTTTTTTGTTTATATATACATATAGGCAAGATGGAATGATTTTTTAAAAATATAAATCTCTTTTTAAACTTCAGTAATGTTAAAATGCAATTAATTGTATTTTTTTAAAAACTTTTGCTTTCTACTTTAATAGCATTGTTAGCTTTCAAAGATTCAGGGTACATTTCAGCAGTTGGCAGTTTTTCCTCTTTTCTACTCAGTCATCATAATGAAGGTTTAATGTTGCTTGAAATCAAGTGAGAATCCAGATTGACTGCTTTAAAAATAACTGGTCATAATATAGGTTTTTTTTTTGACAATTTGTTTTTAACACCTTTGAAACTTGTTTCTCACACCATTGGTATTGCTTTTAATATCTTTAATAATATCTAATTTTTGACACCTTTATGACCAGATCTTATTCTATTTACAAGAATTTAAAAATCATTTTCATTATTTAATTGAATGACTTTGCAAAACACTGCAATTACCATATTAAATTTCTTGAATTTTTTTCTTATTTTGAATCTCATATCTCAAAACAGGTTTTTTTTATTAACTTATTTTAAATTCAATTACTTGAAAGCTATTTCTTAATTGGGATATTTTGCAATACATTTCTTACATTTTTTGATAAGAGAAAGTTTTAACATAATTTATATATTTTACCAGTTTCTTTTAAATTTAAATATTTATTAACAAATATATTACATTGCTTTAAAATGATATATTTAATAATATTTAAACCAATTGTTTTATTTCATATAATAATATTTTAAAACTTCTGAATGCTTTATTTATTAGCATCCCCCAAATGAATAAGATTTTATTCATTTAAAATTTTAAAATTCTAAACAAACACAAACAAAACAACAAAAGATGATTGCACTTATACCAAATTTTATTTCATCCATCTAGCACTCTGTAAGTCCTTTTCCTTCTTATTAAACATTCATAGAAATGTTTCTTTATAGTGATTTGATGTTGACTTTTATCTAGAAATTTGCTTTTGTGGTAACTTTGGAAAAATCTTAACTGTTGTGTGAGTGTATTGTTTCTCCTTTCTTCTCATTGCTAAATAAAATTGATTTTCATCAATCTTCTCTTGATCACCTCTCTCTAAAACCTACAACTCAATATATATATATATATATATATATATATATATATATATATATATATATATATATATATATATATATATATATATATATATATAAACATATTAATAAAAAGTTTCTTATGCAAAAGTTTGATATTTTTTTTAGGCTATTAGATTTTGTTATTCAATGCCCTACTCAGTTTGAATGGCAAGTTCTCATTCAATTTTTGTTTTAACTCTAACTTTGTTTGTCCTTTCATTATCTCTTTAATCAATTCTTTTGAACCATCTAATCTTTGATTTAAGACATCAGACTTATCTTATTATCAACTTCTTCACACAGTTCATCATCTATATATTTTTTAACTTAAAAAGTTTATCTTTGGCATAAGGTTTTTTATTTGACTCTGTTTATTCTCTCTTTCTATTTATTTTAATAGTTTTCATTTATTATTATGCTTTTGTTTCAATTCAACATATTCATCTCATGCCATTTGGTCCTTTTTTCTAACTGTTCTTGTTTATAAAGTTTTAGTTTATCTTTATCCTCTTGCTTTAATATGTCTGTTCTTGATAATTTTCTATTTTATTTAATAGTTTTAGTTCACTATCTTCTTTGCTGTAATTCAACACATTCAACTTTTGTTATTTGTTGTTTTCTATTTTTTCTTATTGCTTCTATTTTTTACCTAGATCTGGTTCATATTCTTCTCATAACTTAAGGTCTAAGATCCATCTTCTACCATTTGGTCCTTTATTTTAAACTGTTTTTGTTTAATTTCAACTTTTTCCCATATTTTTGGTTCACTAGCTTCATCTTGTTTTAATGTATCAGAACCATATTTTAATAATTGGCCATTTATTTCTACCTGTTGTTGCTGAATTTTTAATACTTTACACCGTTTTTGTTTATTATCTTCATCTTGTTTTAAGATATCAAATTTATCTTTGAGCATTTGCTCAAACATTTTTATCTGGCCCTACTCACTTTGTACATTTTTCTCCAATAGTTTTGGTTTTTATTTTGACTGTAATTCTAATTGACTTTGTTTATCCTCTATCATTTGTTCTGATTCATATGGTCTGTATAAATCAGCCACGTTTTTTAATAATATGTAGAACAACTGCATCATTTCTGCTTCTGATAATGTTACAGCTTTCTTTTTAGACCTTACATTTTCATCTTGATTTAAACATTTTCTTTACTTTGTAATAAACTCATTATTATCAATATATTTATAACTAGATTCACTACTAACTGCATTACATCATCCCCTGGATCATCTCGAAAACTGAAAAATATTTGAATATTTTCTGTCTATAGCTTCAGTTTTTTTTTTTTCATAATATACTTATAATATATATCAGAATAAAATTATCTGGTCAACCATGCCATTCATCTAACTCAGATATTGAGCATTTACTAGACTTATAGGAGAGTTACTTAATTGAACCCTGACCCTGAGTGTCCAGAAAATTATGAATAGACAAAAATTTACAAAAAATAACTTGAAGTTGATATAAAATTATATGGAAGTATAATTATTAATAAATATGCAGACCAGATAAAATTATTTATAAAGATGTTAACTCCATATTAAAACCAATAACAGAACAATAGTTGATTATAAAATATTATAATTATCAGGCAAATATAATTTTTTTTAAAATAAAACTTTTTCTTCAAATTGCTTTACTTTTTATTTTATTTCCTTTTTTTTTTAGTTCACCCACAGACTGGAAAACAATAGATATTTATAAAGTTTCCAAAATTTATTTTGATTAATTTTAAAACATGAATCTTTCAATTAAATCTTATTTCAGAACTTTTACTTTTATGATCTAGCACGTTTTCAACAGACTAAATACCAGTTTTTAATACACTCCAAATGTGATGTGATGTGATGCATTGTGACTTCTCCTTATATGGAGTCAAGATTCTCTCAGTCACTATGCCCAGAGAAACCTGTTAGTCACTTTACCTTTCCTTTCCATTCTCCACACTAAGTTTTCCCATAATCTGCTCCCTCCCATTTCCACAACATAATATTTGTCAACCCCATGGCCTTCATATCTAAATCCCCCTTATCTTTTCCAAACCAACATAAAAAACAATAACCCACTTTCTGTATAATCACTTTATTCATATTTATTTTTTCATAACTTCATTATTTGTAGCCTTTCTGCTTTCAAGCATTTACATTGAATTGACAGATGTCTAATATTTTCTATGCCTTCCTTGCACAACTTGCAGAATAAATCACCCATATTTTTCCATTTATGTGTATATTCCATTGTTGCTAAAGATCCTATTCATGCCTTAGACAATAAACTACTTTTCTTGCTATTATCATAAATTAACTCACACCCAATGTTCTATTTACTTCTATATATATTAAAACTGTTTTTATTTTCCATACTACTTATCCATTTCTCCAACTCCCTATTCTTTATTAATGCATCCATTCTTTTATCCATTCCTTACCACTATAACACTCAACAATCCTTCTAACACAATCATCCCACCTTTTGTACAAGTATACTGATATGAATTCTTTATCCAAATCTTCTGCATACTGCATTACTTTTCTCACCCATCTTGTTGCCTGCCTTTTACTCATAACTCAATTAAATACTGTTTTGGCTATTCTTTTACTATCCATAAATTGCAATCTACTGAACATTTTCATTTTGCTTTTTGCATGTATAAAAACTTGACCATCCCATTTCTTCTTGAATCGCCTCCATTGCTGTCCACACATCTGTATCTAGTGCATGTCTTTCTACTTCCCTTTGTACTTTTTCTAAGTAATCTAAAACTCCTTTACTAATACATAATGCATCATTGCCTTATGTCTAACCTGCTACTTCAACTCCCTTCCATACAATTCTAGCTACATCATATTTATTATAAGAAAACATTGTTAATATTTTTATCAATCCTTTTCTTTTTTTTGCTTCATTTATCAATTTTTTCTCCCATTCATCCAAACAATTTTTCTGATTACTTAAGATGATTCCCAAAATAACTATATCTATTCACCACACTTAACTTTTTATCCCCCAATAAAAATTATTTGTCTTCTCTTCCCCAGTATTAACCATCATTATATTTGATTTTTCTTTCACTAAATTTAATCCTCATCTCTTTAGCCACCCTTGTCCATATCCTCAGCATAACTTCCATATCTTCTCTTTTTTCTGCACACAAAAGGACATCATCCAAAAGACCCAACAAAGTATATACTCCCTTGCCACCTATTAATGGTATCTCTATCCCTCTTCCTAGTCTTTTCTATTGCTCTCTCCATTTCACTCAAATATAACAAAAACAAAATAGGTGGTATAGGGCATTCTTGCCTTAGTCCCACCCCATTTTTAACTTTAACTGATTCTATATCCCCTGATTGATATGTATATTAATTATTTTCATACAATTTCTTAATAATATCCACTAAAGCTTCATTCATTCCCAAATTTGATAAACTAACTCATAATCTATTTCAATTTATTCTGTTATATGCCTTCTCTTTATCTATAAAACTCATATATAACTGTCTACTTGAATTCCTACCCATATCCATAAGTTGTGAAACTACAAATAAACTATCTCCTATACACCTATCTGATCTAAAATCTCATTGCATTCCTCCCATTACATTATTTTCTTCCATTCATTTTGCAACTCTTCCAGCCACCATATATGAGAAAACTTTATATAAAACTGAAGTTACTACTATCGGTCTATAATTGTTTAACTTTCTATGATCCTTACCCTTTTCTTTAAATAATAATCTTACTCTTGTATTACTCCAACTACCCAGAAAAACTTTCTTCTGTGCCATCTTATTTAAACATGATAATAGCTTTACTTTCGACCTATGCCCTAAATTCATTACCATTTCTGCTGCCCTTCCATCTAAATATCTTGCCTTTCCACTTTTCAATTTCTTCCCTGCTTCATTCAGTTCATTTTTTGTAAACCTGATATTCCCATTACTATATGCTTTCATGTTTTCTATCACTCTGTCCTTCACATCTAACATCTTTTCTATATCCATTACATATCTATTTAAGATTCTTCCTAATTCTTCCCTAGAGCTACACTCTATTCCCTCATCATCTAGTAATACAATCTCTCTCCCCCCTACATTTCTTCTTTTAATGTAATTCCAAAATTTTTATACTCCCATCTTTTCTACTTTTATTAATATCCTCCAACAATTTATTATTCAATTTCATTTTTTCTCTATAATTATCTATTTTAGCCAACTTCTTTTGTTCTAAGTACTTTCTCCATTTAGCATTAATATATTTTTTCACTTTCTTTATTCTTAATAGCACACTTATATTCTCTACATGCTTTCCCCCTATCTTTTACACTTTTACTAACTCTCATTTTTATTACTTTTATTTTTTTAAATATTCTTATCTAAAATCCTATTTGACACTATTTCTACTTCATCATGCCAGTCCTTATTCTCATTCCCAACTAACTCTTCCATTGTTTATTCAATTTGTATTTTATACTCTTCCACATCTTTCACTATTGTTTCTACTTTTATTTCTATTCTCCATTACATTACTAACCATATCTATTACAATGAAGTTATGATCACTATTACATATCCTCTCTTCATTATCAAATACCTTAATTTTCCATACTTTATTTATTCCCTCTTTCTCTACCAATACATAATCTATTGTGTGGAATGTATTATTTATAGACCATGTGTAATGCTCTTCATAAATACTTGATATACCAATGCTCAAATTCATTTTCTGACAAAATTTCTTCAAAAGCTGTCCATTCTTATTATCTACATCATCTTATTCTCTTCTCCTTTTCTTTAAAATTCTATATATTCTTAATTAGGCTATCATGTATGCTACTGTTACATTACATTATAGTCTGACTATCTTCAGTGGCTATATAAACTATAGCCATCATCCATTCTTGTCTTCTTTACCTTATTTCAAACCACAAATGTTCTTGACATTTAACATTAGTTAAATATTTTTTTGATATAACACCTATACCACCACTTCTTTTTTTTCTTTTTTTATTTATACCCTGCTATACCAAATCTTCCAGAATAAATTCTTCTTAGCTTTCTTAGATGTGTTACCATTACTGCTAATACCTCAAACTCTTCATTTTCAATTGCTTTATTTAATTGCAGCCACTTTTCTGGTATCCTACCACCTTGCATATTCAAATACCTAATTTTAACAATTACTTCTTTCCTAACTACTCTTTAAAAAATTCTTATGTTTCTTTCTTCCCCATCACAGTTATAAATAACTTGCTTATCATTAATTTTACAGACCCATTCCCTCTTCACATCTATACTTATAGTTAAATCAACTACCCTTTGCTTATTTCTTGAATCCCATGCAATTTAAAACCTCACCTCCCTTTAAAAGTTTCCCGAATTATATTCTTTATAAATCAAATTTCCTAAAACTTCATTCTTTTTCTAAGTCCCTCTTGTCAATAAACCAAGCCCATATATCCACAACCATAACATCATTTCTCTTACACAATTTTTTCAATCTCTCATTTATAGAACATCCCCTATTTAACAAATACCTCTTGTCAAATCTTGGTAATAATCCAACTACCCCTACTCTTCCTTTAATCTTACTCAAATTTTTAATCAATTCTACATACTCATCCATTACTCTCTCTGATGGTTCTGACAAATTATTACCCTCCCTACCATAATATACGCATCTCTACTACCTTGGTTTTTTACTTTATCTGTCCTATTCCTAATTCTAGCTCCAGGCAAACATACTCTTATATATCTGTTTCTATTTTCCCTTGAAATTATACCACCATATTCTCTAATTAATGAATCTTCTATCAATCCTGTCTCTTAGTCTACTTTCTCTAGTCCATCCATAACAATTTTTATCATCTTCTGGAGCTCCTTATCTATTTCTTCCTTATCACTCATACTCAATAATTCTTTTATCTGCTCACACCATCTCTAATGAATTTAAATTTTGCTTCTACATCCTTCATCTCTTCCTCTATCTTACTTATTCTTTGGCTAAACATCTCCATAATTTCTCCACCCATATATCCTGACACTCCACTAAAACCATACTCTATCGTATCTTCCTCAACTACATTTTTCTCCCTTCCCCCTAACTTTCTCTTTAGACTATCTAAACTTAGAAACCACTTTCTCACTGCTTTCATCACATTTACACACTAACTACATAATCATATGTAAAGATAGTCCTCACAAATATAATATATTTATTTGATATCATAATCTTAATAGAATAGTCAGACACATATATCTAATAAAAGATAAGGTGATATTTTCAATTTGACACTGATTTACTAATAATACTCTTTAATTAATTTGTAATCTTTTGGATCTGACCCTACATTTATAGAATAAACTGAATAAATCCACTGTATAGATATTGTATAGAATAACAATTTAACAGTGATATAATAATTGTATGTACATAATAAGTTTTAACATACTTAAAAAATTAATTCACAGCAATTAAAAAGGTGTGCTAATTTAAATACAAAGGTATGTGTATGTATTCAAATATATGTGTATATAATCGCATAATATATATATATATATATATATATATATATATATATATATATATATATATATATATATGTATTGAAACAGATACATTGTTTCATATATTCTGATGTTACCCCACACCTTTCCATTTTAAAATGGTTTGATTTAAAAAAAAAGCTGAAGCAGTTATAAAATCAAAATGTAATAACTGAAATACAGGCTTATTATATACCTGTATCAATATATGTAATATATGGGATATATGAGCACAGACTTTCACACAACCCCACCACTCTATCTCATACCACTGATACACTTGAACACATATATGTCAAAAAGATAAATAATCACCAATAAATGCATTTCATGCTAAATCAGATCATCACTTGGTCCAGATTATCACTCTATACATATATGCAATAAGTGCTCAGATATATATTAAGATAGCCAATCTTTGTACTTTAATGGACAGGCTTCAATTCACTCCACACTCCAACTCTTCAACCAGCCATCCCATTGAAAATCTGATGATGGAATGCTTAAAGGTCACCCTGAGGCCGATCTCATCACACTCATGTTGACCTAAAGTCAATATGACCCCTCATATACAGGATATAATCCATTTAATACATATTCAAGGATGAGAAAACATCTCTACTATGTAATAACTAAAATACAGGCTTATTATATACCTGTATCAATATATGTAATATATAGGATATATGAGCATAGACTTTCACATGACTCACCATTCTCCACTCTATCTCATACCACTGATTGTGAACACATATATGTCAAAAAAATAAATGATCACCAATATACATATTTCATGCTAAACCAGCAATCATCAGTTGGTCCAGATTAGCATCATCAGATTTTTAATTGGATGGACAGTTGAAGAATTAGAGTGTGATGTGGATTGAAGTCTGTTCATTAAAATATGAAGATTGGCTATCTTAATATATATCTGAGAACTTCTTGCATATATGTGTAGACATGATAATCTGGACCAAATGATAATTGCTTGTTTAGGATGAAATTTATATTTTTTGACATATATGTGTTTAAGTGTATCAGTGATATGAGATAGAGTGAAGGGAGAGTGATGGATCGGGTGAAAAACAAAATGTGTAAATTTAAGTTCTCTGAAAAAAAACAAGGAAAAAAATCAATATTTAAAATGTACACTTAGAAATTAAATGACACATTTAATTAATGAATTTTTATCATTAAAAATCTTGATTTGAAATGTTACCAATATAGTATTTGTTTGTTAGAGCTGATTATTTACAAATTACAATATAGAAAAGCTGTAATTAGTTCATTAAAAAAAAGCATCATTTTCTTGTCTTAGGCAAAAGTAGTCAACATGTTTTTGAAAAATGTGTCAGTTAGCATGGGTGAGATAAAAAAGATGATAAAAAATCACAGGAAGTTGGAGTATATAAAGCAAGCAATTGATCAATTCAAGGAGTTGCAGTTGATTGATTGTAACAGTTGCTTTGCAGTAAATAGCAGTTCAGTGTTTAGTTAGTCTACAATAAAGAGTTTAAATAATTGGACCAACTAAGTTGGAAGCCACATTAAAGAGATGCAACAGTTAGTAGGAGAAACCTGTGGCTACTGTTAAGCTGCAATATGAAGAAGCAAATTATCAACATGGAAATCACTAGAATGTTTGGCTAGAATGAATAGCTCACTCTCCTATCCCACACATGAAGAAGTTATGAAGATGAAAAAACATACCTAGGTGACCACCAAAAAAAATATATACCATTCAGCTCTAAGACAAATCCCTATTTAATGTGAAGATATAACAATGATGAATCACCCAGTTAATTTAAAGGTAAGAAAACTCTTGATAACATTTGAAATATTTGAAGGTATTTACGAAAATGCTGTAAGAAAAGCATTTTGGAAAAGATAAAATGAAATGTGGTTGTTTAAAAATGATTTATCCAACAAAATGATAAAATGTAATGTACCAAAATAATTTCTTATAGAATAATATAATTGTCATTATTGTTATTAAAATAATAATAAAAAAGTAAATTAAAATATGTTAACAGAAATAGTGAAACAATAATGAATTCACTAATTTTTTTTTAAAGTGATAAAACTTATAGCATTGCTTCAAAGTTAAGCTTTATAATCAAGAGTATAAAAATATATGTCAAATTGTTAAATTCAACTTGCTAAATGAAATATAGAAATTATAATGTAAGAATTTAATTTAAAATAGACAGACCCTGATTTGTGTAAATGTGTCATGTTTAACCAAGAAATAGCTACTATTTTATATACATGAATTAAATATGCATCTACATACAGGAATTAAATATGCATATACATGAATTAAATATGCATCTATAAACATGAATTAAATATGCATCTACATACAGGAATTAAATATGTATATATATATTGTATCAGTCAAAATCGTGTGTTCATTCAACAAGACCTAGAATCCGAGCAATAAGTACATCAGTCTAGCATATGTGCAATACATAAGTCAGGAACATCACTAAATGTTAACCTATTTGCCTGTGCTCCAGGGGTCTATGACTATATGAGCAACACTTTTGAGTGTGCTACAAGCCTTCCTATTAATCTGGTCCCAGCCATGAGAATAGGGTGCACACTTTTGAGGGTACTACAAGTCTTCCTATTAATCCAGTCCCAGACATGAGAATAGGGTGAGCACAGAAACTTGGAAATCAATAATATATTCAAGTGATTAACTAATAATTTCTATGGAATATAACAATTAAAGCCGGTAGCAACTATTGCTTAATATTAATTAATAATCAGAGCTGTAATAATATTCAAGGCAACATTAAACAAAAGGGAGTTTAATTAATAATACTAAATAAAATCTCATTCAATTAGGGAACAATATAACTCAATCAAATAATTAATACTAGTGAGTCAGGCAATGAATGACAAATACAATAATACAGAGAAATGATATAACATAAATGTATTCAATGATTGGATATGGTAATGTAATGGCTATAGATAAAACAAAATATGTGTGTAGAAAGTCTATACAATTATTATTACAGATTTGATGAGGGTTTAATTTGCAATTATGCACTTCTGTGAATTAATTAAATGGGTCATTAGGTAAATTACATAAGTAAATAAAATATTTGGTTTAATTTATAAAGTTGGTTGGTGTGGTTAATATATATATATATATATATATATATATATATATATTAAGGTTGGTTTGTGTGTTTAATATGCCAAGGTTGTAGAATAAATTGATTAGACAATCAATAATAAATTATATCTCAATCATTACCCAAAACATTACAAATTTACACTACTTGATTTGATTATAACATTATACATATAAGTAAGAGTTGTTGATATGTGATTTAAAAGCATGCAAGATCACATTTCAACAAGATTTTGGAAATCACTCAAGTGGGTAGGAGTAAGATGGTTCAGCCTAAAATAAACTGCAATTTTGTAATCTAACCTAAATAATTAAGTAGAATGGGTGGTGAAAGGCATACAGTTATGGCTTACAGATAGTATTACAAGTGCATAAATAAATTAATAATAAAGGGGGTATTACATTATAATTTGCAATTATATATATGAATGAGGTTACTTAAGATCATCTGGGAGGCTTTGTCATATTTGCACAAGAGTGAGACTATGCTTTGTCATATTTACGCAAGAGTGAGACTATGCCTGCATGTTGGCCAAGAACATAGTTCTGAGTAATAGTGGCACAAGATTGAAAATATGTCTGCATGATGGCCAAGAACATATCTCTGAGGAACAGTAGCACAAGCTAGCATGTTGGGATGGTTTATTCGTATTTTCCCATATATTTACCAATTAGAAGTGCCTGAAAGAGATCCCTAGTAGAAAAAGCATCTACTTTGTGAGGAATAATGAGGATTGGTCCAGGCATACCAAATATCCCAAGGTGCATGGCAAAGCAAGAAAATCAATGATTGTAATGATACTTCAATAATGTCCAAAATGTAGATAGTTTGTACCATTAATGGCTACAATAAACTAATTAATACTTATTTAAAATAATATGCTATCTGATATAATGGAATGCCTAAATACAAGCCATACATGGGCAATTAACTAATGCCTAAGAACATGTAAAATGGGTCAGAATGTAAAGACTAAATGGAATAGATTGTTTTCTCCTACACTTCTAAAATATCTCCTTACATTTCTATAAGTGATCAATGCACATACAATTGGATATATTAATTACATAAAAGAAATTATAAGTCACACATATGCAGATAATACATTGAATATTAAACTGCCTTCTGGTGAGATTTTATTAGATAAGTTGGCAAAACATATTTTAATGAGTACTTAAGGATTACTTTATAATTAATGAGGGTAACTGAGTACAGGCATCAAAGCTTCATCTATCATTTAAAGAGTAAACATAATTATATCAAATAATTCTTTAAAACGAAGTGTGTTTTATGATAACTAATGTTAAAGAGAAATTTATGTCTCCCACTATTTGATAGGAGATATGCTGAGTGGTGAAGTTTAAACTTACTCACTGGATTGGATACCAAATTGGCATATTAAAAATAGATCAAACTATGAAAAAATAAATTTCAATCTAAATTGCTGCAACAAACTAAAAAAAGAACAATATAGAATTAAAATAAATTGCATAAACATTATTTAACATTTTACAAAACAGCTTTTAAGAATTAAATAAAAGAAAGGCTTACAATATAGTTTTAAATACAAGTTAGATTAATTAAGAGTTCACTAGCTGATGACAATGTAGATGTTTTACCTTGGTCAACTTATTGACACAACACAAGTTATCAGTGGGTCATGATTATAGACTGGTTTGGATGGAAACAGGTATCAGTAGATATTTAAAGTTCCTTTCAAGTGAGTATCTTCTTTGAACAGTTCACATAATCAGCCCAAATGTGTTAGGCTTTGACATCACAAGTGGGAGATGAGATTCCAAGATGTATGAGAAAGCAAATGGTCACTTCTTTTATCCCAACATTACTTATTTTAAAATTAAACTAGCATGAAGTATGTTATAGCACTCTGACATAAAACCTGAAACAAGAAAACCCTGATAGCCAAAAATTTAACTATTTATACACAATGTGAATATTTAAAGAATGCTGCCTTGAGCAAGATATTTTATCCATTTTGCACATTTCAGTTTATACAAAATACAGCTATTTAATATACTAGATCTAACCAAAATGAATTACTATCTACCTACCTATCTACCTACCTACCAACCATCAAATTCACAAAATTATTCTCAACTAACATCTCCTTGCTATATAGCAAGTTACTGTGGGAAAGAAAGATGGGGTCCAGATCTCTTAAACATCTTAGTCTCCCTGACTCAGACAGGATTGGGACATTACACCATACATATTTTTCAAATACAGAGGATAGCAAAACTCTCTGTCTCTGCCATGAGTTGCATCCCCACATTACTATGCATAATTCCTGTTACACCCACTGACACACCTTCACCCTCCTGTCTGGATATATTCAATCTCTCATTCAAATAAGGCAGAGTATCACTATTCTGATTCCACTCCACCTATCAATTAAATACATCTGCTGACAAATTTACAGCATGTTAAATCCTAATACTCCCTGCACAATTTCTCCCTATGTGGGTATCATCAACAAACAACTCCTGAAAGATTACTGGAAGTGGTCTCTGGAACCAAAGCTCATTGATTTCTTAGTCTGAATCAATTTCCATGCATTGACGATCTCCTTTTTTCTATGATACTACAGGATTTATAAAAATATAGATCCTTTCTGTGATCCGGGACATCATGCTCTAACATGGGGATGACCATACATCTCTTTTCAGGATTTGATACACTCCTACCAGAAACCTAAGACACCCACAGCTTATGCTAATGCCTTTACATTATATGAATTCTGGTGTACTGAATGCACATTTATTCTGGGGCACAACATCAGATAACATCCATTTACATTCATCAACAAACTGAGACAGCTGAGGATCCTTGATGCTAAAATTGCTCGTCCATATATCTATGCCACAATCTGGTTCTTCCTCAAACAATCTGCTAACCTCTAGTCCAACTATATACCACTACATGATGGAGGATCCTGTGAAGATATTACTCATCTACAAATTGATTTCTCCTCAACCATTTATTTTTAACTAGTAATCCAATCAGAAAATAACCCACATGGTGAAGATTTGACAAGCCACCACCCAGTAATCCTTAAGTGAAATGGTCAAAACCATATAATCAGAAGATAACCCTCCCAAGTAAATCAAAACAAATAAGATAAGAATAAATACAACCAAAGTGATATAAATATACATATTAAATAAAATATATTATAATAATAATATATTATTATTATTATTATTATTATTATCAATAATTATGCGCTTATAACACTTGTTAAAGAAGTTATATATATTATTAAATTTATTTAAAGCTTAGCGCTTTCAAAGCTCTATTATTATTATTATTATTATTATTATTATTATTATTATTATTATTATTATTATTATTATTATTATTATTATTATTATTAT
Source organism: Epiperipatus broadwayi (assembly GCA_028023455.1). Classification (NCBI taxonomy): domain Eukaryota; kingdom Metazoa; phylum Onychophora; class Udeonychophora; order Euonychophora; family Peripatidae; genus Epiperipatus; species Epiperipatus broadwayi. Next base: position 2,978,534 of record JAQFVV010006281.1, on the reverse strand, counting down.
TATTATTATTATTATTATTATTATTATTATTATTATTATTATTATTATTATTATTATTATTATTATTATTATTATTATTATTATTATTATTATTATTATTATTATTATTATTATTATTATTATTCAGAGTTGCTTTTTAAAATGTTTTTTAACAATAAATAAATAAATAAATTTTATTCATTAGATGATTACAAAAGCAAAAAAACAAAAACAAACCCCATTGATAATATAAAATGCATCAAAATATTTTTTTTAATGTATCTTATTAATTAAATTATTTTGCCCACCCTCAGTTTGTTTCAATGAATTATTGATTCAAGAAATATTTCAGATTGGCAACAGTAAAATGTAAAACTATAATTTAAAACCAAATGATAGCAAATACAATGTAATTATATACTGTATTTACACATAGGTTAGTGCTTTTTTTTCCCAATCATAAAAATAATTTTTTTGTTTTTTATCTGGCTATGCCAATTCATAATTAAATTTCCAGCAATATGTTGATAATATTGAATTGTAAATTGATGTATTTGATTTAACATTTATTATATATTTTGAATCTGCAATAAAGAGATGAATTTTTGCTACATAAAAACATTATAATTGCTGTTTTTTTTATTTGAGATTTTGTATTTATGAGATACTCTAAAGAACTAATTAACTTCAGTGATTTATAAGACAGTTTGGGAATGTAGCGAGCTTCATTGTTCAGAGTTAAACAGTCTAATTTTTTATCTACATTTTCCAGTAGTATAAAGTTTATGTAAACCTCATTTTTTAAAAACATAAATATTAAAAGTGTTCTGTTTTTTTTTTTAATATTTAAAAATATGTAAAAAAAATTTCTATCCATTTTATAATTCATCTAATTTGAATTTAACATAGGTTTTTTATCTTTTCTAAATCCTTCCTATATCCTCCCCTCCAATATTTAGTGATTATTTATTTATACCTTAAGTTTATTTGCAATAATGTACAAAAAATGTTTTGTACATAAACTAATGATACAGATACCAGTCTTTAATTACCCAAAATCTCTATTATCTTTTTCTTTGTTTTTTAAAATTAATCAAGGTAATTTTCCAGTTTTCTGAAATATATTATTTATTTGCAATTAAATTAAAATAATTTAATAAGTGATTATAGATCTTTATGATCACTTTATCCATCAGTTCACTTAATATCTATTTTTTTCTACTTTTAATTTTTTAAAATTTTTATATGCACTCTTTTTGGTAATATAGTTTTTCCTTAATAATATTTTATTATTTCCCAAATCTATTGTTTTTGAAATATATTTTATTTATTATATAAGTTCTTTTTGGTATTCTTTTTTTTATTTTTTTAATAATATAAACATTTTTTGCCACCTTATCTAGCAATTTAATTTTTTTATCAGAACTTCTTATATTTAATGAATTTCCAAAATTTTAATTTTTTCAGCAATTTATTATCAGTAATTATCTCATTATTGATTTTTTAAACTATATAATGTTTTTATTTAATTTATGAAAAAAATAATCTTTATCTAATTTATTAATAATCAAATAAAGAAAAGTTCTCTTTGCATATTTATTAGATCTGCTTCTATATTTAACGGGGTTTTTTTCCAAAAAATTTCTATTGCTACTCTTTCTCTATGTTATTTTTCATTCATTTAAAGATGCCACCCTCTTTTTCTCATAGTTCCACCTTTTACTTCTGCAATAAAAAAAGCAAAAAAATAGGACTATTACTAAAAAGAAAGTTGACATCATGAAATATATGGAAGAGATCTATAAAGAATTATATAGCAATAAAAACATGAAAAAGTATCCTTTACAATTACTACATGTTCTGAATTAAATGAAGAACTGAGACATGTAATTAAATCTAGAAAGATGAAAAAGCTCCAGATAATAATGGAATTATAATCAGTGTCTTAAATTAAACAGGTAACAAAAGAGAAAAATGTTGTCAAAAATATACAAAATGTCTAAATGATAAAGCAGTATCAGATGATAGGAAGAATGCATTGCTGATATTAATATTTAAAAAAGGTGATAAAAAGATATTAGCAATTAATGACCTATCAATCTTTATCAATTTTATACAAAATTTTTATCATGATAATTACAATTTGTCTACAGCAAATATTGGATTTAACCAACCAAAAGAATAAGCTGGATTTAAAAGAGCACAGTAGATCAAATCCAGTTATTGAAAGGGTTTATGACCAGTAAATATAAGTTGCAATTATGCATCGGGATTAAAAGAATTTAATTCTATAAGCATTTCTTCAGTAATTAAAGCAAATTGGACCATCAAAATATAGACCTATGATATTATCATATTTTAAAGAATATTTATAAAAATTCAACAAAGATTAGATCGCATAATGACATTAAGAGGATTAACAATGAGAAGGATGCATATCAGGATGATTCTACATCTCCAAAACTGTTTACAGCAGTTTTGTAATAAGTATTTTGGGGGATTAAAATGGGAAGCTAAGGAAATAAAAATAAATGAAGATTATTTAAATCATCTAGATTTAGTAGGTGATGTGATTGTTTTTGAAAATAATGACTTAGAGCTTCAGGAAATGTTGCAAGAGTTATCACATAAAAATAACAAGTAGGACTAAAGATAAATGCTAAAAGGATTAAAGTAATGATCAATGAATTTTTTCAAAAGAAGAAAATAAAATTTGACAATGGAGAATTAGAAGTTAATAACTACAAATAACTTGGTCAGATTATTAATATTCATGAAAACATAAGTGATGAAATTAATTAACTTGGAAGAAGTGCTTCTGGTAGAAATAAATTAATATTAAAAAAAAAAAAGTCTTTGTGTTTGAAAAAAAAAAAAGGTTTTTAATAAATGTGTTTTACCAGTTCTTACTTATGGATATGAGATTCGGACACCTAACAGAAGAGCAATACAGAGACTTCAGACTACTCAATTGAAGTATGAGAAATGTTTGTTAGGAATAATAAGAAAGGAATGAAATTGCAATATATATGTCAGGCAACACACAAGCATTACTGACATCATTGAAACAACTAAAAAACTCAAGTGAAATTGAGCTGGACTTAAATGGATAGTTAAAATCTTAAACTGGATTTCAAGACATTATAATGATCTAGAAAAAGACCATTGGTAGATGAAATTTGGAAGTATGTTTATGTAATGTGGAAAGAGAGGCTAAAGATGGGAGAATCTGGATTAAACATGGAGAGACCAATTTGCAGTGTGGATCGATAATGATTGAAAATAATGATGATAAGGACTATCATCTTTGATTTATGAAAATAAACTACCCCTGGATAGACTTATTTTATTATTCCCATTATTATCAGCAAGTCTATATAGTACGCACACACACCCACACACTAATAAACGATTGAAAATTTTAAATATAGTATATATTCAGAGACGATAATAATTATATATATGTCAAATGCGTTGATCGGAAAGGGAACCCGGGCCAGCTGCTTGGAAGGCAGCTATGCTAACCACTAGGCCACCAAGGCTTGACTACGATAATGATTATGCTAAACTGATAATAAAAATACACTGGTATTTTATGTAATTGATTCCAATATATAAATAATAAAGATCGTATAGTAGAAGTTTTTAAATCCATTTACAAGGCTGAATAAATTCAAAGAACTGTACTATATTTCTATAAATATAATGACGCAACATTTTTATCTTTAAATTGAAATAAACACAAAAACACCTATCAAAAAATAAATTGAAATAAACACTGCAAGTCATTAAAAGCTCTTAATCTATTTTATCATTATCATTGTACGTATGTTAAAATCTCTGCCGGAAGGCAGATTGAATAACTAGACAATAGATTAATAGACTATTAAAACTAAATGATAACACTTGATCATCGTCAGCGGTGGTTTACCTTTGCTTGTCACGATTTTTATACGATTTGTGTCAGTATCTCAATTTTAAAATTTCATCATAAGCTTTAATGAGCTTCTTATATCACTAAGATGCATATAATGGAAATGGTGTAACAAATTAGAATTATTGAATGAGGAAAAAAAAATGCCAAAAATATGCAACATTTTAAACATTAAGGTTGGAGGAAATTAAAATAAATTAAAATAACGCATTGGCAAAATACTCTTTTATAAAAAATATTATTTTGAATACTACTGACGTAGAAGTAAAATTGTTTAATATATAATATAGTTTTGGTAAATTGAAATAATAATAAAAAAATATAGTATTTAGAAGATATACATTTAGAAAAAAATTGAGAAAAAAAAAATACGGAAAAGTAGAAATGTTAAATAAAGTAGGTGGACAAGATTTCATATTAAAAGTTAAAAAAAATTATATATAGAAATCTACATAAGACATTATCTTAATTTGATTTTGAAATAAAAAGTAAAAATAGAAAAACAATTTAATTTATCATAGTAAATACTTTGTAAGAAAGATGCATGATTTAATTTTTGAAAAATTAATTTTGTGTTAATTTTTATTTTGAGTTAATGTAATATTAATACTCTCTTGAGTTAGTACTTATAAAAAGAATAAGCTAAAAGATAAATAGATAAATAAAGATACCAAAACTACAAAAATTTTTCTTTTCCCTAAAATTTGCGACATGTTTAATCAAGCAGAATAGAAATGTCTTTGAAAACTTTGAATGCAAATTTAAGTCTGGTCTATATGACGCTCGTGTTTTATCCTTATCTCAATTTTTAACTTTTAAAAGCCTAAAACAATCACAAATTCATAGCAACTGGCGTACTTTTAGTGCGATTTTTTTTTAAAGATTTAAAATAGAATTTGAATAAGTTACTTATCTAAAATAAAGAAATGATAATGGAATAAAAAAAAATAAACATTTTGTTTTATATGCTATATATTTCAATTTTAACTGAGCTACAGTAAGATGATAATATATATATATATATATATGAAGCCTAGTGCAAGATGCTAGCGTTAAAGTAATGTAGAATTTAAAGGTTATATATACCATAAATGTAGAAAGTAGAGTTTTAGTCCAATGGTTTGTAATTTCATGAGCACAACGACATAAAAGAATCTCATAAGAAAGTTTTATAAAAATCGATTTTTATTTTTTGTTTAAATTCAAAATTTAAGCATAATAGTAATATCAACAAAAAACATAAACTATAACAATAATAATAATAATAGCAGCAGCAACAGCAACTAACTAAATATTAATTCTGTGACTAAAATAGATGCACTGGAATAATTAATTAAACTAATTTAATAACTAATTGTTTATATATTTAAGATTGTTCCAAAACATATTGAATTTTGCATGTAATATTAGAAATTTAATACTCTTTAAAATAAATGCTCAATAATTTGTGGCTTTTATTAGTGCACTCCTCATTTCAACTCCATCCTATTACAGCTGCACACTAAAATAAAATTTAGGCCATCCTCTATCACTAAGTATGCATTTTGCTTGTGTGAAAATGGTATAATGGAAAACTACCAAGCTTTCAACATGGACGTAAAGATTCAAGTGTTTGATATCTTTAATTCATTTATCTGATGAGCAAAGGTTGTTTGCAAAATGTATGCAAAAGTGAAAGAGGGTGATCTATTTCTGTTTTGGTGAATGATTGCATTATAATGGAATTTAAATGAAGGATGCTGATAAGATTTTAAAACACTAGAAAATGTTAATATCATGCTGTTTTCAAAGAGTAAATATTAAAGTGTATATATTTATGGTATATTCGTAAGAGACTTTCATTTAAATAATACGATTGCTATTAGACAGCATTGGCTATATTATGGCCTCTTGACTTCTAAATCAACATCACTTCCCAAACTCATAATATAGAGTTCTATCTCTGGCAGAAAAACTCAATTTATTATGGGGTTTGTAGTCTGTTCATATCTAGCTGAGTTCACCATCCTGCAGTGGTTAAAAAATGGATACCCATCTATTATTGGCTAAAAAAATAGAAGTATTACAATAAACTAGATTGGCCAGATAAAAGTTAATACATTGATTGTTAAAAAAGAAAAAAATACAGCTGTAATACATTTTTGCTTTTATTAATGGCGGAGGAGAGAGATCATATTTTAAAGGTGCTGAATGCATGATTACAGGGATTTGGTGCACCACAGGGGAAGGGAACTTTATTTATATAAAATAATTTTTAAAAAGTGGGTATTTAAATTTATTTTAATTATTATTATATTATAAATTTATACTATTATGTGTCTTCTTATAAAAGATTAAAGCAGCACAAACAAAAAAAAAAAAATAATGCTCCGTAATGTTATTATTACCTTACTTCCTCTCAATACAACTATTAATTTTGAATCACATTTCAATTAAAATTATTTTATGATTATGCCTCAATACACTAAGTAAAAATAGCAAGGTACTTAATTATGACCCATATGGGATGGCTATTTAGGTTTGGCATAATCTGAACTACCTAAAGTATTTGTAAGTTTATTTCCAAAATAATTATTTATTTAAAAAAAGTATCATAGTTTTAGGTTTTTTTCCTCTTCACAGCACAACACCTACACATACAATATATTATAGTATACATTTAAAGGGAGAAAATAACAATCCAATGTGCTTTGTCTAAATAATATAATAAATGCTGTAGCAATATATATTTCTGAAAAGAGCTAGTTATCATAATAGAAAATTAGTTTACCTACATATAAAATCATGTAGCATGCAGTTTAAATATAGCATAAAGCATACATGTAATAGATTGGAAACAAATTAGTCTTTCAAAAGCAATCAGACTTGTCGGTTTCTGTTTAATGCTGTATTTATTTAATATTTATAATTAACTGACTTTTGTTTATTAATCGTAAAAGTTGTTATTCTATATTTACTTTAATTCACGATGAGTTCAAATTAATAATGTTGTACTTATATCTAGTTTGAGTTTGAATTTTAACCTTAATTCCAATATTTGACAGAAAAACTAGACTTAATAAAATCTGATGTTGTAAGACTAAATATGGAACTCCTGGGATCACTTTATTCTTAAAGATGCATATTAAGTGCCTTTGGGAAAAATAACTTATTAAAAAAAAATATGTCCATATACTTTAAAAGAAAGTGTTTAAAATAGAAATATTTTACTAAAATTTACATATAATCTAAGACTTGATTTCTTAATAGAATGTTAATACATAACAAAGTATAGATAGATATCTTTCAAAATATTACTTTATTTACTCTCCTTGTGTATTATCAAACGATACATATCAATTTCTAGTATACATTAAAATTATCAAAAATATACATTAAATTCAAAGCTAGCAAAGTTAAAAGTGGAACATAAAAGGGAATACAATTAATTTAACATAGATACAGAATTATGCTGAAAGCATAGACTTTGTTAATGAACATATATGTCAAGTATAAATTACTATTAGAATTATCAACCATATCCATTGAGTTCAAGTTTACATGTTTAGAAGTTCAATTAATTTTACATTGATATAACATTATTCAGAATGCATACAATTTGTTAATATTTAAATTACAATAAAATTCATATTAATTACTCCTGAAAGTCATTAAGTTAACATCAATGACATCTCCAGCTTTATCTCACTTTTTCCAATATATGGTCTTAATATTCTACTCCATATAATTTTAGCAGCAAATTGCCATTTACAATTATCCAGGCAACTCTTTATTAAACTGTAGTCTTTATTTTTTTCAGGTGGGGGGGGGGTATTTACTTAAGATCAATTAGTGACCAGGTTAGGTCCACAAGGCATTTATTACAATTTTTTTTTATCATCTTTGATTTCATGTAACAAAATGGAGGTAAAATTCTTTAAACTATCTTTGCAAAGCATTTCTTTTTTTTAAAATTTCTTTCTTTAATGTTTTCAATGGAGTTTAACTTCCAAATCATTTCTCAACTTGTTCTATTACTGAAAATTAGGATTTCTAGTAGCTCTTTTTATTTTTTGATTGATTGGTTTTGTTTAAAATCTTTTTCAAAGTCTTATGTTATACCATAGCTTTTTTGAAATTACTTATTTTGGCTTTTGCCTTTTCCAATAGCAGCCATTTGCGTAAAACTGAACATTAGAAAAAAATCAGTTATTCTTGGATGAAATCCAATTTAAACATTTTTTTAAAGGTGATAAAACAATAAAACATGTAGTCACCTTTTAATTTGATATACTTTTAAACCAATCCTATTTCCTAAACAAGAGTAATAGGAATCAAAATTGGGAGCCAGAAACAGAGTAATCTGGAGTCCTTGGCTCCCTCTAGTGGAAGTATAGATAGATATATGTTGGTAATAACAAGGAATTGAATGTAAAATACATCAGTAAGGTATATTGACATTACTAAAATAATTATAAAAGCTTAAATGGAACTGGTATGGACCTGCTGCTAGAAGAGGAGACAATAGAAATACATTAAATCCTTAAACTAGTCCCCAAGAGAATTAAAAGAACTAGAAAAAAATCATATGTGAGATTGATGGTAAGAAAAGCAGATTTACTAAAGTGATATGAAAAAGTGAAGTTATGTATCTAAAAAGACTAGATTAAACTTGGATAATTTTTTATCTTGTAGTGGATCAGTAATAGTTGTAAATGATAATGATGAATTATATGACTAGTTTATTGAAAGGTCATATGATTCTCAAGCACACAATGATAAGTTGTGCATAACAACTTTAGTCACATACAAAGAGATGTGTCTTTATATATCTGTGTGTATAAGAACTGTTACTTGTCATTTTTTTTCCAAATAGCTAACTAAACAACTTATCTATTCATAACTTCATCCAATGTTTTAGCAATAAACGCTTAAAGATTATTCTTTCTTAGTCTAAAAAATAAAATACATATGGAGAGGGGAAACAAAAACTTTTACAAATTTTAGCAGAATATAGTGTATATACTCTAAACATTGAATTGTCTTATTTAGAGATATTATCCTCTGCATTTAACACAATGATAGCATATAACTTGATAAGTCAAAGGTTAATAATTCAAGTTTAAATATATATCCTTTTTCCTGATGCTTAAAGCATCCATGGCCTTTAGATTATTTTTTCATGCAACTGTTTTATATACATATAATACTAAATATTATTATAACTTTTTATAGTTTATAGAATACCAGAATACTTACAGTAATATAAAAACCAGTCAACACTTAGATAATCCCAATATCATTAACAATCAATAATTTCAAACTGTTGTCAAGGCAACTTGTTGATTGTTAATGATATTGGGATTGTCTAAGTGTTGAATGACTTTGGATGATTACTTACAAACCCATTTAGCCTTGAGCATTATTACATTTATATGTATATATAATTGTCTATTTTTATTATTATATATAGTTAGATTTATTATAAGCAGACTGATTCTAAAACCAAGGTATTTCATAATTTATTTTAAATATGATTTTTTTTCTACCGTACAGGCATTTGCACACCTGCACTTCCATATGTAATATATAGAGGGTTTGAACTCGACTTTCACACAACCTTCAACCATCCATGCTATCTCATACTACTCATACACTTGATCACACACATGTTGAAAAGATAAATAATCAACAATATATGTATTTCATGCTAAACCAGCACCCATTAGTTGGTACAGATTATCATCTCCACACATAGCCAATCTTCATACTTTAATGGACTAGCTTTAAACCATTCCACTCCACAACTCTTCAGCCATCCATCTCATTGAAAATCTGATGATGGAATGCTCAAAGCCACCTAAGTGCCAATATTCTCATCCTACCCATGTTGACCACTAGTCACTCTGACCCCTCATGAGCAGGATATAATCCATTTACATACATATATGAGGGATGGGCAGACCTTAAAGCACTATATTTTGAAATATGATTTTTTTCTACAATACAGGCTTTTTTAAAGCTGCACTTCTATGTGTAATATATAGAGGGTTTGAACTCAGACTTTCACATGATCTTCAACCATCCACACTCTTTTATATTGCTAATATACGTGATCACACATATGTCAAAAAGATAAATAATCACCAATAAAGGTATTTCATGCTAGACCAGCACTTCTCAGATAATTTATGATATAAGTATATTTAATCAAAACCATTTAAGAACTTTTAAATTTACTGAAATATTTTATTAACTCAGTATTAAAACAAATATTTCTTGTTTAATAATTTGTGATTTTCTTTATTATACATATTAAATACCACTTATCTAAAAACAAACTATTCTAATCATATAATATTTTATTTTCTTAATACCATAAAAAAAAAAAAGATAAAGCATAGATATTGAGCTAGTTTTTCTGTAGTTTCATTATGTGTAATTAATTACTAATAAAAACAAAGAAAGGAAATAGAGAATTAATATAACTTTTGATATCTAGGAGATATGAAAGTGCATGCTGTATAGTATAAAATTTATTCACATATCTTATTGAATATTTTAACTTCATTTTCCTGTTTACCTATTGTTCTAATGCCATCTTTAATAGTGAGCCAACACAAATAGTTTCTTACTTTGATGATATTTAGATCTATGGTGTGTTGAAATAAACAGTGAATGTATCAGTATTCATCTGACTATTTTTGATTGTTTTTGGACATTTATTCTTCTGCTAGAACCATTTACCAGCCAATATGGGTTGGCTATCTGATTTATCCGGTAAAGTTCTCAACTACTTAAAATACTTCTTCAATATCTACCAACTTACTATTCTATGAACTCCTCACAGCATATTATAATAGCAACTTTCTCCATGCAATATTGCCACCTAGTGTGAGCTGTAGTAATCAGTGGATTGTTAGTGCATCAAAATCCTTATCTTGTGTGTTACACACCGATATTAAAAATCTGATCGATAACCGAGCATTTATTATATGCTACTTATCTATTAAGTTTTGTTTTTGCCAAGCATTTTTATATTTTTTCGATTATTTATTTTTAATCAGTCAAGATAAGATTAAATCTGCAATAGTTTCACAATCAGCAAACATTATTTATTATATGCATAGACACTAACGAGAAGAAGCGTGCATGAGCACCAAAGATTTTTCTTTTTAAGGGAACAAATATATTGATTCAAGAATACTTTTTTAATCAGAAAACTCATTTAGTATTTACAGATAAAGTTATTTTTCATTTTTTAGACAATAATATTCAAACTTAACATTGTTATTTAAAAACAAAAATATCACATTTTGAAAAAAAAAAACAACAACTGATAATCTTCTGTTTATTTTATATATCAGGATTGAATTTAAGACTTTTTCATCAACTATACTGCCTTTAAAACCAATCGTTGATAAGAAAATGATTTTTAAAAAAACTTTGAATCCGAATGACTCATCTTTCATTTAGCTAGATATTAGTAATTAATTCTAAGGCAGTATAAAACTTGCTTATATTAAATGTTTCATATATGTAAGTAGAGAAATTTAAAGTCAGAATTTTTCAGTCTATTCATCCTCCATTCCTTGTGTTGCTTGGGGTGGAATGGAGGACTAATAGACTAAAAACCCTGAGTTCACACCCCTCTACCTAGATATTAGTAACAAAAAGATAAATTAGTTGACGAGAAGAATAATTTGAAAAATATTTCACAAATATTTTTGTAAAATTAAATAAACTCAAACTTCTTAACCCTTTATAAATTTTTTTTTGTATTCAATTGGTTAGCAAATTTTTAAATATTTTAATAATAAATTTAAGTTCACTCAAATATCACTGTATTCAACAACTGCTAAATTATCCAAATTCAATTTTTTAAAAATCTATATTGTTTTAAATTAAATACGTGTTTGTATATTGTGTGAGTAAAAACTATTTTATCTAGACTATTAGTTGCTTTTAAAATTTCGAAAAGATGCAATTTGCAATATTTGTACATTGTGTCTTCTGAACAAGCACACAATTAGTTGATTTATGCCACATACCAGTAATTCTCATAGAAATAGTAGAAAAATAGCATTTGTTATCTGCATAAAATTTTTCCGCTAAAATGTCCTACACAAACATCTTTTACTTGTGAAAATATTTGAGTAATCATTTATACATATAACACAAAACAAGTTAATTAAAATTGCTATATTATTATACTTTAATATTTATTTATATAATCAGTAATTATAATTATGCACTCTTTCGCATATGTTAGAGAAGCTGTGGTTATTTAATCTTTAAGATTTTTTAAGTTTAGTGCTTTCGGGATGTAACTTTGGGTCCCATATTCTTAGCTTTAAAAATGATAACTCCGTTATAAGTTGTTATTCATTTATGCAAATGTATTTGAATATTTAACTAGTCCATTATATGTCCAAGGCCTAGTTATAGTTTAATATTTATTTATATAATCAGATTTTCTGTTATAATTAGTGTAGTAAATTTTATGATAATCCCAAATTTAATTTATTACCTATAATGTTATAAGGATTAGAAAATTTAAGAAAATTATAATTGTGCCATAGAGTAAAAGTCAATCATTTAAATAATATCACTTTCTGCACTTCCGGTGCACAAACTTTTTATGAATTCTCGAATAATAAAGCATTTGATTACTTTTATTTTTGTTTTTGGCGCTTAATAAAATAAATATCTTTGAATTAAATTTTAATTTTGTATTTTAATTAGTTTTTAACTCTTCTACTTGTAAAAAAAAATCATTCTGGGCAGGGAATTGCTGCCTCAAAATAATCATTGTTTTCTTAACCGTGGGAACGGTTGCATCATTCTGTGGAAACCACGTGTTGTTTTTCATGACTTGCACTTGGACATATATTCAAATATGTCAGGGACTTTTGTATAGTTTTTAATTTTTTTATTTAATTAGATCATCTTTAACATTTTTAGTTATTAGAAAAAATATCCATGCCACATCCCAATTAATCTAGAGTCATTTACTGTAAAGATTTAATCTTAAATTTTCGAAGTTTAATTTAATATAATGACAAATCAGTAGTGATGATATATATATAATTGCATGGTTTATTTACGCTAGAGATTATAATAATTGACATACAGGCTTTCACATGACCCACCATTCTCTACTCTATCTCATATCACTGATACACCTGACCACATATATGGCGAAAAGATAAATAATCACCAATATAAGCATTTCATGCTAAAACAGCAATCACCAGTTGGTACAGATTATCATCTTTACACATATATGCAATAAGTGTTCAGATATATATTAAGATAGCTAATTTTTATACTTTAATGGACAGGCTTCAATCCAGGAGATTATAGAATGTTTCAGCATCTAAGTGACAGAACTAGACATCGATCTATGGATCTTGAGCTTCAGAGTCTGATAGATATTTGCATAAATAATTATTATAATTTTTAACCACCATCAATCATTACAAGGTTAAGTCTTTTCAAGCTTAATCTAAGTTTTGGGATCCAATAACTTCTTTACAGGTTGTCTCATCTAACACACGATCTCTTTTTAGATCTTTTGCAATCTAATGTAACCTAGTTTAAGATTTCATTTGTCTAACATTTGTTTAATGATATGTCTAGCCCAGTTCAATTTTAGCCTCTTAATCTTTTCAATGAGTTAGTAATACTCTTTATTTACCCATTTGTGCATTGTACTTTGATTGTCTTTGTTACTTCCAATATGCACATTTTCATATTTCATTGTGTAGGTCTGAAATCACTGGAATTGTTCTTATACTAAATGTATTAGCCTTGGATCCATAAGCATTGTTTACACTCATTTATTAAAACTTTTTTTTTCAAACTCACGGGTATAATTCCTTTTAATATAATTTATTTCTACCTAAAGTATTCCATTTTCTTTTAATTCTGTAACAATTTTATCCATTACGTTTTTTTATCTCTAATAAAAATGTGAACATGTTGTTTATAGCTGTCAATTTTAATTTATTTCTATCAATTTTTATTCGTTCTCTTTCTCTCTATCTCACATTTAAAAAAACATACATTAGTTTTTATATTATTTATCTTTAATCCATTTTCTTGCCTTAATCTGATTACTTTAATGACTTTTCGTAAAGCTCTGAAGTATTATTTTTAATATCATCTGCAAAATCTCCATTTATTTTTGTTATCTTGGCTTCTTATTTTAATACACAAAATATTTCTTATAAAACTGCTGTAAAAAGTTTTGGGGAGAGATGGAATAATTCTGTCATATGCTCTTATTAATGCTAACTTTTCTTAATATCAATCTATAATGTAATCAGATGTGATACATTTTGATAAATTTTTAGATAATTTACTGGAATCATCTTTAGTCTTCCCAAAGTTTTAATCACTGCAGAGAAATACTTACAAAGTCAATTTCTTTTTATAATCTACAAATCCAAAGCATAATGGTGACAAATATTTATTGGTTATTTCTATACCTTTTTTTAATATCTGGATGTGATACATTCTGCTATAGTCACTTTTAAATAAAGCCATTTTTTATTGATTAGATTCCAAACTTCTTTGTAAAAGAGTATTTTTTTGCACATTGAAAGATTATTTTAACTGTTTTTTGGATTCTGAATATTAGAATTGAATGAAGCCATAGCCTATTTTGTGAGAGTGAATTTTTGATATGTCTTACAGATATTGAGATTACCTTATTACCCCACAGAAGTTTCATGTAAAGTGAGTCTATTTGAATAATAAAAGCTTTGGTATATAATATTGTTGGAGTATAGTATGTAATTTTTGTCATGATCAACATGTTAAAAAGTGATATTTTAACATTAAGTGAAAGGTATGATTTTGTTAATGAATTGACTATACTTTCTATTTTGTTTTTGAGTGTATTTTGTATAAGTGACTGCATAGGTAAATGCCACAGGATAAACTGGAATACAAGGAAGGTGTTAGGTTTGTCATTAAAATGATGTGTTAATCTATTATCAGTGCAGATGTGCCAAGCACAGAATATTTTGCATGTTAAATGTTAACTTGTAGTTGTCTTTATAATCTGAAAGAATCTTTGGAAGTTTGGAACTATACTTTTTTTGATAGCAAAAAAATTGAGAGGTTATACATATAAGCTATACATGAGATGTTGGTGTTTAGGTAGGGTATATACTAGATGTTTTATTCTTTATGACATTAATTAAAGGGTTTATGTAAGTAGTGAATAGTAAGGCACTAAGAGGGGAGCCATGCGGAATGGATTGATGTGGCATGATTGGGAGTGAATTTTGCCATTTAAAGTCACATATATTTCTCAATTTTATAACAAGTTAGCAAATAGTTATAAATAGGCCTTTGGTACTTTGATTTTTTCTAGGATTTTAATAAGGGTATTTATTTGTATCATGTCAAAGGCTGCATGTATATCTAGCTGAATCACATCTGTATTATATTTTTTGTTATCTCTTACTGTTTCCATAATTATTTTGAATAGAAATGCAGGTTGCACTTTTTTGATGATTCTTTTTTTTTTTTTTTGCAAACTGCATTTTAGATAATTTTGGTATAATTTGTCTTTGATTACTGATTCTATTATTTTGGTCCCTTGTGGAGATATTGAAATTGAATGTAAGTTTACTAGCATGGAAATCATTTCTTTTTTCTTTATAAATGATACAAGTGATATTTGATAGAGTCCTGGTGTTCTATAAATGAATTTAGTTAAAAAATTGTAAGGTTAGTTATGTATTAGGCTGTAAATTTATTTAAAATGTGCATATACGAATTTAGGGATCCTATCTATTTTCAGATAACATGATTCTGGTATTGCTTCTATTTTTTGTATAAAGTCATTAGGGGTAAATTGGATTTCTTCTTCTGGTTCGCCATATGAAAAATGTGATCGATTGAGAGGAAGAATTTTCTGTAGCCTTTCTTTAAAATAAAGGAATATTTGCTCCAGGGATGAAGTCTCCACAAATATTCTCTGATTGTATCTTAATGGTAAATGGTATCCAAACTGGAGAGGGATGATCCAATGCCCATCTGATATAATTTCTGGTTAAGATGTGTGGGGCTTATTTAGGAATACATTTTTTGTGCTATATATTTTTAAGTTGTTCTGAAATAGATTGATATGCTTTCTTTAATGATTGAAATTTGAGTCGATCATGGTTTGATTGCGATGTTAAAAATGATTTTTTTTATATGTGACATCCATAAGACATAGACGTTTTGTTGGAGGTGTGTTCCTGGTTAGATGATTGATATTAAATGATAATACATTAAAAAAAGCATGCCATGCTTGGACTGGATCCATTTGTATATTTTTAATTTTTTGCAAATAAATATATATTTCGGAAAATAGAAATTCTGGAGTGCATAATGGAAATAGAATTCTGATGGTTCTTCCTGTAATGACTGTTGGTCTGTCATTGAAATTAAGGTCCAGAGTAACCATAAAAGTAAGGTAAAATAAACACACAATTTTAAGCAAAAGAAAGCATGTGTCTTCTTATTAAAATTGTTTCTGTAACTATGACAACACAAAACATAGTCTTCTTCTTTTTTAAACACTGGCTTGGGATCATATGACTCTCTCTTTTTTAATTCTAATAAGGCATTGTTATCATTCAATAATAATTTAAACAAAAATCTTTCATTTTAAAATGTAATAAATAAAAGGTTCATTCATTTCAGATTCATTCAAACAATAAAATAATATTTTTTTATTAAACAGATGCCCTTTAATTGTTTTCTTTATTTAGTTATGTACTAATTATGCAAGGAAAGTATAGACAGCAACATGAGTACATCACATATTTTCATCTTTAATAAAAAATAAAGAAAACAATCCAAAACAATTAATATAAGATCATCATTATCAGTTGAACATTCTATGAATAACTCATGGTTAATTAAAAATATCAATCTTGAAGCTCCTTTGCTACAAATGCTGTTTTGCATTTATGTCTTGAAGATTTTGTATTAAGTAAAATAATACATATTGTTGGTTTCACCAATTCTTATTCAAAACTTTTTTTTATTTGAATATTATTTAATTTCCTAACTCTGTTTTCTGCCTCATATTAAAAAACATAGTATTTTTGCTATAAAAGATAAAAATAAACATAAATAAACTAAATTAATAACTATCCCATCAAACCTTGGCAAAGGTATTGACACTGTATTTAAAAAATGGAGAGTTTTGAAATGTCTTGCATATATTTGTGTTAAATCAACCAATAGTATTTCTTAATGCTCATTTTACAAATTACAATTTACTGAGAAAAGTATTTTATTTTTGACTTATTTGTTGGGACAGACTCCATTTTTCACTGTTAAACTTTGATAATTTTAGCAAACTGAAAAGATATACTAGAAGTAAAAGTGCAGAAATATATTATGTTAAATACTGAGATGCTCGTTTCTCACTTAAATTTACACTAATAACAATAAAGCTAGCAGTAAGTATAAACTAAAAAGAATTAATAGTTTGAAAAAATGAAAGATAAAAAAAATTCTCAATAGTTGGGATAATGGGAAAAAAAAGTATATGGCTCAAATAAGATTAAAATTTCTAATTTGAAAAAAAAAAATCTTAATCATGATATATCACATAAGTGACATCATACAGGCTTTGATAAAAAGATACATGTTTACAGAAATATACTATATTTTCAGGATTGTGATTATATATATATATATATATATATGTGTGTGTGTGTGTGTACTATTTATTTATTAAGTTACATATTTAAATGTGGATTCTCCAAATTTGTATAGTACTATCAGTTTAATATGATTCTGCCTTGAGTGTGCTTAGTTAAAATAGATTTATTAATAGAAAATGTTGATTATTGATGCTTAAATACCAAATCAGTTAACATTAGATTGTTAATTAAATAAGAAATTCACTGTATTTATGTATAAAAAATTAGTAGTGTTTTAGATAGCTGGGGAAAAATGTCATAGTGATTGTTTTTTTTTTTTTTTTGTATGCCATAAAAATAATAAATGCTTCAAGCACCATGTTTGGAATTTATTACATCTCAATTTGCTTATATATCTATAACTCTATAATTGTGCTTTACGCACATGTAATGAAGCTATATAGTGTAGTAATTAATAATCTTAATTAATCATCTGAATGCTTTCCAGAAGTCTAGGTTCCCATAATCATAGCTCGTTTCCAATTGAGAAATGTTTGTAATAAAGCCTTATGTAAATTTATGCAAATTGACTATAGCATCCATTTTTTGGAAATGCAGAATCAAGCTTCTCTTCTGTTTATAGATGTGGGGTTGCTTGATATATCGCAGACTTCTTTGACTTTGTATTTAGCAACACTTCTTTCAGTGCAGATTATCTTGGCAGTCATTGGTTGAAAGGCATAGCCACCAGTCCTTTTGTGTTCAGCAAATATTGAATCTCCTTCTGTCTTATTTTTAGTTCTATTGTATAAATATCTGTGCTGTGCCACTGTAGTGGAAATATTAGTCTTAGTTTCTCCATAGTAGATTATGTGGCAGTTATTATGGGGCATATAAATTTTATATACAACCTGGGGGATCACTTCGGGAGTGATTTTGTCTTTTGTGTTGTTGATCAATTTGCTAGTAGCTGGCAGTGAATGGAAACCTATTTCAAAGTCTTAGGAAAGTTTTCTACTAAGATGTTTGGTTATAGAATTGATGTATGGGAATAGAATGTGTGGTTTCTTTTCTTTAGGTTGTGTTTTATTTTGTGGTAAAATTGATTAACTTTTATGTTGATGGTTGCTCGTTTATGTAAATATAAACTTATACACCACTTTAAAATTGAAAATATTTAGAGAGTAAAATCTAGAATTCAAAAAGAAAGAAGAATAAAAATTATCTATGATTGCCCATACAAAATAACTGGACATGAACAAAATGTTATTGCTATAGCCATAATTACTTAAGATTGTTTTTTTTTGGAGGATAATAGCTTGATATTAGAATCCTATTGTGTAAGTGTTGTTAAAAAACCCTACTTGTTTAAATTCTTGTTGTTTAAAAAACACAATTATTTCAAACATCTATTATTTAAAAATAGCATTGTTTAGACCAAACAATTAAAAGTGGGTATAAATTTAAGAAAAAGTACATAGCCCTTTTAATAAATAGGACATTACAAGACAAAAATCTCTTTAACAACTCTTAGAGAGAAATCGTGAAGCAGAATGCAGTGAGAGTTTGGCCTCTCGAAAATATTTTATTTGACCTATATTCAAATCCCAGATTGCATAAAAACTTCATACAATTTATCTTTTCAAATGCTGTATATTCATAAGTTATATAATGCTCTTATTCTAAAATTAATTAGCATTAATGGATATATGACAAGTAGTTAGAATTGACATAGCAGTAAATAAAATTATATCAAACTTGTGGATGAATAAAATCATTATCATATATATATATTCATTTTTATACATATTTTATCTTCAATTTCGAGATTTTTTCTACATTTTGAATTCATTTAAATATTTTCCATTTTTACTTTTATTATTATTATGAACGGACATAATAACACAATATATATAAATACACACAAAAAATCTCTAGGCATAGTACTAGCACACTTGCTTGCTTTGATCATGATTTGGCGTTGAAATTGCAAGAAAATGTCAAAACTATTTTTTTAAATAGATTAAAATTTTCAAACAATTTTTTTTTTGTACAGATAATTAGCCGTCATACAAGTATTGGTCAGTAAATGAATATCTTATCGCTATTAACTAGAGGAATAAAATAAATTTCATTATAAAATTTTTATTAGTTGACAGTTGAGTACTCCGGGAGTACTGTATTAAGTATTGTCCTTGTGTTTGTTACTTCTTATGAAAAGATCTTTTCAATGGATTATTTAAAGCTCTTTTTTTTTTTTAGTAGACAAAACAATTAAGGAGAATGTAGTCACATTTGTAATGGCATTCTGTTCTATTACCTAGATAAAAGTAGTTAGCTCTTAATTACCAATTATTTAGCCAGATAAGAAGACTATGGATTAATTACTAGTGTAAAAAATCTAATCTTATTTTAAAATACTGTAAATTTCATCCCGATTTAAATCTCATTTAATGGTCACGATAATCGCGAGATTTTTTATAACTATACATTTGCACGTGTGAATGGAGAATGACAAAATATGTATAACAATTCACGCATTATTAAATTCTGTCTGAAGACAGGTCAGCTAGGCAATAAATAAAATAATTAATATTTCAACCAAGCGATAACGCTTGATCAGCATAAGCTACTGTTAGCCATTGTTTTAATTTATTTTAGACGATTAATCACTAAGATTAAAGGTAGATATATTTTAAGCGTTTTATTTTTTAAGATTATGTAACACAGGTGAAAGAATGTTTTAGTAAATGTAAAAACTTCCTACAGCTTTCCATCCCATTTTGTATAACCGATACACATACAAAAGATAAATGATCTTTTTCACATGTATGTGGTCATGTGTATTGGTTGTCTAAGATGGAGAGGAAAGCTGTAGGGAGCTTGAAAGTCTGAGTTCATAGTCCTACTAATTACATTAATTTCAGTATAAACAATATACTTGTATTTAAATATTAAATTTAAAAAGAAAAATTATTTAATTACAAGAGATTATTTCAAATAGATTTGTAATCAAAATGTTGTTTAACTTTAATAGACAAAAGAAAATCGAATGGAATTTATATATATAAATAAGAATAAAAGCGCTAATATTGGAAACAATTTTTTTTTTAAAAAAAAAATCTAATTAATGCTAACGACCATGTTTACAATACATAGCTAATATAAACAAATACAAGATAATTACTTTCCCTCTTTGAACTTTTTCAATCGATTCTTTTTATTGCGGTCACTAAAGGCAAATAATGGACTTGTAATATTTGGTGTGTTTATTATTAGCATTATCATTCAAATTCACTGATAATGTTAAGAAAAGATTGTAAAGGTACGTTTAGTTCCGTTTGTAAGCTTTCTACCCTGCCTAAAGGCAAAAAGCCAGGATAAGCATGGGAATCACTAGTGCCGGCATCTCCAAGTACCCTCTACACATTTAAAGCTTTACTGGATATAGGTCATGGCGTTTCTGGTCCTACAACTCTTCGCATTCAAATTTTTCTCTCCCGTGAAGATTGTGTAACTCTCTGGCGTCTTCTTTCTATTTGACAAGCTGAACATGTTTTTTATTTCTTTGTAGTGATAAAAAAAAAGGAATATGTCTTTATTTGTTTATGATTCATCGTCTGATAGGCATGTAATAGTTATAAAATTGTCTGTGTATAAATATGTGTACATAAAATCAAATTTGTTAGAATTCGTTAAATGATAAACCCACGCAGTAACCAAATTAAAGTTAGTTCGCAACAACGATATTCAAGAACTTCGTAGAAGTATCTAGCCGCACTGCGTAATAAAACTTCTCATAAAAAAAATAAATTTAAAATTATTATTTAAAAAAAAACTTGTTCTAATAAAGTTATAGCATTTTCTTGAAACAAATTTAATTATAAAGTACTATATCAAAACTGTTTAAAACTTATTCAGAATCTGTGCGCGTATACATGCAGATTAAGGTAGTAAATATATAATTATGATTTGAATATTTTTTATTGCAAAAAATCGGCAGTTTTGGAACGATGTGGTCTACCACAAAATGTTTAATCATAGTCAATCTTTTTAATATTTTTTTAATAAAAAGCTAGTTCCAGTAACATCAATTCACAATAAAGCAACATTCTAATAATCATTCTAATGATCATATTTTTTTTATCTTTGTTTTATCTTGCAGTTAATAAAACACAGAGTTTCATTTACTATATTAACCAGTAAATAAGTGATTGATTGATTACCTGGAAAAAAATCTTAAACTTGCTTGGAACCCCAGACCATAGTCTTAACTTAGTAAATAAATTATATTATTGTGTTATAAAATCATTCATCATCATTTTCAACTGTT
The DNA here is from genome assembly GCA_028023455.1 of Epiperipatus broadwayi. NCBI lineage: Eukaryota > Metazoa > Onychophora > Udeonychophora > Euonychophora > Peripatidae > Epiperipatus > Epiperipatus broadwayi. The sequence continues at coordinate 2,956,648 of JAQFVV010006281.1, read as the reverse complement.
ATGACAGGATGAAATTCCTACAATGCATAGCCTCTCATTTTCATATCATTCTGGAAAACATTTTTTATTTCATCCATCTATTTCACTCATGGACCACTCTTTCTATGTTTTTTTAAAAAAAATGTATTGTAATCCAGTTAAAGACTTCATCTATTCATTATTTATTAACATTTCTTCTATCAATATATCCAACCCTGTTCTATTTCAGACTATTATATTCTTTCAGTGATGTCAATAATATCTGTTTGTTTTCTCACCCATAATATTTTACTTTTGATTCATTCTTGATACTGTCAACATACTATCTTTCCATATTTTGTTGTGTTGACTGAATACTACATATTGATTTTCTGAAATATCCTAATTTCAGATTAATATATAAGAACTGGTAAAATACACTTATTAAAAACTATTATTTTCAAATATATAGGCATATTTCCTTTGAATAATGAATTATTTTTGCCAAAAACACACCATCCAAATTTAATTATACAATTAATTTTATGTATTATGTTTTCATCTGCATTAATAATTTAACTAAAATATGTGGTTGTGATTATAGATAATAGCACTCTTTATGTTGTCATTTTGAGTTAGAAAACAAACAAAAAAACAACAATATTTAAAATGATGCAAAATACAAAGTTAATAATGATAGCATTCTATCAAACCTAAACTAAGCTGTTGCAATAAAAATAATTACTTTTTATTAAAAAACTATATTATAAGGATATTTTACCAATTCACAAAATATTTTTAAAAAGAGAAATTTATGCTAATATATTCACAATACATGATAATTGTAGAAGAGTAAAAAGATATTAAATTTATGAATAAAAATATGAATAAAAAAGTTTATTTAACCAGTACACTAAAAAAGAATAAATTGCATGATCAACTTGCATTAAGTTTTTATAAACACTCTACAAGAAAAAATATTTGAGTAAATATAGGAACTTTATCTTTTATCATTTTGTTATCATTAATTTTATCATAAGAAGAATTAAGAAAGCAATATGAAATGTTTTACTTTTATTTTTTTTTGATAGAAGGAGAGAAAAAGAAAGAGAAAAATAAAAACAGGCTAACCTAGTCAATACTTTTACATATGCATCTCCTAGATTTGAATAAAATACATATATATGTAAATAAGTAATATTATAGAAAGAAATTAGTCTTCACACATATGATATAGAAGTGACATGCATTCTCCCATCAATAGATATTTTAAAAGTATACATGATTCACTTACACTTAGAGTTTATTCTTTAAATAAATAAACTTTTATTAATGGTTCCTAAATTAGGGTTTCAACCTATTATAAGCCTGATTTTTAAATTGGCAAAATACTTGCACAAATTTAGTTTATTGATGGAAGAATACATACATGAAGTCTAGTTTCTTTCCACATTATTATACACATATATAGAATCACTATAGTATTAATGATATATATATATATGTGTGTGTGTGTGTAAATGTGTTTCTCAATTTATTGATTAATTGTTTTTCTGTAATTGTTTTACTTATTTATTTTTTTGTTAATTAATTTTGTTGATCTTTAATGTATATCAATTTTAAATTATGTTTTATCATAGATATATGACTACATTTAAAATCATTCTGATATTTGTTAAAAATATAAACTATTCAAGGTATTTGATTTTTATTATTTTTTGGCATCCAATCAAAACTTTGGAAATAAATAGTAAAAATACTATGGTTTTACAGTATATATAGTTAAAGTATAGCAGACACTTTATTAGTGGTGTCAAAAATTAATTCAAACATTATTATTCTGAATTTCATGCAAACCTTTATTTCATAGCTGATCAGCATCATTATCAACTATTAGCTAATAACTATGGTCAACAATTTTATTAAAAATAGATAAGATTTAAAAAGATAATAATATATTACACTAGAGATAAGTTTTTTTGTGATGACAACACAATCCAATTTGTAAACATAAAACAATCTAGTCCATTATTCACCCTATTTGATAGGTAGTTGTGAGTTAAGTCAAATGTGGCCACTTGATGGCATTGTTTCACTGCAAAAACACAGAAATATGTCATTTACATGGCCTAACCTACAGCCTATAGAACAGTTTTGTTCATATTAGTCATTAGCAGGCCTATATGACATTGCACACTGTACTTTGCATCACTATGAAAATAGCACACACTTCACAGATCACTACCATAGGATGTGAGGGTGTATGGAATTCAACTGGCCATAAGTGTTTTATGTGCATTGGAAGTAATGATCTTACACCTTATGTGACCTACTATTACATACTAATAATTGTAAGTCCATCACACATTTTCCTAAATATCTTGGAAGGTGCAAACAATTGCAAAAGGGTATGTCCCAGAACCATTTCACATAAGTCATGTGAAAAGTCATGTTTGCGGGAAAACAGCTTCATTGTTTTGGAAATCATAATCTTTGTTTTTTCAGATTAGTATATGTATTGGCCAATCCTTCAGATCATCAAAACCATCTTTCTCTCTTCTCATTCCAGCACTATGCACTGAAAGCTTGGTTTGCTCAGAGTAGTGCATGTATTGGCCAAACCATCAGACACTTCCCTGGCATATTCCAGCATTATGCACTGAAAGCTTGGTTTGTACTATGCACTCAAATGTATAATGTAATTAAAAATGTAATTTAGAAAATAATGTTGGTTCTTAAATTTTTTAAAAATAGTTTGAAAAATTTCCAAAGAACAGAAAACAAAAAATTATTGGCCGGCAAAATATTGTCAGTCCAGTAACATTACATTTCATTATTTTTGCAAGCAACAATGGCATCAAGCGGCCACATTGAGCATAAGTCACAACAACCATTTGATATTTGGCAAATCTATCTTCTGACAGTTTTGGTTTAAATACTATTTTTAATTGTAGCCATGAAATGTATTCTATTCTTTACCACAAATTTCCAATGAAAATAATTAACATTGTATCTTTGCAAAATGATTTTGAATGAACCCTTGTAATGTAAGTGGGATTTACATCCTCTATGAAAATAATGCTTAAGTTCACTATAAAACAACCTTTTAAAAAATCTTGTATTGATCATTCTTTACATTTTTCCAATCTAACAATGTGTGATTTCATAATAGTTGTCATTGTAATAGCATATTTATTAAGTTAAAAATCATACTGATCATCTATCTAGTCTCACCACTGTTTTTTTAAAAATCCACAGAACATCATTAAGTGAAACTTTTTAAATATATTTATGATGTATTGGTAGGCTGTCCAAGCCTCATTTCTATGCAATAATTTAAATAAAATAACAGTTCTATATCCATTTAATTTAATTGCAGTTGTTATTTTCCTGGGATGAAATGCCCTATATTTTAATTTGTTAAAAGCATCAACATGTTGATGTAAATTCTACATCTTAATCTACCTTTCTACTTATAAAAATTACAAAGATATTTAAATTGGTTTACATTCTCAAGTTGATTATATATCTAAATTAAAACTTACTGAGGATTTTTCTTTTATCATTGGCTGATTTGAGTTTTTTGAACATTAATTATTAAGTTAAAGTTCTTATATACATTCAGCATATTTTGTAGATTGTTTTTTGAAGTGGCAAAAAAAAAAATAGCATAATCGGCAGCAAATTGAAAATACAAAATTCAATTTTAAGATATTGTAATTAAAAATTCAACCATCAAATTTTTATTGTATCTTGATTCCTGGATTTATTAAACTGCCTGTAAGCAGTTCTAAAGATCACTGTGATAAAAATTAAAAACATCATTGGAAAAGTACACTTTCTCATTTAACATTATTTTTTATTTCAAATGCTTCTAGATTAAAAAATAATACTGTCTTTCATTTTTCATATAGAAACAGTATAATATTAATAAACTTTGATAGACAAGCAACTCATTTCAAACACAACAAAATCTATGTCTTTAGCGCTTCTTGATTCTGTAGAACCACATTGAGTCTCTTCTAACCATTCGACTATGACTAGAAGTAACTTATTCAACAAAATAATTGAATGAACCTTTGCTGAAACGGATAATAATAATATTCCATTACAATTACTACAATTTTGTGTATTTCTTCTATTTGTAAAAATTGGAACAATTAAAGTGTTTTTAAAATTGAGCAGTACAATTTGTTTAATTTTATATATTTAAAAAAAAAAAAGCCAATACTTTTGAAGCTAACATATAATATCATATTTAAAATTTTTTCCAACTATCTCATTAGGATCTGCAGCTGTTCAGTTTAAAGATTACAAAGTGATTTCATTAAACTGAATATTTTTGACCATGTCTAAATGAATATACTATTAAAATTTATCATCTTAATTTTTATATCATTTATCAAAAGATGATCAAAATACTTTTTCATTAGCTTAAAATATTACCATTATGTAAGAGAGCTCCACTGCTGGATTTAATAGGATTGTGATAACATCTATTGGATTCTTAAAAAAAAATTAAAGTAACCACAATCAGAAAATTTCTGTATTTTCTTTGCAATTTCAATCTAACATTCATTGATATAAGCCTTTAAATTTATTACTCTGCTAATCATAAAATTACACATCTTGTTTTTAGTTAAGATATTAATAATAAGACCATTGTAATAAAACTAATTATGATTCTTTTTTTTAGTAAACTGAATGAATATTTACATTTGTGCATATCATACTTTTTAAGAAAATTTCATACCTCAGTAACATATCAATTCTGAAATTTCAATAGCAATTTCAGTGATTCATCATCATCAACCATTATCAAATCCACTGCAAGATGAAGGTCTCTCAAAGTTCAACCCATCTTCTTTGATCTTTAGCTTCTCTTCTCCACATCACCCCTGCACACTTTATTATTTCATCCACCCATCTCACACGTGGTCTTTTTCTGGGTCTTTTACAATCTCTTGGAATCCAGTTTAAGATTTCAATTGTCCATATATTATCATCTCTACTATCAATATGTCCAGCCCACCTTCATTTCAATTTTTTAATTTTTTCAGTGACTTCAATAACACCTGATTGTTCTATTACCCATATATTGTGCTTTCAATCTGTTCTGGTTACTCCCAGCATGCATCTTTCCATACTTCTTTGAGTGGTACAAAATCTCTGTGTTGCTCTTTTATTAAGTGTCCAAGTCTGAGATCCATAAGTAAGAACTGGTAAAACACATTTATTAAAAACCTTCTTTTTCAAACACAGAGGCATATTTCCTTTTAGTATCAAGTTATTTCTACCAAAAACACTTCAAACAAGTTTAATTCTATGATTAATTTCATCCATTATGTTTCAAACTGTATTAATAATCTGACCAAGGTATTTGTAACTGGTAACTTCTTCTAACTCATCATAATCAATCTTTATTTTCATATTTGACAAAATCCATTAAACATTACTTTAGTCTTTTTAACATTTATCTTTAGTCCTACTTTCATACTTTCATGTGATAACTCCTGCAAAAACAACTACATCATCTGCAAAATCTAAATGATGTAAATAATCTCCATTTACTTTCACTTCTTTAGCTTCCCATTTTAATCCACAAAATACTTCTTGCAGCACTGCTGTAAAAAGTTTTGGAGATATGGAGTCATCCTGTCGTATCCTCTTCTCAAAATATCGACTTTCCTAATATCATTATGTAATCTAATTGTTGCTGTTGCATTTTTATATATATTCTTTAAAATATGACAATATCCTGGATCTACACATCATCCTGGATCTACACATTGATGATTCATTGCTTTAATCACTGAAGAAATGTTTATAGAATCAAATGCCCTTTCATAATCTACTTATCCAAAGCATAATGGCAACTCATATTTTGTCCTTTCTATAATGTCTCTCAATACCTGGATATGATCTACTGTACTAAAACCACTTTTAAACCCAGCTTTTTCTCTTAGTTGATGAAAATCCAATGTTTTTTGTAGACGAGTTGTAATTATCTTTGTAAACATTTTGTATAAAACTGATAAAAGGCTGATAGATCTGTAATTTCTAATATCTTCTTTGTTATCCTTTTTAAATATTAATATTAATACTGCATTCTTCCAATCATCTGATACATCTTTATCATTTAGACATTTGATATATAACTTTGCTAAAAAAATTTCTATTTCTTCACCTGCTTCTTTTAATATATCAATTATAATTCCATCATTACCTGGAGCCTTTCTTTTCTTCATACATTTAATTGCATGTCTCACTTCTTCATTTAAAATTCTGGGCAATTCGGAAGGTGTAATATATATATAGAAGGTACTTGTCTTTTGTTACTACATAATTCTTGATATAAGTCTTCTACCCATTTCATGATGTCATCTCTCTTTTTAGTAATAATTCCATCTTTTTTTCTTACTGCAGATATAAATTTCATACCAATACCAAAATGTTATTTTACACTTTTGAGACTTTTATTCTCCTCTACAGCTTTCTTTGCTAGTTCACAGTTATACTTTCTTATATCATACTCAACTCTTTTCCACACCATTTTACAAAATTCGATATATTCAATCCTTTTTAATGCATCATTTTTGTATATCTTCATATTCCTTTTTTTCTTCATAAATTCTCTAGTCTCAGTAGAAATTTTATTGGTCAATTGCTGCTTTTTTCTACCAGCTATCTTTGTTGCAGTTTTTAAAAGTGTATCAGTTATTTTCATATTAATTTCATTCAAATCTGAATCATGTTCAAAATCTACTAATACTTTTTTTTTCACTGCTATGAGCAGACTTCTCAAGTGTAAAGAACAATCAAAACCACACAACATATATAATACCAAACATTACTCACAAATCCATTCACCCCCCCCCATCCACCCCCAACACCAAAAAGAACTTATTTAAGAGTTCTTCTAATACCAAGGGTGGATGAGAAATAAATGGACCTGTGGGCAATGTCCAATATTATATAAATATATTGTGCAGTCTCTGCAGATCTTTACACTTTTCTTTTCTAACTTTATTAATAACAAAATATTTACTAGAATTAGTATATTTACATTAAGAGCTTTTTACATTTTTTTTAATAATCTTTAATTTCTTAGGATGTTTTAAGAATATAATGATTTGAAACAAGATGATTACTGTCATGGCATTAATGAGCAACTAAGGAATACATTGCTTTGCCATATTTTTTTTGTGACATTACTAGGTATATATTTCTGAGCATAAAGATAAATGTTATACCATTCTTTGTTATTTTTTTTAAGTACATTGTATTTTTTGTTATCAAATATTACAGCACAATGGGCAAGCCATATTATTTATTAGGATATTTTTAAAATTAATTGTGTCTTTGTGGAATACAAAGCGGCATAAGGTTGAAAAGTATGGACATGTCTCAAAGATATGTGATGTATTTTCCAGGAGCAAATTGCATAGTGTAAAGTAGGATCAATGTTTAGTTTATATCGGTTTATGAGAAATAACTTTGTTGGTATTACTTCAAGTAGCAGATTATACAGGAATTTTAACCATGAGTGAGGCACATACAAATTTTGAAATTTAGTCAGTGTTTTTGCAGTAGATAGTGTTAACCAAAGTTGTGTATCATCATCATCATTATCAACCATTATCAATCCACTGCAGGATGAAGGTCTCTCCAAGTTTAATCCATCTTCTCCGATCTTCAGCTTCTCTTCTCCACATCACCCCTGCACACTTTCTTATTTCATCCATCCATCTCACATGTGGTCTCTTTCTGGGTCTTTTACAATCTCTTGGAATCCAGTTTAAAATTTCAATTGTCTATCTATTATCATCTTTTCTAGCTATATGTCCAGACCAACTCCACTTCAATCTTTTAATTTTTTCAATGAGGTCAGTAACACCCGTTTGTTCTCTTACCCATACATTGCATTTTCGATCTCTTCTTGTTACTCCCAACATACATCTCTCCATACTTCTTTGAGTGGTCTGAAGTCTCTGTATTGCTCTTCTATTAAGTGTCCAAGTCTCAGATCCATAAGTAAGAACTGGTAAAACACATTTATTAAAAACCTTCCTTTTCAAACACATAGGCATATTTCCTTTTAGTATCAAGTTATTTCTACCAAAAGCACTCCAACCAAGTTTAATTCTATGATTAATTTTTTCCATTGTGTTTCCATCTGTATTAATAATCTGACCAAGGTATTTGTAACTGTTAACTTCTTCTAATTTATCATAATCAATCTTTATTTTCATATTTTGAGCAAATCGATTAAACATTACTTTAGTCTTTTTAACATTTATCTTTAGTCCTACTTTCCTACTTTCATCTGATAATTCCTGCAACATATCCTGCAGCTCTGAAGCATTATTTGCAAAAACAACTACATCATCTGCGAAATCTAAATGACTTAAATAATCTCCATTTACTTTCACTCCTTTAGTTTCCCATTTTACTCCACAAAATACTTCTTGCAGCACTGCTGTAAAAAGTTTTGGAGATATGGAGTCACCTTGTCTTACACCTTTCTCAATGTTGACTTTCCCAGTATCATTATGTAATCTAATTGTTGCTGTTGCATTTTTATAAATATTCTTCAAAATATGACAATATCCTGGATCTATACCTTGATGATCCAATGCTTTAATCACTGAAGAAATGTTTATAGAATCAAATGCCTTTTTATAATCTACAAATCCAAAACATAATGACAACTCATATTCATTTGACCTTTCTATAACTTCTCTCAACACCTGGATATGATCTACTGTACTAAACCACTTTTAAATCCAGCTTGTTCTCTTGGTTGGTGGAAATCCAATGTTCTTTGTAGACGAGTTGTAATTATCTTGGTAAAAATTTTATATAAAACTGATAAAAGGCTAATAGGTCTGTAATTTCTAATATCTTCTTTATCACCTTTTTAAAATATTAATATTATTACTGCATTCTTCCAATCATCCGGTACATCTTTATCATTTAGACATTTGGTATATAACTTTGCTAAAATTTTTTCTATTTCTTCTCCTGCTTCTTTTAATATATCAATTATAATTCCATCATTACCTGGAACCTTTCCCTTCTTTATACATTTAATTGCATGTCTCACTTCTTCATTTAAAATGCTGGGTAATTCGGAAGATGGAATAGATATAGGAGGTACTTGTTCTTTATTACTATATAATTCTTGATAAAAATCTTCTACCAATTTCATGATGTCATCTCTCTTTTTAGTAACAATTCCATCTTTTTTTCTTATTGCAGATATAAATTTCCTACCAATACCAAAATGTTGTTTTACATTCTTAAGGCTTTTATTTTCTTCTACAGCTTTCCTTGCTAGTTCACAATTATACTTTCTTATATCATTTTCAACTCTTTTCCGCACCATTTTACAAAATTCGAGATATTCAATTTTTTTTAATGCATCATTTTTGTATATCTTCATATTCCTTCTTTTCTTCATAAATTCTCTAGTCTCAGTAGAAATTTTATTGGTCAATTGCTGCTTTTTTCTACCACCTATCTTTGTTGCAGTTTTTAAAAGTGTATCAGTTATTTTCATATTAATTTCATTCAAATCTGAATTATGCTCAAAATCTGCTAATACTTGAAACCGATTTCTAAGTTCTAATTTAAATTCATTAGAATGTTTCTGGAGATTAGGAATATCAACTGTAAATATTGTTTTTCTTAATAATTTTTGTCACTCTAGTTTCACATTAACATGTATCTTACACCTTGCTAATCGATGATCACTTCCTGTGTTAAATTTATTAAGAACATTACAATCTTGAAATATGTATTTCCTATTAGTCAAAATATAATCCAATTCTGCTGTACCTTCATTTGGATGCTTCCATGTCCATTTCCTTTTAACATTTTTCTCAAAAAAAGAATTCATAATATAAAGTTTTTCTTTTTCTACAAACTCCACAAGTCTATGTCCTCTCTCATTTCTATTACCATAACCAAAATTACCTACAGCACTTTCATCTTTCATTTGTTTACCAATTCTAGCATTAAAGTCTCCCATAACGATTTTAAAATGTTGTTTACTCTGATCAAAAGCCTTTTGTACATCCATATAAAAATCTTCTACTACTTCATCACTATGAGAACTTGTTGGGGCATAAACCTGAATTATCTGCATTTGATATCTGCTATTAAGTTGTATAACTAATCTTGCCACTCTGTCTGATACACCATCAATCTCCACAATATTGTTCTTCCACTTTTTATTTATAATGAATCCTACTCCACTTGTATTTCCAATATTTGTGCCTTTATAATAGAGTATATGTCCATTTTTTAAATCAATTGTCTCTTCACTTTTTCTTCTAACTTCACAAAGTCCAATAATGTCCCATTTAATATAAGAGAGTTCTTCTTCTAATTCTTGCAATCTTCTTTCACTTGAAAGTGATCTGCAGTTGTAAGTACCTAAATAAAAAGTCGATTAGAGTATTAATGTTATAATTGTCCAGTAAATCAGCATGCTCAATGGCATGATCAGTGAAAAAGTGGCAATTTGCATATTGGAGTAATAGCAAGCAAAAGTAGAGGTGGAGGAGTTGTCCTTAAAAAGGGATTAGTAGTGGTCACAATGTACATCTTAGCTCTAATGTAGGATGTGAATGATTGAGGAGCTATTAGGTTAAGCCCACTCTTGCATATTGGAAAACATGTATTTTCTATTAATAGAAGATGTGATGTTGATCCCCATATTTATTTTTTTGCTATACTCATGAAATATTTAATAGTTTTTTTTGAAGATGCATCCAAAGACTGTAATAGGCAAGAATACCTCCTAGAATGGTATTGATGATACGAACTTTCATTATAGGGTACACTAATTTTGAGTTGAAGCACTTTATTTTTGCATTAAATTTGTCTATGACAAGAAGATTTAAGTGATGACTTAGTTGTGTTTTTGAAAGATTAATAGGTATGCCAAGAAAGGAAGAAAATGAACCTGTGAAGAGTGAGGGAAGACTGCGACCAGTAGCAATTTTCCATAAGGATTTGTTTATTTGTATTGTGGATCCTGTTATAGTTTCAAATTTCTTAAGTTTATGAAGTATCATAGGTATATTTTGCAGGTCCCTGAATATTATCAAAACATCATCAACATATGAAATGATCTTAACAGTTGTGCCAAGGTGTGGAAGAAAAATACCATCTATGCATTGCTCTATGTCTTTAATCATGGGGTCTATGTATATCACAAAAAGTAATGATGCAAGTGGGGAGCCTTGTGGGATGCCTCTACTAGGCTTAAAGGGTTGAGAGAGTCTCATATAATTTTTAAGTTTAATCATTCTATTGTTAAGATAGTTTTTAATAGCTGTAACAAGGTGTGTATGATTTGAAAGCATTTGATTTAGTACAGAGAATAAGAAGTTCCAATTTACAATGTCAAAGGCAGACTTGAAATCTACCTGGCATGCTACATAGTTTGTTAGTTTGTTTTGTTTGATATAAAGTATTGCTTCTTGTGCTAATAATATTGCTTGAGATGCTTTTTGCCCTTTGACTGCAAAGTGTGAAAGGGAAATTTTAGGTAAAGCATAGATATTTAACTACTTGAGTATGATTCTAGCAAACATTTTCTGATCAATGTCTTCTAATGTAATAAGACACAAATCATTTACTGTTGGATTTGGATTTTTAGAGTTTTTTCTTATACAGAATACGATATTTGTTGATAAGTTAGGAATGTGATATTCCTTCAAACAAAGTTGATTGTAGTATTTCTGTAGGAATGGAGATATAATGTATTCCATTTTCTTGTATAAGTTAGCTGGAATGAGGTCATTTGCTAGTGATCTATGTTGTTTTAAATACACCATTTCATCAAAAACTTGTTCTTTTGATATGTAGTAATTTTGTGTACAGTTTGTTTCATTTGTAAATAACTGTGAAGAGCTATGAGATTTTTTAAGGGAAATATTCAAGTGGTGCAGAAGTGCCTCATCAACATAAGTACCAGAGAGGAGTGAATTATCTTTTGATAGAATGGAAATGCCACAAGAATATGGGATTGGAAATTGTGCATAATTTATTGTGGTTTTTGTTAGTGCTGATAGATTTGGTAAAATTTTTCTCAGCCTAAAAACTATGTTGTTCTGATTATATAACTGAGTTAAGTGTTTGTTTTCAGGTTGGAGCTTATGGATAAGATCTTTTGCCTCATCAAACCTTGTTATAGCTTTAAGGGTTGAGTTTATGTCTTCAATACATTGCTTTATAAGGTTATTAGACTTATAGCATGATAGATGATCTGAACAGCACATTTAGTATTTTTTTGAGTTGAGATCATTTTTCATTTGGAGAGAGATTTTTCATATGATATAGGTGGTTGCTTACTATTAATATATTACAGAAATCATCTATGGTAAGTTTGAATTGTCTAGGGAGTTGTTTCTTATATGAGAATTTATATATAGTTTGTTTGTTATGCGCACATTTTTGCATGAGTGTTACACAGATGTGGTCAGAAAATGAGACTGCAGTTAGATAAATTGAGGATTTTAGGTTTATAGGAGAACTAAAAAATAGATCTATGAGAGAGGATCTTTGTGCATTCATGAATGTAACAGCATTTGTTGGATATAGGTGTGCTAATAGCAGCAGAGAAACTTGTGAAAGTTTGGCTTTCAAGGAGAGTGGCAAACCATTGTAGCTGCAGTTAAAGTCACCACACATGATAACTGTACCGAGCTTATGTAGTATTTTGTTATGCACAACCAGTAGAGTATCTACAACATCCCTTGCCTTTTGACATGAATATATTCCTATAATATAGTAAAGCTCAGAATGGAACAAAAAAGAGATAATTATTGAATTAACTGATAAAAGTATTATTTTAAGTTTTGTTACTGGAAATTGATTGTTTATTAGAATTGCAACATCTTTAGCTGATCTGATGTTTGGTTATATGTAAAAATGTATTTTCTATGCAGAGTGTTAATTATGTTTGGATTGGTTACTCTGCTAATTTTTGTTTCTGTTATGACGAAAATATCAGCATCATGATTATTTAAGAATTGAGTCAGTTGAGAGAGTCTGTTATATGAGTTAAAACCTTGTATATTTATTGTGGCTATTTTAATGTTAGACATGTTCAGTGTTTAATGAGTATGATTTAAGCTTTTTGTTTGTGTGCTTAGTATCACAGTTAGATATTTTAATTTTTTAACTACTGTCATTTGTAAAACAGATATCCAAATTTACTATTACACTATTTTGCTTTACTGTTATCTCAGGATAGTTTTTACTGTACAAAGAGTCTTGGCTATGGCTTAAAGATGAACTTTATGTCAAGCTGTTGTTCAAATCCATTAATGGTTCCTGTGGATCATCAATGGAAATTGAGTTCTGTGATTGGTAATTATGCTGTGAATGCATGTCAGGCAAACAGTTACTTGTACTAAATTCTTCATTAGGGAGAGTTATGGTTGATTAATTATTGGGAAGATTAGAGAGTTGAATTGTCTCTGTATTTGATGGGAGAGTGTAATTTTTTGAAACAACACTGGCCCATGATAACTTTTCCTTTTCTTTACTGCAAAGGTGACCAAGTCTATCAATTTTGCCACAACTTAAACAATTACCAATGTTGCATTGTGAAGCTATATGCCCTATTCTGGAGCATTTGAAACATAGAAATTGATGACCTTTGGTACTAATTGTGATGGAAATGGATCTCATATAAATTCTGTGTGAAGTTCATCTGGTTTATGATTATGTTTCATTTTTAATGTAATTTTCCAGCAGTTTGTTGTAATCTCAAATTTTATGTTAGGTGTGAGTTCTCTTGAGATGTTTATTATCAGTGCAATTTCTGATATGTTTTTTTGTAGCACAACATCTGTAAAGTCTGGAGGTGCATGCATGATGCAACCATAAACTATTGGATTAGGGTCTTTGGTGATGTAGTATATTTTTTTAAAAATTTAAATGTGTTACGGATTTTTCTGCTTCTTTACGTTGTTGTTTTGAAAAATATTCTAAGCATATAAAAGATCTAGCTGGGAAAGTTGCTGATGATTTTATATTTTTTATCACGTTATACTTTTGCAGTTCCTCTAGATAATCAGGTAGAGAAGGACGAGATAAAATTGGTTCATTGTCTGCTGGATCATAGTTTTCTATTATACTAATATAGGTGGATTCATTCTATATTTTCTTAAAGACTTTATCTTGGGTTTGAAAAAATGGGAGTATTCATTTATATAGTGATATCTGCAAAGTGCATGTGTATATCAGCTTATTGGCTTATTAATATTATAGATTATAGAACAAAAACATCGCGCTATATAAGAAAATAAATGTCTTGTTTACTAATAATTGATGTGGAAGGAGAGAGACTATTTGCAAATGTCTTTCGCCAGTAATCAGTAAGCTTGCTAAAAAAAGTATATTTAGTTTTATTTGTTTCTATATTATTTGCAATTGAATTAATGTCTATAAATTTTGTTGCATTACTGGAAATTGATGTAGAATCGTTTTTAATTTTTGTTATAACTTTTTGACTCTTTTGTTCTGATGATGCAATTTCCGCTGTGTTAATAGCGACAGATACACTGCTATCACTAAGGAATGTTAGTGATTTAAATTTGTGCATTTTGCTGGGAGGACTAATATTTATATTATTACTATTATTATTATTATTTTTATTTAGTTCCATTTGTTCACCCCATGTATGAACGTTATTTGAGGATTGAAAACTGTCAGTGTTTTCTGGGGTTCTTTTTTTCTTATTAGAAGCTTTTATATTATTTTTTGCACTTTTTTTGTTTTGTTATTTACAATACTATTTGTTTGGCTATTTGTTTTAAATTCATTAAGAACAACAGAATTATTAGCTGTTTTACTGATATACGCATTAGATTTTACTGTTTTACTTTGGGATGTTGCTAAGCAAGAATTCGTGTTAAACTTGTCAATATCTCGTAGACTGTTATACTTTTTTTTTTCTTAACATTTTAGACGTAGAAGTCATTAAAAGCAAATTATAATGAGATTTGCTTTTATAAAAATTATCTTTTATTTAAACTTACCTTAAAGTTAAGACAGCTATGAGGTTAAACTTTTAAACAGGCAGCCATCTTAGCGTTCTAAATCTACTAATACTTGAAACCGATTTGTAAGTTCTAATTTAAATTCATTAGAATGTTTCTGAAGATTAAGAATATCATCTGTAAATATTGTTTTTTTTAATAATTTTTGTCTCGCTAGTTTTGTATTTACAAGTATCTTATATCTTACTAATCAATGATCACTTCCTGTCTTAAATTTATTAAGAACATGACAATCTTGAAATATGTATTTTCTGTTAGTCACAATATAATCCAATTCTGCTGTACCTTCATTTGGATGCTTCCATGTCCATTTCTTTTAACATTTTTCTCAAAAACAAAATTCATAATATAAAGTTTTTCTTTTTCTGCTAACTCCACAAGTCTATGTCCTTTCTCATTTCTATTACCATAACCAAAATTACCTACAACACTTTCATCTTTCATTTGTTTACCAATTCTAGCATTAAAGTCTCCCATAACAATTTTAAAATGTTGTTTACTCTTATCAAAAGCCTTTTGTACATCCATATAAAAATCTTCTACTACTTTATCATTATGAGAACTTGTTGGGGCATAAACCTGAATTATCTGCATTTGATATCTGCTATTAATTTGTATAGCTAATCTTGCTACTCTGTCCGATACACCCTCAATTTCCACAATGTTGTTCTTCCACTTTTTATTTATAACAAATTCTACTCACTTGTATTTCCAATATTTGTACCTTTATAATAGAGTACATGTCCACTTTTAAATCAATTGTCTCTTCACCTTTTCTTCTAACTTCACAAAGTTCAATAATGTCCCATTTAATATAAGACAGTAATTCTAATTCTTGCAATCTTCCTTCACTTGAAAGTGATCTGCAGTTGTATGTACCTAAATAAAAAGTCATCAACAAATGGCAGCCTGGGTCTGCAATCAGGAGATTTTTAGCACCCTTTGCCTTTGGCCACCAACTGCTGTCTTGGTTGGTGACTTTACAACCCCCCCCCCCACAGGAATAAGGGACATGATTTATTTTTGGCTGTCATAATTGTATATATTGGAAAAATATTTATCATTTACACAAACATTCATTCTGCCTTATTAGACAACTGAGAAGAAAGATCATGGTGTTTCTTGATTTTAATCTCAGAGGTAAAAAGCCAATAAACTCACCACACTGGCTAATGCATGTTGGTGAGCAGCCCATCTATGTTCATATACTATATGAATAATCATACAGTAATAATATCTGCAATGATAAGGATGTATGAAATGAACATTAGGAAATTTCCCTGCTCAGTTCCTTTAAGGTCTCCAAGTGATTAGTAGATAGAAATTTAACATAACTATTAGTTTAAGCTTTTAAAGGATTTTAATACAACTTTCATTTTAATTTTGGAATATACTAATCATATATATGTCCAACAATTTGCACTTGTCAATATTTTTATAATATAAATTTCTCTTGTATTGTGATCCTAATTATAATGTAATTATCAAATGTTATTATTTTGTGCTTGGATGCACTCATATTCTTTTATAGCAATTTTTTATTCTAAACAAAAGTTATTAAATAGTCAAGTCATGTGTTCTGAAAAAGTTCAATATCATCAGATTATTTGGACATAAAACACTAATATCATCATTTACAACAATTTTTGGTCAAAATCTATTTCTTGAAAAGTCTTAAAGAAGAAGAAAAAAAAAGATATTTTAAGGGTATTTCAGAAATTTAATTTTGAAAGTATTACAGAAATAATGCTCTTCAATTAAAAATAAAAAATATATCTGAATTTATTTGTTTTTGATATATATACATTAATGTGAGCATAGATATTATCATACAATCAATGTTTTAATACCACTAGCCTTTTATTGATATGATAAGGAATTCCAGGAATAGAAGATACTAAATTAGACTTTTGTAACAGATCTAACATTATGCATTCCTTTCCACTGCTTGATCTGCTTTTGCAAAACAACAACAACAACAACAAAAAAAACCAACAACTTTAATCTACCAGTGTATTCTAGTAAACTTTCTTTTTTTAAAAAACTAAAATTCATTAAAAGCAGTTATATCGATCCTAAATCTTGACAAATCCTTAGCAATCAATGCTTTGGCCTTGAAGTGTTTGTATTAAATAAAGTTTACCCATCCTATATACCTTTAATTGAAAAAAAAATCATTTATAATATTTTATCTTTAGTACTACTACTACTACTGAAAATATTATTTCTATTGCTCTAATAAATAATATATAAAGTATAACATTTTACCCTGATGAGGTGAGGCAGGCCATTTTTGGACTTAATTTTCATAGGGCTTCCTAAACAGATAATCTTTATTCAGCTGAAATTTTTGTCAGAAATGCAGTTCTAATCCAATTCGTTAATGATTGTACTTCTTCAGGTAAAGACCACAACTAAAAACTGGCAGATTAATACATTTATTTTTGTCATTGTTTTCTTAATTAACTTAACTAAAAAAAATTAAATAGGAAATTATAGTGAAAAATCCTGTGCCTATAGTAAAGAGTGAAATTATAGTTATACAACAATCCAATTGCCACCATTAATACAGTAAGATGACCAATGCCATGCAAGGCTCATGACAACCAGGCCATAATATTTAAATAGGCTAATTAAAAAAAAATATTGTAACTTTTTTTATTCATGCTTTATGATCAAGATGGTTTAATTAAAAAGGTAACGAGACTTGTATTTAAAATATGCATTCTATAAATTGTTTAGCTTTTTTTTTATATCCTTAATATAGTAATCATCTAATATTTAGTTTAATGCACTGTGATTTTAAGTGCACTATCTATCTATCTATCTATCTATCTATCTATCTATCTATCTATCTATCTATCTATCTATCTATCTATCTATCTATCTATCTATCTATCTATCTATCTATCTATCTATCTATCTATCTATCTATCTATCTATCTATCTATCTATCTATCTATCTATCTATCTATCTATCTATCTATCTATCTATCTATCTATCTATCTATCTATCTATCTATCTATCTATCTATCTATCTATCTATCTATCTATCCATCCATCCATCTATCCATTCATCTATCTACCTACCTATCCACCTACCTACCTACCCACCTACCTATCTATCTATCTATCTATCTATCTATCTATCTATCTATCTATCCATCTATCTATCTATCCATCCATCTATCTATCCATCTATCCATCTATCCATTCATCTATCTACCTACCTATCCACCTACCTACCTATCTACCTATCTATCGAACTATTGATCTATTGATCTACCTACCTACCTACCTACTTACCTACCTACCTACCTACCTACTACTACCTACCTACCTACCTACCTACCTACCTACCTACCTACCTACCTACCTACCTACCTACCTACCTACCTACCTACAAATAAAATGTATGTTTTTTAAATTTAAAGGCAGTTGAAGAAAGTTAAGTTATTAACTGAAAGTACTTTGCAGATTGAAAGACTGTATATGATAGTTAATCACCATTATATTTATTATTTTTATTGTTTGTTAATATATATATATATATATATATATATATATATATATATATATATATATATATACATTTGTTTTATAAGTGCAACATTTTTTTTTAGCTAGTATTTTTATTTTTAAGAATATTTATTCAAGATTTAACTTCTTAAGTGATCCTTTTTCTTACTCATTTCTAGGCCTTAATTAATCTTTTTAACTTCAAAATTTTTATTTAATTGTATTTTTTAATGAAAAAAAAATTGCTTTAATTTATTTTTTATATCTTTTGCAAATTTTATTAAAAGCATAAATTCACAAACGAAAATTAGTCAAGATAGAAAAAAACTATTTGCCAAGCGTTTTTGGTACTGGGTACCAGAATCATGGGTGACATGAATATTTTTGGTAATTGACAAAAGGAAAAGGAAAAAGTGCATTTCCTAGTGTGGTTATATGAATAATTATGTTGGGTCAATCTAGTAGCCTAGTTGGTACAGACTTCCCTGTAGTATACCTTTAAACAAATAGGGTCAGAGCAGATGAGGCCTCATATCAAGTCATTTATGAGATTAACTGCTGTTACCCCATTTATTTAAAGGTATACTGCAGGGAAACTTATGCCAACTTGGCTATTAGACTTGCCCAATATAATTATCTGTATAACCACCTTACAAAAATCACTGAATATTTTTTCTTTTCTTTGATTATGAGTTGCTATCTGGTCATAACTTTGATCTACGAGACTTAAAGATATCTGTGACATCAACAAAAAAGACTCTAGCATCCCTCTTTTTAAAAAATAGCACATATAGTCACTCCTTTCCTATTAGTAAGCAAATCCACATTTCAATATTTATTCTGATCTTATTACTTAATTAACATTTACATTATTTATGGATGATAAGTCTCTCCCCTTTTATTATGCTATAATTATGATACTACATGGTATCAAAAGTCCTTAGCTTCAAATAAATTCTTTCATATTTCAAACCTAAACCTGTTTAGTCATTAAATGTTTTAACATTTGCTTATTCATTAAACACGAACACATATATAAAAATCATCTTATCAACAGTTTTAGTCGTTACTGTAAATATTAAAAGTAATAGTACATTAACGGAGGCTTCAATACTTCTTGCACTCTTAGAATTAATAATTTACCTTTAATTCAAAAATATCTTTAACTTCTAATATCTGCAATATACCTTTGTCATAAAATTTAAGTTGGCCCTGTCTTTTTCATGCAATCCCACTTCCTACTATTTTGGATATATTAGCCTATTTTATTTAATTTCAATCTTGGCCTTAATCTAAGCTTTCTTCTCAGAGTTATATTTAATTTATATGTACATATGTTCTCTATCTCTAACCTAATATTCCATTTACTCATTTTATCATCATTGCACACATATGTGATAGTTTATCTAACAATTATTTAGTTATTTTTTTGCTTCATTATTAGATCTAGATCTCCTGACTATGGGTAATTTATTCTAAATAATTTATTATTTACATTTTGGTTGTCTTATTTACGTAACACTGACATATTGAAACCCTATTCAGTAAATGATATCTGTTAAAATAAATGGATGCCTCTAAAATAACTTTTTAAAATATATTATTTGCTAAAGATTCTGCTAAAAAGATAATTAATACTATTACATTAATTAATACTATTACATTCATCCTGCATTAATTGTTAAATTACTTATTATCAATGTTGCACATTCTCAGATAATTCTTTTTTTAAGTTAACTAAACAGATGTTGAGAAAGATGGACAGCAATCATCTAGCTAATATAAAGTTGGAATATAAAAGTCAATTAGGGTGATTAAAAAACAACTAAGCAAAAGAAATAAGTGATAAATTTTTGTCTAAATTACTACTTCTTATGTCATACTTTATTAATATTTGATTTATTTTATTCGTAAAAAAAATACATTCCTCATCTTTTCAAAATGAATTAACTTCTGGTATGACACATTAATTTTTGTCAATGCTCTATAAGCATCAATTTTTTTTTAAATTTAATAACATGCACATATGATCAGAGAAGGGAAGTTTTGATAGATTACATGACTCCAAAAAATCATATTCATGTCAGATGATGACAAAAATAAAAAAGTGAAAATTTAAAAAAAAAAATCTAATCATAAATTCCACTCACAGAAAATAGACAAGTCTGATAAAAATATAACACAGTGTTATAAATGTAAATAATAATAAAAATTTCTAAAAAATCAATAAGTTGATCATAGAATACATTAATTTGATAAAAGTTCTTCTATAAATATACATTTCTTTTAATCTCCTACCATAATGTTAAGATGTTTCAGCAATGCCCTCTGTGAATAAATATAAAGTCTGACTACAAACAGCTATTTTCAGCTAGCCGTATGCATTATGATATTTTTTTAAAATTACAATAGTTCTTTGTTGATGGACTGTCTAAAAAATGATTTTTCTATTCAGTGCAGATTATGAAAGAAAGCAGGGTTCCCCAACTCTATCCCCACGGGCCCCATGGTGCCCGTAGACCATTTTACGTGTGCCCGCCACTATCTGAACATGATAAAAAATTATTTATATGACACAAATAAATTTAATTTTTAAAATTTCTTATAAATTATTGTATTATATTGTAATCAAATTGTAGGGCATACTATACTTTTACAGCGTAAAAATATAAACGTTAATTATATTAAAATTTTATTTTTGAAATAAATATTTTTTTGTACATTATGTGTATTATTAACAATATCCAACTATAAATTTACATTGAAAAAATAAATGGTGCTCGCCACCTAGTTGAAAAAATAAATGGTGCCCGCCACCTGGCTGGTATTATAGAATGTGCTCTTAAGTTCAAAAAGGTTGGGGATCCCTGCTTTAGTAGATCAAATCTTTGTAATTGATCTATAAAACAAAATTTACATACTGATGAATTAAAATATATAATTATAAAATATAAAAAGAAATCAGATTTTAAAGTGACTTTATCAAAGAGATCTATGTTTTTTTTCCTCCACTCATCAACAAAAATTATAGCTAATTTTGCCTCATATTTTAACATTTTGCGAAAGGTGATTTTATACCAATACTTAAAATTAAATAGTAAAATAATATTATCTGTCTTTGTCTATTTTAATTATTATAGTTCATTTGAGAATAAACAATATATAAAGGGAAAATTATATTTAAAAAGTCTGATAAATGTGAATCAGGCAATGGCATCATTTTACACTTTTCTCTAAAATGCAGATATATAATTTATACACCTTTTTCTGAGCATTTTTTATTATGGCAGAATTACTTCCTTCACATAAAATATTATTATTAATTATAAATTTTTATTTAAATGCACATTGATTATGTAAGTAATATTTACTAAGGCTGTAACCTCAAGAATGTGCATGTAAAAATGCGATAGCTTGTGGTTAAGACCTGTAGAGGTCCCTACTATTGCATTTTTATGCACACATTCTTGAAGTTACAGCCTTAGTAAATATTACTTATCTATTATTAAATATAAAGTGGTGGATTACTTCCTTTGCATAAAATGCTCATAATATAAATTACGGTTTAGATAGGTATAGTTAGTTATAAAAAAAATTCCAACTCTGTTAAATTCATCATTTTTGTAATTTGTTAAAGCAGCCAAATGAAATAAAGTAAGTTTAAAAAACTAATTAAACAGCATTGCAAATAAACATTTATTCAGGTAACAGACAAAATAGAAATTTTATATAAGAGATTTTATCATCATCTGGATGTTGCAAAATAAATAAATGAATTCTCTTCTCTTTAATAGCTTTTATAATGCTGTATTTTATTTTTTACTTGATCAATTTTACAGTTTTCTTTTTTAGAGTGAAAATATGTAAAATATAAATTGGTCAAGTAAAGATAATCAGGATCAATTGAGGAGTGCTGGTTCAGCACAAAATAAAGATCATTTATCTTTTTCAGATGCATGTGGTAATGTGCAACATTGCATAAGATAGAGTGGATGACTAAAGGGATTTTGAAAGTTTGAGTTCAAATTCCCTCTGATTAATTTAGAATTATAAAAGTTATTAAAGAAAAAAATATTTATTTGTTTTATAAATTAATCAATGTGTAAAAGAAATATAAGATGAAAGAAAAATAAAATACACCTAGGTCTCTTTTTATGCGATAGATAGGTTCCACAGAAAACCTGCATTAAAAAATATTGCACAAAAATAGACAACTTACATTGAAAAATGTGGGATATGTTCCTTAATTTTCAGAAATCACATAAAAACAAGCCATTTGCATAAAAAAAAAAATAAAGTATGACTAATAAAAAATTTCAAATATTTGAAAAAAAATAATACAAGGCAAACTTTTTTTACTTTTTTTATTAACTATTTAATTTTATTCAAAACAATGTTTTTATGTGTAATTTATTTTACATTTTTATATATATATTTTAATCACCACTATTTGACAATATGTGTATTTGTTTGTAAACTGGTAAGAAATCAGATTCTCACAAGAGGAAATACAATTAGTGCCAACATCAGTCTCGTGCTCTGTTAATGGTTTTCTGTCAACAATATAATCAGTAATTAAACTTTGAGACAATGATTTTACTAATTGTTTATAAAGCTCACAATATCCAGAATGTTATGTCTATCTGTTAGAGAATGCACTTCCGTGAGTGCAACTATATATATTTATTAAATATTTCTTATTGTTTTACATGACAATTATTTAATAGTTAGTTAACCAAAATAATATGTTGTGTTCCTGTGCTTTTGCACATTGTCTTTATTGAGTACTTCAACTTGTGGATTTATGCTATTCTATTCTAAAAAAAGGAAGAAATAAAAATAATAAAGAGAGAAAGAAGATGATAACATTTATTGTATAAATTGTTATCTAACTCTTAGGCATTAATATTTTTACTTTATTTAATTCATTATAAGTATATAATAGATAATATCTAATAAATTAAAAGCTGTTACAAAGATATAATTCTAATGATAAAAGATTTATGCTTTAAACTAAAAGTTAATGTTTAATTTATGTATGCTTTAGAAAGAAAGAAACTAGACAGAGTTAATTTTATAATTAAAGTTTAAAAATAACAGATAATTTATGAGTATTGTACTGGTTGAAAAACACATATCGATCCAACAAGACCCAGAATACAGGTAAAGTACCTCGAATCCGACCATGTACAAGATATATGTCAGGTATATCATGGATTCTGCTCTATTTACCTATATCCCCAGGTCAAAGATCTAATCAATAACCTTTCTCAATGATAACATAGAATTCTTTTACTTTCACCATGCTTGGCTCTCAGTCTTCAAGCATGAGATTTATTTTCAATTATATTTTAATGAGAACTTGGGTGATTGATTCATATATATACTTAAAATCAAAGGTTACTTAAAATAAAAGTAAGTGAAAAGATTTAAAGAACACTGGAAGTTTTGTTTTAGTTATATATAGATTTTAAACTCATTAATTATTTTACATTTACATTTAACTCAAGCTTTTTTAAAAAACATTCTTTACAATAATTTTATAATTAAATATTAATTTTATCAGAAACCACATCCTGCATAATAAATTCACATTAGTGGTTAACATTTTATTTATTTAGTTTATACAATTTTAATTTTGTTTACATTTATTTGGAAAAACAAAAAAAATGATTTTAGAATTGAATGACCATGGAGTCTAAATTATCTGTTTACATTTAGTATAAGTTAATAATATAGCAACATATCTGAACATTTGGCTAACTGATGTCTATAAAAAATAAACATTTTATTTTTTCTTTACAAAAGTTTTTTTTTTTTTAAAAAAAAAAAAACATTTTATATTAAAAAAAACAATTACAATAAGACTGATTCGACATCTTACTCTAATGACACAAGAAAAGAAAATGATTTATTTTACTTTTCTTTATTAACAATAATTTAAATCTAAAAAAATATTTTATTACATTAGTGGACCTTGCTGGAATAGCATTAAACTACACAGTGATTAAAAACTGTAAGCTGTTATAAAAAAAAATAGATCAGTTAATTATCAAGGAAATGAGTCTTATTAGTTGGACTTTCAACTAAATCATACCTTAGAAAACTAGAATATGAATTAGCTAAAATTAAAAGATTTTAACTAATCATGAGATAATAAAAGAATCAGTTACTCAGGCCAAAGATCCTTGATTAGAATTATTTCCCTATGGCTTATGTATTAGATAGGCAAAAGAAAAGCAAAACAATGTTGGGTTAATATATATATGAATGTGTATGGAAGAAGAAATGTAGGTAGGGTCATATGAGCTGGTTTAGGGACACTCGCATGCCTATTCCAATGAAGAACAAAAGGGAAATCAGTACGTCCACCTGTCACAGTCATATACTGATAGGAGATAGGAATTATGAAAAGCCATAATGTCTACCTCTATGGATAGCATGCCGACTAACCAACTCTACCTCAACCATGCTTTCTGGCACACAGATGTATGCATAACTGGGAGCCAACTCTGAACACCAAATGAATGACCATTTTCTTTATTAACCCGAGATATTATAATCATCAAATATGAACTAATTATAATTAAATAGGTTTAAATGATCTAATACTGCATAGAGATCCATCTGCATAACCAATTACTTTATGTAAATATTTAACTAACAAAAACCCAACATAAAGAATAAGGAAATTTACTTCTCGAATAAACCCCCCCTCCCCACTTTAACTTAAAAAAAGGCATGATAATTAACTGATGCTATCCAGCAGTGCTGTTACTAAGTCAAAAATATGTAGTAATTTTATTCTGTTTTAATTTACAGAAATCTAAAATTACAGAATCCCATCCTGGGAAACCTATAATAAAACTATTTAAAGAATTGCGATGGGTTTATTTTGAAATATGTATATTCGACATAAGTTCACTCATGAAAATAAAAATAGATCAACTTATTTTATTTAAAAATTCATTCATTCTTTGCTAAAACTCCTTTTTGTGAACATAATTTGCACTATTAGCCAAACTATGCTCTTTGGGCACCCCACGAGTGAAGTTTGTCAAAAAAAATCAAAGCATGAAATCTCGTACTTTAATTAATATATAAAACAAATAAATATATTTATATTCAATAATTAAAAAATTAAAAATTTTTGTGAGCTTGAGTTATTAAAAAAAACACATTATAAATAATTTAAAAGAAAAGGTTAAAAGAGTCAGTTAAAAAAAGATTCTTAATAAACATTAACTTTTGACATTTTTTAAGTTTTAAGAAATTACATTTATATTCTAATGATAATTTTATAAAATCTGGACAACTACCTTGGTGCTCCATGGGATGAGTCCTGCAGGTGAACATTGATGGCTGGTGGCACTTGAAGGCAGGTTCTGGCAGCAGTATAATCAGAGATTTCATGTCTCAGGAAGGAACAGGCAGTGATCTTCCCTTAAACTACTCACTCAACATTTTTTTAATGGGTGGGAAGACATTCTACAACTTTCTTTCTCTTTTCCTTTTTTTATTAAAAAAGGACCACTATTTATACTTGAACAATGATATTTGCATTATCTGTAGCCTGGGGTGATTTTTGTTTAGATCTCCTATAAAACAATAGGAAATCATACTTTTGTTCTAATTTTAGAAAGTTTGTACCTCGATAAGAATCAATAGATTTCAGTATAATTTTATGTTAGTTTTTAATTTAGATAACGATGTAGAATCTCTACTAATTAATAAATAGAAATTCCAAAGTAATGGATTTTGGTAATTTCTAAATGTTTTAATTTAACATTTATTTAAACTTCTTATTGAGATACAAATCTTTCAAAAAGGCCATATTGGATTCTTAAAAAAAAAAGACATTATATATATATATATCAAAAAAAATTCAAAACTTATTATTTGAATTTTTTTTTCTTTTAATAAATAAAATAACTTATTGGATTAGTATATGATTAAATATGATTGGTATTATCCAAAATAAATTCTAGTAATTTAGTGTTAAAAAAATGTTTTAAGAATAATAAAAAAATAAACGTTGAAAAATACATTTTTCTACATAGGTGGGCTTTAATTAAACACCCTTAATAAGTGATTAGGTGGGTCAGACAGTGAAATGGCAAATCTGAATCAAATTTACCATTTCAGTATTAAAATACAATTATTTAATTGTCATTTTAGTAATTAATCATCTGATCAAGTTCTCTTATTTTTTAAATATTAAAAAAATGTATTTCTAATTAAAGTTATTTTCATTTTGTTTAAATAATATTAAGTTGTTTAAAGACATATCAGTTAATTATTAGAATAGATTTAATTAAAAAAACAATTTTCTGTATACATGTGCATGTGTGTATTTTTGATTTCTTGGTTTTAATTGCCAAGACATTTAATTTTTAGTCATTAAATAGTTAAAAATAAATATTTAGTTAAACTCAGTAATAAAAGGGTTAAAACTTTTAGTAAGAATTTCTGATAGACTTAAATTAAAAAAAGGTGATATTTTGTTTAAAAAAAATAAAATATTATTTATTATCTTATTTTATTTTATTAAATGTATTAATTAATAAAATTCAGTTAACCTTTTCTTCAACTTTGGTCATTAAAATCATGTAAATGTAAAATAGTAGAACAAAGTAGCATAATTTTACTAATTAATTACAAATTTTAATTGACATTTTTTATAATAGAGGTCATTATTTTTATGGGCATGGATGTTAATTAATGATATCTGTCAATAAAGATATAAAAGATGGAAATTGTCAGTATACAGCAGCTTTTTCTTCTCCTGATTGACTATTCCTGCTGTTGATATCTTCAGTTGTACTGCAATCTTCTCATTTGTAAACAACAGTAATAATTTTCTTTAATTATTATTTTTATTATCTGTGTTAATTTACTAAAAAAATATATTTTGTTGACTTAAAATGCATACTAGACAACTTTTATAAGGTATTTTATTTTTATTGCTGAATTGAATTTTAACTCTCTTAATTATTAATTATTAATGTCAACTATACTTTGAAAAAAATTACAAAAGAAATGAGATGATATTTTCTTTTATTTTAATTTATAAAACCATGTGAAACATTGCACTATTTTACCTCTTGCTATTATGTTTCAACTTTAGGAAAAATAAATTAAAGTTTAAAAAAAGAGAAGACTGTTAAAAATTTGATTTGAAGATAAACAGCTATATTAATTATTATTATCAGTTATTAATTTTAAAAATGCTCAATTTATATTAACTTGAATGAATATCTTGAAAGACTTACTCAATATAAAATTTATAAGTAACAAATAACCTGTCATCTGTGATACAGGAGAACATTTAAAATACACTTTGCTTTTTCTGTACTTTGCTAAAAAAAGAAAATATTTAGCAGAAAATTGAACTAAAGAAATTTAAAATAAAGGAAAAAAATCTTATAGAGAAAATATAGTTTGCAAATATAACAATAATGGATATTTAAATAATGTGTTGTGCTGAATTGCATACTGTCAGACTTAATTGTATTTTAAAAAATATTGAAAATGATATTTCTAAGTGAATTTAAAAAATAATAATTAAGAATTGCTTTTAAAGATGCATTTTTAAACAAGAATGAAAAGAAAAAAATTGTTTATTTGCAATAAAACTGCAGACCCACAAAATTCAACAGACAATTTATTATTATTATTATTATTATTATTATTATTATTATTATTATTATTATTATTATTATTATTATTATTATTATTATTATTATTATTATTATTATTATTATTATTATTATTATTATTATTATTATTATTATTATTATTATTATTATTATTATTATTATTATTATTATTATTATTATTATTATTATTATTATTATTATTATTATTATTATTATTATTATTATTATTATTACTATTATTATTATTTGCTATTAAATGAAATTTCTCAAACAATCTAGCTTACATTTAACCATTTTTTTTTTAAGCAAATGGATCCAAACCTTTGTTCATTTAGAATAAAACTTTTGTTAATGTTTTATTATTTATCACTTACTTTTGAAAAGTCATATTTGCTATTATTTTCTATGAAAAAAAAAAATTAATTAGTATGGAGGTAGTTGATGAGAGACCGTACTGCCACCGTCACATGGCACTACGATACCATCAACAACTGGCCTGAAACCTGCAAGTGATAAATTTATTTACCAAAATGGCTAAAAAATGACAAATAAAAAAAAATTGATAAAAGTGACTGAAATATGACAAAAAAAAAATCGATGAAAGTGGCTGAAAAATGATAAATAAAAAAACCTGATGAAAGTGGCTAAAAAATGACAAATAAAAAAAAAAGTCAATGAAAGTGGCTGAAAAATGACAAATAAAAAAAAACCTGATGAAAGTGGCTGAAAAATGACAAATAAAAAAAAACTGATGAAAGTGGCAGACCCCCCTCTAAAATCAAAATTTGTTCACTTAAATTGAAAAATAAAAATGGCTGAAGATATATGTATACAAGAAATACATAAAAAGTACAAATTATTAAAAAAAAAAACAAGAAAATGGTATCAAATCCTGTAATAATTCAAATATAAAAAATAAATAAGTCCATGATTATACAAAAACAAACATGGTGAGCAAAACGTGGGAAATCCAAAGCAATGGTTATATAAACTAACAAGAATATTACTGGTAGGAAATTATGGCATCTAATCAAATGTACCCCCCCCTCAATGAAGACTTTCCACCCAAAAATAACTCAAATTATTTACTTTTCAACATAAATATGAATCTATAATCATATTGAAAAGCAATTAATTGTTTTCTGGCTTTCAAAATATGGCATATTATCAAAAATAAGTAAAAAATAATTTAAATGCAAATACAGAATTTGTTCAACCACCAAGTAAATTTTCTAAAATATATTAAATCTTATCAATATTTAAAAAATCAAAGACTATTTGCAAATATGCTACACATTATTTAAGTAACACATATAATAATAACTCATAGCCCAGAATAATACATAGTAAGCAAGTTTAAATAAGAAAGTGGGAAAAATTACCTTGTTCCAAATTTGGTTCAGAGCCATTTGCACAATGATGACTTGATCATCACATTCTGCAAAATGTAGCTTTCTTTGTAAATTTCTTAACACTTTTATCAATGATGATTCCCAGCAGATTAAAAAAAATTATTTAACAGAAGGTATCTACAAACACTAGCAGAGTTAATTAAATAAAGTTATGCACACACATATATAATATTCCAATTCAATTTAAAAATAATAAATGATTGTCCACTATATTCATATTATTCAATTATGTTTTATTTAAACTTGCAAATGCGTCTACATTTTAATGAGAGATGTCTAATTAAAAACAAAAAATCCCTCTCTCCCACCAACATAGCTTTAATTGACAGCATAGATTTTCAAAAAATATACTAAATACTTTTAAAAAAAAAGACTTTCAACATCAAATTATTTATCTTTAAAGATTAATTGTTATCTGGCTTTCAAATTATGGCATATCTAAATTCATTAATAATATTTAATAATTGAAAAACCATACACAAAAAATAATTACCAATGTCTTCCTTCATTTATAGTATGCACTTGGATTTTTCGAGTTTTTTTGCTTGAAGAAATTGATTTTCATGTGAAAATCACATCACGTTTCATTTTGAAAATACAAAGAATGACATGCCATAGAAAAAATTATTTGTAGAATATAAATCCATTAGATATGTCCCAAAATAAAATGAAAAATGGTGCTAAACAAATTTATTTTTACAATTAACATTTAACATATTCTCAAAAGCTAGAAACTGGTTAATAGTATCCTAAACATTTGATCATATATGTATGCAATATAATATTCTTAGAAAAATACTGAATTAAATCAATATAATAAGCATGTGTTTCAATTAATACATTTATCAATTAAATATAATCGCACCGTAATATATTAAATTGCAGTTTGTTCTTTCAAAATGAATATGATGTAATAGACATTTTACATGAAAAAGTAATTTTCAAAGCTAACAAATTTATTCTGAATGTAACTAATGTAGACTTTTGAAATACCTGTTTCGTTCTATTATGATGTGTTAATTATTTTGTACTGCTAGAAATACAAGTTGTTGGGATAATGTTTATTTTTTGACAAAGTTAATAAGGATTATTTTCTGATGCAAAAGAATACAACATTAAATATATGCAAACTTTGAGGCAACATTTCAAAATCCCGCTAATTTTATTGAACCAAAAAAACTGGAAAAACTCCAAGTGCATACTATAAATGAAGGAAGACATCGGTAATTATTTTTTGTGTATGGTTTTTCAATTATTAAATATTATTAATGAATTTAGATATGCCATAATTTGAAAGCCAGATAACAATTAATCTTTAAAGATAAATAATTTGATATTGAAAGTCTTTTCTTTTAAAAGTATTTAGTATATTTTTTGAAAATCTATGCTGTCAATTAAAGCTATGTTGGTGGAAGAGAGGGATTTTTTGTTTTTAATTAGACATCTCTCATTAAAATGTAGATGCATTTGCAAGTTTAAATAAAACATAATTGAATATATATGAATATAGTGGACAATCATTTATTATTTTTAAATTGAATTGGAATATTATATATGTGTGTGCATAACTTTATTTAATTAACTCTGCTAGTGTTTGTAGATACCTTCTGTTAAATAATTTTTTTTAATCTGCTGGGAATCATCATTGATAAAAGTGTTAAGAAATTTACCAAGAAAGCTACATTTTGCAGAATGTGATGATCAAGTTATCATTATGCAAATGGCTCTGAACCGAATTTGGAACAAGGTAATTTTTCCCACTTTCTTATTTAAACTTGCTTACTATGTATTATTCTGTGTTATGAGTTATTATTATATGTGTTACTTAAATAATGTGTAGCATATTTGCAAATAGTCTTTGATTTTTTAAATATTGATAAGATTTAATACATTTTAGAAAATTTACTTTGTGGTTGCCATATTTCATTATCATTTTACATTCGTAATACAACAAATTCTGTATTTGCATTTAAATTATTTTTTACTTATTTTTGATAATATACCATATTTTGAAAGCCAGAAAACAATTAATTGCTTTTCAATATGATTATAGATGCATATTTATGTTGAAAAGTAAATAATTTGAGTTATTTTTGGGTAGAAAGTCTTCATTGAAAGGAGGGGGGGTTACGTTTGACTAGATGCCATAATTTCAAACCAGTAATATTCTTTTTAGTTTATATAACTATTGCTTTTAATTACTTTTGATCAAATTTTTTTATTTGTAATTGCTTTTCAATATGATCATAGATGCATATTTATGTTGAAAGGTAAATAATTTGAGTTATTTTTGGATAGAAAGTCTTCTTTAAGGTAAGGGGGGTTACGTTTGATTAGATGCCATAATTTCCTACCAGTAATATTCTTGTTAGTTTGTATAACCATTGCTTTGGATTTCCCATGTTTTGCCCACCATTTTTGTTTTTGTATTAATCATGGACTTATATATTTTTTAAATTTGAATTATTACAGGATATGATACCATTTTGTTGGTTTTTTTTAATAATTTGTACTTTTTATGTATTTCTTGTGTACATATATCATCAGCCATTTTTATTTTTCGATTTAAGTGAAGAAATTTTGATTGGGGGGGGGGGGTCAGCCACTTTCATCGGTTTTTTTTTATTTGTCATTTTTCA
This sequence comes from Epiperipatus broadwayi, assembly GCA_028023455.1. NCBI lineage: Eukaryota > Metazoa > Onychophora > Udeonychophora > Euonychophora > Peripatidae > Epiperipatus > Epiperipatus broadwayi. The sequence goes on along the minus strand of JAQFVV010006281.1, from coordinate 2,924,377 downwards.
GGCACTTTCATTGGGGTTTTTTTTTATTTGTCATTTTTCAGCCACTTTCATCGATTTTTTTTTATTTGTCATTTTTCAGCCACTTTCATAGATTTTTTTTATTTGTTATTTTTCAGCAACTTTGGCAAATAAATTTAACACTTGCAGGTTTCAGGCCAGTTGTTGATGGTGTCACAGCGCCATCTGATGGTGGCAGTACGGTCTCCTCCACTACCAGTATGGATGTCTCATTCTATGGATAATTTGCCGAGGAAAGACATTGCACCCTCAACAAACTTTTCACTATGGAAGGAATTCTATTAAAGAACTAAGGTGTTTTATAAAAAATAATATACAATATTTTTTGAAATAATATTTTAAATGTCAAGGTATTCTTATTATTATGATATTATTCTTTAATAGCTTTATAATAGAATGTGCAGGTATTCCTACAACATGTAAGGTAAAATTCATATAGTTTATATTTGTGGGTTTAAGGTAAATTTTATAATGTGTTTTAATCAAGTAGACATATTTATCTCTTATATTTTTTAATAGTGTTTATGAGTGTTCCACTTAATTATACATAAACAGCCAATGCATATTTGTCAGAAGTTCACAATAATTTCATAATTATTATTATATAATAATTTATGGTTAAACTTTAATATAATTGAGTGGTTATTAGTCATATATTTAGTAATATTTACTTTACTATTATGTCCACTTTATTTTTATAAATTTTTATTCTGTTAATTTAAAATGTGTGTATTCCTCATTTAATGCAGAATTTATTGTGCTATTTTAAATATTTTTACAGTCATTTGACTGACAGTAAACTTGTTGATTTCAGACATTGCTTAATGTATGTAATTTTTAGTGCGAATATTAATCTATCTAGTTTATAAGTAGTAATTTTGTTATCTTGCCATCATTTAGTCTAGGATTTATGCCTCTGAGCATTAGACTTTATTAGACATTGCTTTGCTTATTGTGCTTTTTAGGATGGAATGTGCTCTTCCCATTGTTCACATGTGTATTCCATGAGAGGATAGTGTTTATATTCTAAGATTACTTTCATATGTTGTTAAGATAGCTAGATCCTATGAGAGGATCATTTTATGGTGCATATTCCTTATTTCCTCATGTGTTGAGATCTTGTCCATGCATGTATTTTTACCTAAGATATAGGTGTTGAAATCCACCATACAATTATTCATGTTGTTTTGCACTGAGGAGCCCATCATTATTAATTTATTACTCATGATGTTATTAAATATTTTTCACCATAGAAGGCAAAATTATTTGTGTATTTAAAAATAATGTGACAATGATAAGATAGATATTGAAGTACTTAATTATTTAGGGTGCACTTGGTTATTTATGGTGCTTTTGTTAAGTGAAACAGTGTGTGTATTGTGCTGCTGTGCTTTGCCAGTAGTTCACAAGTAAACTAAAAATGTATTAGTATTTTTTCAATGCTTAATTAGTGCATAGTATAATAGGAAATGCACATACACAATGTTGTTTTTTCATCACCAACTGGGAGTAATCTGACAATGAATTAGTAAGACATTTTAAGATGAAATATTTCATCATTATGTGGACATATTCCATACATTTTATTATTTATTCAAAAAATTTAAATAGTGCTAGACAATAGTTATCTTATTTGTCTTTATATGATAATCATTATTATCATACATTTGCTAGTTGAAACTCAGTCATAGAATAGTTGAGATTAAAGTTATTGTAATCTGTAATGTGTTAATATTGTTAATAAAGGCATTATGAGTTGTTACCTGACAAAGGGATATATTTCATAAACTGTACTGCTTAGCTTCTAGTTTAAATTATATATATATATATATATATATATATATATATATATATATATATAAAGCTATATATATATATATATATATATATATATATATATATATATATTGAACTGGATACTTTATTCGAATCAAAAGTTCTATCACGTAAATTAAAACCAAGTTTTATATTTGCAATAACAAATATACTTATTTATATTAAAGTCTTATATTTTTAATTCTCAATTGATTTTAGTTTAAAATAATTTTTTTTATGACAGTTGGTTTTTTTTAAAATAATTAAAGCAAGCAAAGTTTAATTAATATTTTTAAAAAAGTATTTTATTAAAAAAAAAAGTTGATTGATTTTAAAGCTGAGATTTGGTTTGGCATATATATTTTTTAAAAAAAATTAATTTTGTAAGATAAAGCCCTGTCAGATGTTGTTTTCTAATTAAGATTGAGTGGAAGATAGAGATTTACCCTGGTTGAAACTGGCAATAAAAGATTGCATGGGAGATAATGATGAACATAAATAGCTCTGGTTTTTTTTTATTCATTCAAACAGATTATTCAGAGAGACTATTTTAGTCATTCAGCTTAATAATCAGAATGCTCAGATTATTCATCTTCTTGTTATTGAGAATTCATCCAGATTTTTCTGTTATTAAACTGTTGCATCATTAAAGTGATTCTAATTGTATTTATTTGTTCAACGGAAGTCACCAAATTGGATTTCTGTTGACTGACAATAATAGTCATTCAGCTTAATAATCAGAATGCTCAGATTATTCATCTTCTTGTTATTGAGAATTCATCCAGATTTTTCTGTTATTAAACTGTTGCATCATTAAAGTGATTCTAATTGTATTTATTTGTTCAACGGAAGTCACCAAATTGGATTTCTGTTGACTGACAATAATTCTACTATTTGCCATGATAGTAGCAGCCATTCAGATGATGTGCCTATAATCTGTCATGAAAAATATCCACAACATGATGGGCTAAATCTTTTCAAAGATGAACCTCCAGAGCTCCAAAATTGTGACTGCAATCATGACCTAAGTGACAAATCCATAGCTGATTCTGATAGTGCTTTGATTTTTCTGAACCTGTAGTAAATGAAAGCCACTGTATAGGACTCTATAAACTGAACTTTATGTGAACAGCAGAAATTAATATTACCTTGACGTAACTTACCTTTCCATATTAAAATCAGGGCTAAATCTCCAATTAAGTCTCTAGCAAATCTCAGCTTAATCTTAAAAAAAAATTATATTTATGATGCATAATCTATCAATTTAAATATTAATATAATAGTTTTTTTATATTAGAATCTTAGCAGTAATATTTTCCATTTTAAAATATTACTCATTTGTGAGTATATAGTGAATGATATTTTATATGCTTAATGTTTTCTCAGTTCTATGATTAACCCTTGATAAATACTCAGGCTGATCTTAGTAGATTTCTTTTACTCTCTTGTTTTTTTCGTTTGTCTGTTTTCTTTGTTGTTAAAAATCAAACTTGGTTTGCATTTTCTGCAGACCACTGATCTTTTGGCTGGCAGTTTATTAAATATATGATTCTGTTTTCTTGGTAGAGATATATTTTCTATAAGTCTGTAATTTTACTTTTCTTGTGTGAGACTAACCTTGGCTCATTTAAATGAACTTGTGCATGAGTGTTTTGCAAAATTAGGACCTTCTTAGTTCCAATGTTTCTTTTTTGAACTAAAAAAAGCTCATATGAACTGTTTCATTGTTCTCCACAAGCATCCACCTTACTAAATCTCTATAAAAAATGGAATTGGTTAGGTGAATCGCTAGCAGGAAGATATAAGCCCTTATTATGTTATAGATGAGAAATGAACTTGTCTGCTTGGGTATTTAACATATTAATGCTTGCATACACTAAATGTTAAGATCTGCTAAGAAAATGTAGATCAAGTTTTCATGATTATTTTGATATATGTTTAATACATGTAAAAAGTTCTTGTAATTATTTTGGCTGATGTTTGTCTCAGTGTTTTCTCAATTGTCTGAAAGACAGTCACCTTGCTCTCCTTGGGTTTAGTCTGGTGCATTCAGGTTCTTATATCCTGTTCACTTTTAAAATAAATGTCTAGGTCCAAATTCTTGGACTAGTGGTGACCTTGTGGTCAGTATATCGGAAACCAAAATTTTTTGTCTGGTACATAGCTATTTATATTTTAGTGCAACCAATGTAGGGCTTCAATTTTAAAACCAATGTAAGATTTTGTTCGGACAGTTGAGGAAGATTTCAGGTGGTGGAGGCAAGATTTAGTAGGTAAGGATCAGTTTGTGGTAGTCAGGGTGTATATTGTTGGAAGCAGTTTGGAGTAGGGGGTTCAACTTTTCAATATGAATTATTAATATCCAGTTAAACAGCATTTTCTTTAGAATTATTATGGAACATATGGGTTAGACAGATAGATTTTAAAAAGTTATATATATATATATTATAACACCCACCAACATATCTATATTCCTCCATTACGGACTCTCACCCGAAGCTTCGACGAGAGGTATTTATGAGCATGGTTTGAACCCATCTCATGCGCCAATCTTACCAGTAGGTAGGAATTACCTCCTCGAAAACATATATATATAGGTTCTGATATCTATCTGATGTGGTGATGCACCGAACTAGCTCAATCTCAAGGTTGGGGACATCTGTCTATCTAGAGAACAAGGCTATAAATTAACCCACACTGTCCTACGCATATATTTATTTTGCGATAGCTTAAGCTCGAAATCCTTAATCTAACCCGGGTCTGATGGGATTTATTCTACTTGATCATATACCCTCCCAATGAATCTCATTCGGACCTACATATATGATTGCTATGCAAATACTCAGGCCATCCATTATCATACACACACATATATCACGCTCATTCATCCACACATCAAATAATGCAAATACATATATATGTGAGCGGTATGATTAATATAGTCATATATCTAACTTTAAATATAAAATTTTAATATAGCAATTAACTGAGGTAACACGAATTCTTTATTGAGATACATATACAGAAAATAGTTGGTGACATGTCACTTTACCTGGACTCACTCGATTAAACAAGTCTGTATTGACGTCTGGCCACGAACTTAATCTGGTGGATCTCACGGAAGGCAAACAGTTCCAATGGTCGTTAGGTCCAGAGACAGGTTCAGAGGTGGAGTAGTTGGTGTACTCTTTCGCAAAGGTCTAAATCTCGAACGATTTTGGTCTACATTTCTTCGATGGAACAAAATCTCTTGATTTATTATGACAGTTCGCAAGTCCGGTCAGGTGAATTCATGACAAGTATCCTCGGAGTCGAGTAACGACTAGCGCACAAATCCAATTACCCCGACATTTTCTGACAAAAAAATATTAAAACTTCCTAAGAAAATCTTTGCGTCCTCCTTCTTAGGATTCAAGCCGCTTCTCTCCTTTTTTTTTCTTTCTTTTTCTCCACTCGAGTGCAAGACAAATAAAAAAGTTCTTTTGTATTCACCTTTAACTTTTCAAAATCTTTCTGCATATTCCTACGCCGCTGACCAGTCCTTCCATTGTTCTTCAACACAAAAAAAAAACTATATCCACAGACCAGTTTTCCGCCTTCCCGGCGCCAGTTATTACCAAACTGCCTACAGCAATTCACTCATCCTATTTCAGTTCTCACATGTTCACAAGGTTACTCAATAAAAGAAAACACGTGTTACCAAAATTATTAATAAACTCAAAAAAAAACTATGTGAATAAAATCTATCTAAGAATAATTAATTGCGCTTTATACAGCTCTACATATATAAGTGATCGCAACCCCTCCGATACTAACTACGTATTTTATACTCACACATACGCTATATCTACATTACTTGTAACCGGGTTTGAATGACCGTTTACATATATTCTTTTATTTATTTGTTTATACATGGTCCCTACATTAACACTATCAATTATGTCATATTTTACATATGCGTGTATTCGAACCCGTTTGTTACATACCCCCCTGGTGCGATAGCCTTCAAATACCTTCTTTGTATTTGAATGGCTTCTTAAATGACTCTTCTCCTTTACTTTCCCCGGGATCACCTTTCTGTTTCGGTGTCCACGATCCCTTTTCTTGTGTAAGCTTCGGCTTCTCCGGCGGACGTTGAGCTTCCGGTTCATATGGCCATCTCGGTCTATGACCATCCTCACCACTCTTCCTAGGTGTGACATTCCCGCTGGTGTGTCCTTCTGCTGCCCCATGTTGGGCGCCATTATAACACCCACCGACATATCTATATTCCTCCATTACGGACTCTCACCCGAAGCTTCGACGAGAGGTATTTATGAGCATGGTTTGAACCCATCTCACACGCCAATCTTACCAGTAGGTAGGAATTACCTCCTCGAAAACATATATATATAGGTTCTGATATCTATCTGATGTGGTGACGCACCGAACTAACTCAATCTCAAGGTTGGGGACATCTGTCTATCTAGAGTACAAGGCTATAAATTAACCAACACTGTCCTACGCATATATTTATTTTGCGATAGCTTAAGCTCGAAATCCTTAATCTAACCCGGGTCTGATGGGATTTATTCTATTTGATCATATACCCTCCCAATGAATCTCATTCGGACCTACATATATGATTGCTATGCAAATACTCAGGCCATCCATTATCATACACACACGTATATCACGCTCATTCATCCACAATCAAATAATGCAAATACATATATATATGAGCGGTATGATTAATATAGTCATATATCTAACTTTAAACATAAAATTTTAATATAGCAATTAACTGAGGTAACACGAATTCTTTATTGAGATACATATACAGAAAATAGTTGGTGACATGTCACTTTATTTGGACTCACTCGATTAAACAAGTCTGTATTGACGTCTGGCCACGAACTTAATCTGGTGGATCTCACGGAAGGCAAACAGTTCCAATGGTCGTTAGGTCTGGAGACAGGTTCAGAGGTGGAGTAGTTGGTGTACTCTTTCGCAAAGGTCTAAATCTCGAACGATTTTGGTCTACATTTCTTCGATGGAACAAAATCTCTTGATTTATTATGACAGTTCGCAAGTCCGGTCAGGTGAATTCATGACGAGTATCCTCGGAGTCAAGTAACGACTAGCACACAAATCCAATTACCCCGACATTTTCTGACAAAAAAATATTAAAACTTCCTAAGAAAATCTTTGCGTCCTCCTTCTTAGGATTCAAGCCGCTTCTCTCCTTTTTTTTTCTTTCTTTTTCTCCACTCGAGCGCAAGACAAATAAAAAAGTTCTTTTGTATTCACCTTTAACTTTTCAAAATCTTTCTGCATATTCCTACGCCGCTGACCAGTCCTTCCATTGTTCTTCAACAGAAAAAAAAAACTATATCCACAGACCAGTTTTCTGCCTTCCCGGCGCCAGTTATTACCAAACTGCCTACAGCAATTCACTCATCCTATTTCAGTTCTCACATGTTCACAAGGTGACTCAATAAAAGAAAACACGTGTTACCAAAATTATTAATAAACTCAAAAAAAAAACTATGTGAATAAAATCTATCTAAGAATAATTAATTGCGCTTTATACAGCTCTACATATATAAGTGATCACAACCCCTCCGATACTAACTACGTATTTTATACTCACACATACGCTATATCTACATTACTTGTAACCGGGTTCGAATGACCGTTTACATATATTCTTTTATTTATTTGTTTATACATGGTCCCTACATTAACACTATCAATTATGTCATATTTTACATATGCGTGTATTCGAACCCGTTTGTTACAATATATATATATTGTACCCTTACTTCTCGATGTATAATATAATTTGAAATACGACTAGCTCAATTAATTTATAATGCTCAGTTAAAATTTGCATGTTTAACTTTAATATACTTTTATATTATCATATTCTAATTAAATTTATTATTAATTATCAAAATCAATATAGCTCTATATTCTATATTAATTAAATAAGTACTTATTAAAAATCATGAGACTGTGAAGTAAAGTTACAAAGTAGTAAGTAGATTTACATTGAGTCAAGATCTTTCAAACATATTGTCTCAATGGCATAAGAATACTATCACCTCCTTATTATCTTATTACTACATCTATAGCATTCTTATGACTTTTAAATAAAATAAATTATCTTTAATAATGATAAAATAAATCTCAACTTTTATTAAAGAAATATAATTCAATAATCTCAGGCTCTTCTAATTATCTTAAAGTAATAATAACTCATGTAAATAAGTATGATAAGGGATTTTATATCAAACCTAAATACACCTAATTTATTCCAATAATTATAATGAACAATACTACTTTTAGGGTATAACTCAACCTTGTCTATTTCTATTATATTATTAATTATTAAATAAATAAATAATCATGTGTATATCTTTTATTTTCATATGGTATCTTAATTTTGGAATAGATCAAAATCTTATAATTTAATAATCTGTAGCAATAAACAATACTGTAATCTTATATTGTGCATTATACCCATCTTATGACCATTGTAATATAATATATTAATGTTAATCAATTCTTATAAATGATATCAAGAAAATATTGTGTTTATTTCTAATACCAATAATAAATTCATATTGTGCAAATATTATGTTTATTCAAATTATCTGCTGTCAAATGCTGTGGTGCAAAATAATGAACTCAACACACTTTTAAAACAAATTAACAAATTTATTTACATTAACTTTGATTAAGAATTTATTTACAATATTTACAGTTCAAATTAGAAAAACAAAGAAAATAAAAATAAGAAAATAATATTACAAAATGTTTACACTGTTATTAGCTCACACACCTACTAAATAATCTATACATTTTTAAAATGCTGTACTAATAGCATTGAAGTATGTTATTAAAACTTAGACTTTAAATAAATATCAGTGAACTTCAATTATTATACAGAAAATCTATGTAAAACAATATTTATGTAGCATATGTAAACAATTAAATTTTACTAATTAAATTGCTACATCATTTAAGTATTATTGTTATTCATTTCATAATGTACTAACATATGTTCACTTCAATATCAGCATTATTCCAATAGCATATGTGCATAAACTAATGTATCTTTGTAATGTAATAAAATACCTGATTATAATTTATATTTCATTTAATGCAATTCATGCTACATGTTTTATCAAATATGCATTACATATATGTACTGTTAAAATAACAATATATAAATTATTCATCAATTTCAAATTCATAAAGTATTATATTAGATAAATTCTATGATTCTTTTCTATGTGAAATTATTACTCTACTTTATGTGTTATTCTACTCCTTCCTAATAAATTTTCTATCTAGAAAGCATCCTTTAACTTATTTCAAAACTTCCGGAAAAACAACCTTTAACTTTAAATAAATACTAATTATCCAAAATATCTATACTTCATCATCTATATTCGGTAAATCTTCAATCCAAATATAAACTTCTACATAAAACTTAACTTAATTTATTCAATAAAACAAAAATAAAATATAGACTTTAAAATCTCTTCCTAACTTGCAATAAAATAATTACTTATGAATAATAAATATAATTCTGATACTATAACATAAAATAACAATATTAAAATTTATTTATGAAAGAATCATATAATTATTTCTAAGCTTCTTATGTAATGTTGCATCGTATTTATATCATAAATTCAAATTATGCATATTTAAATAAACTGTCACTGCCAATGTAATGTGTGTGTATTTTTAAAATATTTATACATTCATTCCAAACAACATAATATTTGGTTGATCTAAAGAAAACATATTAAATACATCAAAATTATTATTATTACAATTTTTACCATCAATAATGATTTAATGTACAGTCCATCTTCCAATATTCTTCGGAATTACAGCTTCATAAAATAATTCACATTTATACTCACGATCATTCTTTAAAATATTATGTGTTGTATTATATATAAATAACCTTATGCAATTAATCATTATATTATTTTTAGTTATTATTTAAAGAAATGTACCTATCTCATTTTTAATAGATTAATAATATTTAAATTTTATGTTAGATAAATAAAACAGAATTCATATTACGTAACTCCAGCGATGTCTTCTTTTCACCACAATAGTTCTTTAATCCTAGGTACACATTCACTAAAACACTATTTCCGTTTTCCGGTCCATCACGTGTTTTTTAAAAGTTTATGAAAAATGAAAAACGTTCTTTTAAAATAAAATAAAAGTTAATTCTTCCATAAGAAATAAAATAAAATAGTTTATCTGATCCGGATGCAGTTCTTTAAAGAATATTATTTAAAAGTTATTATTCTTGAATTAGTTTATAATTTATGAAAAATTATTATTTAATTATTTTAAATTAACTGGGACGTCCACATATTACTTGCGCATTTCTTAACAAAATATCCAGGTAAGAATAAGCTTCTTCATCTAAAACGACCAGCGTTTAAATTATTTCAATATAATAATTTTTATTATATTAAGACTTTTAGCTAATTATATTTTCAATTTATTTGCCTTCCAAAATTGTCAATATTCAGTCTTTTAAACATAAAGACTTAAAAAGGCAAGTATTTATAAAACTACTTTTATTTCTAATATCTTTACTTAAGATATACTTAAATTTATAGCTTGCAAAAAATACTTTCTTCATAAAGAAGTATTTTATTTTTCTTAAAATATCTATTTTCTAATAGTCAATAGCAATTAGCTTTTAAAATTATATACTGTCCAAAATATTACTTTTCTCCATCTCGTAATTTTCCAAACTAATCCAGCGTTTATCATACTTCTAGTATAAAGTTTCCGATATATTTTCACTATATATGATGTTCCCATGACTATTTGCTTGTAAATTGAGCTTAATAGAGACGAACGATAGGGAAAAATTAAATTAACACTGCATGTTTATCATTTAAAATTTTTATAACTTATTTACAAGACACTCTTATAATTTTGAAAAATGATTTTAAAAGCGTCTAAAAAATTTACGTAGCTATTTTTAAATAACACAATTAACTTAAAAATTCAATCACGAAGTCCTCTCCTAACAATTGAATTGAGCTTTTATACCGGAAGAAACTTCCCATTTGATTGGTAGATTAAACAATCAACTTGCTGGCTTATTTACATATTTACCAACAACACAAAATTAAAAATAAATAATGGCTTATTTAATATTTAATATTTATTACATTATTAAATTTCTAAAATAATCTTTATCATTTATTTAAATCTATTAAACATTTTTTCAAAATATTCTTACTTACTTGATTTTAATTTTAACTTTTATAAGATTATTTAAAATACACTAAGTTTTTTTATACGTCATATTTTTAAAACAATATTTTAAAATCAGATTTAATATTCTACATTGAATATCTTTATTTTTATCTCGTGATAACTCACGTATTATTTATAAATTTTACAACATAATTTTTTAAAATAGTTTTGCAACTTTGCTAGATAACTTCCAAGCATGTGTGTGCATGTCTAACTAACATCTGTTCTTTACAACACAAGAAACGCTTGTCATAGTCTAAAAATAAACTAACAATTGCATTTTTTTATAAAATAAATATTTTTTAAATAAATAGGATATTATAATAGATTTTTTAAAATAATTATTCGATATTATTAAAATCAAATATTAATCTTCTATTTAAGTACTTATAATAATTAAAATATTTATATTCTTTTATAATATTATTTTATCAACAATAAATATATACATTTAATTTTACTTGTCTTTTAAACACTTTTAGCTTTAAATACCTATTTATTAAATATATTAATGCAGTATTGATTATGGCCATTCTTCCCAACTATATATTATAATCATCATCATTTAAAATGTCTCTCTCAATATCAGCACAATTTCACATATCAAATACTCATAGATTGCTTTAATTAAACCCTTTGAAATATTACTATAAGCAAAACTAACATCACATATTCAAATATATCTTAAATTTAAAATTTTTAATAGATTAGCACAAAATTAGATGGTGACCCATACAAAAGGGCACTATATATATATATAAAGAGTTATTAGTTCTATATTCGTAAATTAATAATAAAAAAAGGCAAAAAGTTTAGGTTCACATTTTGTAAAAAAAATTTTTTTTTAAAAAGTTAAAAATTAGTTGTTACATTCTAAAATAAAAAAAAAGCAAAAAAAGTTTAGGTTTGCGTTTTAAAAAAAAAGTAAAGTGTTTAAGTTTTGTGCTTTAAATATATATATATAAAATTAGCAGTTAAAGATTAAAAAAATGAATAAAGTTAATAAATAGACTTAGAAGAGAAGTTTCGTTTGTAAGTTAAATAAAGTTAGAGAAGAGGTTAAAGATAGATGAGCTAGCAACATGGCCAAAATAGATTGGCAAATAAAATCTTTTAGGGCTGATAGTTGGGAAAGCACATTAGAGCATTTGGAGAACTTGCAAGAAATGATTTGATTTCAGAATTGGCAGGTGACTGAACAAGTGGCAATTTCACACCACTATTTACAAGAAATGGCTGAGGTTTGGTGATATATTTTAAAAACTAAGCCACAGACATTTTGGGATTACAGATGTAAATTAGTACACACTTTTTGGAGTGAAGAAAAGCAGTATCATACCTTCATCAATATATCACAAGAAATATATACTAATGGTAATGGAGAAACATACACCCAGTTTTTCTGCAGACAAGCAGCAAGGCTAGAGTCATTGATAGCTTTCTCCTTATCTGAGAGGCTGATATGCTGAATAGTATTGGGCAATATGCCAAGGGATATACAGCAGATCATGTTGTGTAGTAGCAACATTCACTTTGAAGAGATGATCAAAGTGTTAAAAGAAATAGAACATAATCAGGCCCAAGAAGAAGTGGAAAAAACATTGCAGGGTGATCAGGTGGTCAAAAGAGTCAATTAGCAGCTCCAATAAATAAAGGTACAGAAAGCAATAGGACTGTAGCTAATGTGGTGGTGGACCAAGAAGAGCCAGCCTAGAATGAAGCTATGCAGACTTGCCATATTATCAGTATAAAGACTGGAGATATCATTACAGAAGCATTGATTGATTTAAGTCAGATGTCATTGCTCTCTAGTAAGTTTTATGTGAAAATAAAAAAAGACCAGCCATGTTTGTATACACTGCCAATAAAAAGAATGCAGGTGACACTGGCCAATGGCAAGAAATCAAATATTGAAATCAAATGGGTATGGTTACAGTTGCATCTAAGTAAGGTAGAGTTAGATCATGTCTTTTTGGTAACGCCAGGTCTTAGACATTATAATTGCGACTGATTTTTTTATATAGGCATAGCTGTGTGTTAAGATTATGACAAATGGTCATTTCTTTGCCAAGAAGTTTTGATGCCATTTGAAGGGCTGAGGAATTATAAGCCACTTCAGGTATAGTGCCTTCAGCAAGTGAGGGATACTGTTGAAATGCAAAATAAAGGGTCACAATCTATTTTAAAAGGAATGGAAGAACAACACCCCCTAATGGAATTATTGAGGGAGTTTTATTCAGAATAGGCCTAAGATCATTGAGGGGTATGTACATCACAATCAAGTTAAGGATGAAAGCCATTTCCAGAGGCATTCACACTGCATTCCATTTCAATATAAGTCTGAGTTAGATTTTCAAATACAGCAAATGATTGAATGGGGAGTCATTGGAAAGCACCCCCCCTTATATTAACCTGTTGGTAGTGGTAAAGAAGAAAGATGGATCTGTCACAATATGTTTGGATGCCTGAAAATTAAATGCCATTACCATTCCAGTAAGAAATGTTCCACCTACAATAATAAAACTTCTCTCAAAATTTCAAGGTAAAAACATTTTCTCTACATTGAACTTTGCCTCAAGTTACTGGCAGATTCCTCTACACCCATCTGACCATAAATATACTGAATTCCACTATGAAGGGTATAGATATATGTTTAAGTGTATGCCTTTTGGATTAATCAATAGTGGTTTGGGACTTCTAAAGTGTTTGGATCAAGTGTTATCAGACAAAATCAAAAACCTGATTATGATGTATATGGATGACATAGTCATCACATCTAAAAAAATGGAAGAACATATGAAACATTTGAAATGTTCTTAATGGAGGGTTACCAGAAAAACATATTTACAAAAAAGTTGTCTCTTCCAAGAGGAGGTTGCATTTTTAGGCTTCTTAATTGAAAAAGAGGGCATTAAACCTCATCCAGAGAAACTCACAGCAATACATTTTCCTACACCCACTAATAAGTGTCAGGTGTGGTATTTTTTGGGATTATGCAATTTTTATCATAAATTCTATAAAAATTTTGCACTAGATGCTGCAAATTTGGTTCAGTTATTAACAAAAGACCAAAAATGGGTATGGTAGCACAAACAGGAGCAAAAATTTCAACACATTAAAAAGTTCTTGGAACCTGTAGTTCTAGCCTACCCTGACTTTTCACAAACTTTTTTGTGTTCAGACTGACAGTAGCAGGCAAGGGCTCAGGGTAGTGTTATTTTATATTGACAAACAACAACATCACAGACTATTATATTTTTGTAGCCACAAGCTGAAAGAGGCAAAAAATAATTACACAACTACAGAAAATGAAGCTCTGGCCATTTTCTGGGCTTTTAGTAAACTCAAACAATTCCTGCTTGGGTTAGAGGTTGTTGTAATCATGGATCATAAGAGTTTGGAAATTCTTAACAGCAGTTACCTATCGAATGACCGATTGATATGATGGATTCTTACACTACAGAAATTCCAGTATAAAGTTTTATATTGTAAAGCCAAGGAAAATATTGAGGCTGATATTTTGAGTTGCCATCCCATAGATCTGACTCCATATCATCTCGAGCCCAACAATCTGAGTATTGCAGCATTCACATTGGCCATAGATGAGTCTGTAGAGTAACAATTACTAAGGCTACCAGAAATACAGAAGACCAGCCCAGAGTATGCACAAATTATAAAATATAAGAGAGGGATAAAAACTTCTGATCCAGTGACACAGTGACATTGTGAAAATATGAAGCATATAGAATAAAAGATGATAACAGATTTGCCATGGAGGAAGACTAATGAACAATTCTTATACCTCAGGGACTTGGAAACCAACTTATAGACTACATACATTGCCTTTATGGACATTTTGGATGATGTAAAGTAGAGCATGTGCTCAGAGAAGTATTTTTGTGGCCAAGTTTATATTCAAATATTGTGTCAGTTTTGTAAAAAATGTTATGTGTGTTCACAAACTAAACATGTAAATAAAAGATTTACTGGGATCTTATATCCTACTTTAGCACACAACCCTAATGGATTGTTGGCCATAGACTTTTATGGGCCTTTACCTGCCTTTAAGCATTACCGATATTTAGTCATAATGTATGACATATGTTCCAAGTATGTGACTGCATATGTATTAAGAAAAGTGGATACTTGAAGTACTATCTGGATCTTGCAGGAGCAACAGTTCTTTAAGATAGGCAAGCCCCAGATGATACTTATAGGCCATGGAATACCCTTTAAATATCACCACTGGAAAAAGTGGATTCAGCAACAGGGCATTAACACATATTAAAAGCTATTCATAATCCCCAATCAAACCCCTGTGAGAAAGTTATGAGAAGTTAAGCATTTATTTTGGCGTTATGCCAGCAAAAATCACCATGGATGGGTGAATCAGACAGAAAACATCACTAATTACATAATGAATCTACAGGGTTTGGACCCATCAGATTATATTTTGGACAGAATTATCCAATGCTGATAAGGGCTCCATTGCCTGTAGAGCCAGAGAAAATTGATAAAGAAATGGATAAAAGAAATGTTCGAATAAAGTTGGAACATATGGCTGAACTATGTGTAAAGAGGGGAAATCCAATGACCATGTAGATTTGAGGTAAAGGACTTGGGTTTTGTATGAAAACCTCACATCAGCATTCGAACCCAGCATCAATATAAGAAATATTTCCCAGTTTACAGTAGACCTTTCACTATACAAAGAAAAAATGGTCTGAATGCCTTTGTATTGGAAGATGAGCATGGAGTTTATGGATCTTATAATGCATGGATCCTTAGGCCAGCCACTGAAAAGATAGGAGGTAGACTGAAGGAATTGAGCTCAGGGCACATGTTCAGCTAGGGGGAAGGGGGTTTAAAAGTTTTAAATGTTTGGTGTTTAATGTTAAAAAAACAGCAAAGAAATGTTTTTATTTTTTTGTGGCATGGGATACTTTATTTGATTCAAAAGTTCTATCATATAAATTAAAACAAATTTTATATGTCCAATAACACACATGCTTATTTATATTATAGTTTTATATTTTCAATTCTCAATTGATTTTAGTTTAAAATAATTTTTTTTAATAATGCTGTTTTCTTTTAAAGTAATTAAAAGCAAGAAAAGTTTAATTAATCTTTTTATAAAAAATATTTTACTTAAAAAAAAGATGACTGATTTTAAAGCTGAGATTTAGTTTGGCATTTTTTTTTAAAAATTAATTTTGTAAGATAAAACCCTGTCAGATGTTGTTTTCTAATTAAGATTGAGCAAGAGATAAAGATTTACCCTGGTTGAAACTGGCAATAAAAATTGCATGGGAGATAAAATAGCTCTGGGTTTTTTTATTCATTCAAGCAGATTATACAGAGAGACTTAAATGCCAAAGAGATGAAACAGTAGATCTTAAATGAAGATCAGGCTGATCAAAATACAATACAAACAAGGGAAGGTCAGTCTGAACAAGAAGTAATGAAGGTAGCAATAACAGAGAAGCACAGCATGTGGAATGATTTATGAATAGATGCGGAGACAGAGAATAAGAGGGAATGTTATATACAGATAGATGAAGAGAAAGAAAATGTAGGGAAAGTTCATGAGGAGAAAATAAAAGATATAAGTTAGAGTCAGTGAAAGACCTAAGGGTTAATGTTGATAGACAGCAGAGGAAAGAGTATGCTTTGGGCAAAGGATATAGAGACTGTAGGGATCTAAAGAGGATTTTATCAGACAAGTCCAAAAGAAAACAGACTTGGTGGCACTCCCTAGATGAAGAGGGGCTATGAAATAAAATAAACAGGCAGAGAATAAGACTCACTGGAAGCAACTAGTGTTTGGATTAGTAATAGATAATGAGAATGCAAATGTTAAATCAAGAAGAATGGCTAGGAAGAAAAAAAAGAGAATAGGCTTCTATGCCTTAAAGAGAAGAGATCAGATAGCTGTTTGAAGCTGGAGGCTGAGGATGCAAATGTTAAACCAATGAAAACAGATAGGAAAAAAACAAGAAAGGGAAAAGGTTTCTATGACTTAAAGAGAAGAGATTGGATAGGGGCTTGAAGCTGGAGGCCAAGGAGAAAATGCATCTGGAATTATCATAAGTATTTTCCATTTTGGAAGAAACCATATAGAACCCAGCTGAAATGTGGAATATATAGGAGCTGCATGAATGTGATAAGTCTCTTAAACTAAAGGTATTTAGAGATACACCCCAAATCCTACTTGATGTTTCCTTTGCCAAAATTTGTAAATGCCAAAATTTGTAAATTTATATATATACATATTTGTTTTTCATATAATATGACATGTATTCAATTTGAATACTAAAATTTAGCATAGTAACTATTTTTTATATTATTAATTATGCATTTATAGGAATAATTAGTATTATAGTTTTATTTTTACTATAATTTTTTTTTTTGCATTGTTTGCACTATAATTGTCAGTGATAGATTGATGAGGGCACAGGAATAATACCAATTGGACAAGCTTAGTTTTTAAAATCAAAATTCTAAAAAATTAATTCCTGATTGCAAATTAAATATAAATAAATTCATCCCCCCCCTTTTATTTTTTTTATTGACTTCAGAGATATGAAACGATATATTTTGACACACATCCCATTTCATCTAATATGTTCCATAGTAGTGTTTATTCTAATTTTAAACGTCACCAAGTGCACATATACTTACCCTTATTTATGTATATATATATATGTATAATATGTATATTCAAATATATTTTATATGTTAAATTAAATGCTTAATTGTATAAACATCATTAAACTGTAACATAATAGGTTTAAAAAAATATTACAATGCAATTATATTTATATTTTAAATCTTGAATTTGTTATAAATTTAATGTAAATTCCAGGGATGACCAACACACATATATAGCAGAATGTTTATGCTTAAATAATTTAATTTTAAGATATTGAATAACTCATTGTAAAGAGATTATGCCACATATACCTGGTCAGATTTGTGTGGAGGTCAAACACAGAGTTTAAAATTAACAATTTAAAAAATATTTTGGACAAAGTGAAATCATCCAAATAGCACTATTTTTAATCTACTAGAGATTTTCTTTTAGCTTTACTAAGATGCTAATGTAAAATTTAAAAGTCACTAAATTTAAAAATTAAAATTTTAAAAGTTGTAAACAAGTTAATAAGTTTACAAGGGAGATCAGAAATCTGCTATAAAAAAACCAAAATTTTCAGCTCTAAAATTCTCTTAAAAAGTTAAGCAGTTGCTCATAGGAACTATGCCCATTAAAAATTAATTTGAGTGGCTAGAAATGACCAGTTTTGCCATCTTCCTTTGGTGGAATGGTGACTTTACACCCACTGCAAATCATCATCACCACTTAGAATGGAGGAGATCAATACAACAACTATTAAAGAAGGCACTAAGGATACAACCTATTCAAAGAAGTGCCAATTGCTATTTAAATGCCAAACAATTCAGTCTAGAAGAAGATTAATAATATTTCTTCTATGCAGAGCTCTAGAAACTTCTATTAAAATATTCTAAATAAATTTTTTAAAGCTAGATATTTGTAATGAATGTTCATAACTTATAATCTTCAGTTAAATAAAACTCTGTAAAATACTTTTTAAAAAAAAAACAAAACTCAGTAAAATAAAGCTTTTAAATCCTAAAAGAATTAAAATCTGTATTTATATCAAATCTAATATAACTGTAACAATCTTGCCTATAAAAATGAACATAAATGTAATTTTAAATAACTTCTCTTAAATGTAATAACTGTAATTAGTTATTATTTTAACTTTTTTAATCTACAGCTATGCCTATTTGTATTTTGATTATTTTATTTTATTTTTAATTGATGTAATATGATATGCCATAATTTCAAGACAGGGATAAGTAATTTAATGAACTTTCAACAGAGACAATTAGAAGCTCTCCAATAGAATATTTCTTTGCTGTTTATAGCATACATAAATCTCTGTTTTGGAATCTAGTCTTATATATATAACAACAGACCACTATGTGCTTGTTGTTATACATATATGTTTATTTAATCAATTATGTATTAGGTTGTCAGTAAAATTTACAAATTATTAATATATATCTTAGTTAGATAATGCATGAATGATACTTATAGGGATATTAGTAATTATTGATTAAATCCTGAAATATGCTTTTCTCTTGCTTAGTTTAGTATATGAAATATAGACATTCAGTATTCTAAACTAGATTGCTATTAATGAACCCCTTTAGCATGATTAAAGTATGCTAATATGAGAATTGGATTAAGGTAGTTTTGCTGAATAAAACGTATTATTTAGTAAGTTTTATGAATGTGTTTTTACTAAACACTATATGCGTATTTACACCTTGCTACACTTCCTTTTTTTAAAATGGGTTTATGGTGATCATCACCCTATTTTCTAGTTCGGACAGCCACACTTAGAACTGGAACATGAGAGTCCGAAACCAATTTTTAAAGCTGCTTTAATGTCCTGAAATAATGTTCTATATTATGCTAGTCAGTCATACAGTTCAAGGGAACTGAGTATTTGGTACTGAATCCCATGAATAACTAACTATACATTCATACCATGAACCATTATTTTAGTATTTAGTGCCATAGTATCAGAAGCTCACTACAGCAACAGTTCATTCCACCATATTTTATTAAATTTTGCCATTAGTCTGAACATGGAATCTGAGTCACATAGAACATCTGTATATAGAGTGTATTTGTTGTGCATAATTTATATGTTAAAATGAATAAATTAATGTTTTATTATATATCATATTTAGCTTCTGAGTAGCAAACCTTGGAATAGTTGGCATATCATATACATGTAGGCATGAAGATGAATTGCAGATAATAAACTATAATATTAATATGTATAGAGTGCATTTTAAAGATGAGACTCCTGTAACCTAAATCACCTCATCATTTTTGTGACACCCGCATGTGTGGAAGCTCAACCAGTGCACATCTGTCTGTTATTAAATTAATTAATTTGTTTATTTTATATATTAAAGATAATTAAATTATAATACTGTTTTTTTTTACCTCTCACAGTCCATCTAAATCATTCCAAATCCATCTAAATTTATATTAATTTATTGATATATATGCATTAGTTTATTTAGCTATAAAAGTGTGTTTAGTTAATATTATTAGTAATTTATCAGTTATTCCCAAGTCTCATGTTCCACCCTTTTCTATACTGGCTCACAAATTAAATTGAGACCGAATGTAACCTCATCTATGTCATCCATAGGGTATTAAATCATGGAGCATGGTAAAGGAGTTGAAGTGTCATCATATTCAAGGTCTCAATCCCTCATCTGAATTAACTTTAGTGTAATTTGTCAGAACTCTAAATTTTGTTATGTGAATGTACAAATATGACCATTACAACTGCTATAAGGTATAACAAAAGAAAATATTCACATTTAAATGGATTGATAGGTACATGATATTTCCATTCAATTTTTACTTGAATATATTTGTTTTTTAGTTAAAAAATTAATCAAATGAAAATGTTATAATGTCAAACAGAAATGTGTCTAGTATCAAAACCTTTCTTATTATTTTTTAATGCTTTTTTTTTGTAATTAAAAGTCTTAATATTTTAAAAATTATTTTTCTTATTTGAATTTATGCTTTAATAAAAATAAATGTTTTCTGTTAAAAAACAACAACATTTTTTGGGCCTGAAGACTGAAATAAAGTCTTTTATTTTAATTATATATTTATAAAGTTGATATTTTATTTTTCATAATGCTTTCATTTTTTGAATTTATTCTTTTAACAAAATTTGTAAAAAATGAAGAGATAAAATAGAGAATTCATTTTCCATTAAAAAATACAGCTAAAAGAAATCCTGGGAAAAAAAATCAATTAAGATCTAAAAGCAGATTTAATAATAAAAAAAAGAACTAAAATATTATCATCATATTAAAAATCACAAGAATGATTAAAATAAAATGACTATTTGTCTTTTTTTTCATATACCTTTAAAAATTATAATTCTTAATACTTTTACACTGCTTAAAAAAAGGTTTGAAAATAATTAAAGTATCAAACTGATCATGTATATTTATTTATAAAAAATGGCAAAAAATAAATAATTAAAAATTTATAGTATTAAAAATACTGCTTACTGTAATGGTCAGATTTATACATTCACATAACAAAATCCAGACTCCAGGGAAAATGCATCAAAGCTGACTGATATGAGATTATGAGATCCCGAATCTGACCAAGCTTCAACTCATTTACCAATATTCTATAATTTAACACCTTATGAATGACATTTCTGAGGTTACATTTGGTCTCAATTTCTTCAGTGAGGTGGCTCCAAACAAGAAGAAACATGAAACTCAGGGAAATTAACAATTTTACTATAACTTAAGGTTTAAATAGACTACTTAACATGCTAATTAACTTAACTAAAATAATGCATATTATGCATATAAAATCATTAAAGTAATTGGGGTTAGAATGCAGGAAAATAGACATGAAACAAGTTTATATTTTACATAGGTTTATTAAAACAGTTAAATAATTCAACAAAACAAAATGATTGCTTGTATGGGTTAACTATATAAAATTAACTCATGCAGGGTTATATAGTGAATAAGAATACTATTATTAATACAGTGGTTTCATCTTAACATATAAAATAAATATATATAAGTTTGTGCAGTTAATAGAATCATGCCTATAATAATTTAATATGCCAAATTTATTCTGCAGTGGTTTGCCAATGTTACAAGTTAATAATCTAGCTGAAATGATTATCAGATACAGCACTAAGATAGATGTTATATATGTTAATGTTATGAGTGAGTAAACTCAAGATAATGCAGATTCAACCTTGTAACCAAAGATTAGGATGTCAGATCAATGCTGGACAGTTTAATCAACAAGGAGAAAATAACTGTTTTTCTTTGGATTCACATATATATGCTATGGTGTTAAATAAAATATTAAAATAAGTTAGTGGTGAATTATTCATGGGCTTCAGCATCTAAAGCTCAGTGCCCTAAGACTGAATTGCTTGCTAGCATTAATATGAACATATTTAGTTCTGGAAATCTGGATATACTTTAAACATGGTCTGGTTCTTGTGTTCCATGGGAGCAGCTGCCACTGCAATCCCATCAGAAGGTTCAGCAAGACATAATGTACAAGTACTTAGTAAAGACACACTCACAATGCATAAGTAATTAATTAATTATATATATATATATATATATATATATATATATAATTAATTAATTATATTATATATATATATATATATATATATATATAATTAATTAATTAATTCCACCTAAAAACAGATAGCATCTATCTAATAACTAATACAACCCAGTTCTTAAACTAGCATTATAATTATGCCAAGTAAAAGGACTAAACTAAATTATTAATGTAATTAAAATACTGAATGTGCATATATATATATATATATTGTAGCCCTTTGGTTTATTCCATCTATAAACCAAATATAATAAAATGAAGTAATTGTGGAAATTTTTTTTTTTTTTTGATATAAAGAAAAGTAAAAGGTTTTATTTGAGAAAGTAATGGCTATATAGTTCAAAAGTAACATCTATAGAGACAGTTTGGTGTTTGTATAAAATGTAGTTAGCATTATTTAATGCAGGGGGGGATGATTGATTTTTTTTATTATAATAATTTACCAATATAATAATTCGGGAATAAATATTTATATGACTAGGATAAAGTCTTGTGAATTTGATCTCTATTACTAAAGAGTTGATGAGAATTAAAATTGAATTGATTTTCAGTAGCTTTGGTTAACAGTTTCTTTCTGGAGAATAAGTTTAGAGTTATGGGAGATTATAGTGAATATTTATATTTATGATTATCAGAAATTAGGATTGATTTTATGCTTGTAATTATAAGAAATTATGATGGATATTTGTGTTCATATAGTCTGAATAATCAGTTTTTTATAACATGTTCTGCACAGGTATGTATGTGTGATACAGATATATGGGTTTGATTTTTTTTTCTTTCCTTTATAGAAACTGACATAATTTTTTTAAAATTATTAAAAATGTAAATCTAAATAAGAAATTATTTAGATTAAATGAATGTAGCCTTTGTTTGACTAAAAAAGTGTTAGCAAGCTTATGTTTTCAATTATATCTTCTTTAACTAATTTTCCATAAATTAATTGACAATGTGTTAATTAAAGAGATCTGGTTGCAGATCAGACAAAGTTGTTAAAAAAGTAACACTTTAGAAAGAGTTATTAATCATTCTGAGTGGGGATTTTTTAAATTGGACTTGAAGAGGAACCACTGGGGGAGAGAGATTTAACATGTGTTTTCTTTTTTTCCTTCACTCTATAAAAAGTGACTGGAGAAAGTAAAAAAGAACTTTTTGCTAATTGAGAACAATGGGCTAACTAAGAATTAATCTCCAAGTTTTTTTTTTTTAAATTTTCTTTCTCAGAATTTAATAATGCATTTAAGTTTTATAGTAGACCAAAATATGAATTTCTAATTCGTCCATAAATGGTGCATATCTCTTTTTCTCAAATTAATTATGAAGAAATCAACTTTTGATAAGATATTTTCTGCTGAATATCACAATTTATTCAGTTTGCTTATAAAATTTCCTGCAAGGAGAGAATTGTCAAATTTCTTTTATCAAATTAAAAGACCAATTCAGATTATAATAATTATTTGGCTGTTTAAAATTCGTTTGAAACAACTGCAGCAATCTTCTGTATAATGTTTTAAAAGTTGATTCATGTTAGTAATCAGAAACTGCTTATTGCCCATAAGTTGAAACTTTAAATGGAAAAGAAGAAGAAAGGAAAACAAAGTGAATTCAAATCCAGAAAAAACTCATCAAATGGAAGGTAACCAATAGAACTCTTTTAAAATTTATTAATTCTCCTGTAGCTACACTTTTAATTTAAAATAACTATCTACGTTTTTTGTATCTATCTTGATTCAAATGACTGTCTGTGCATCTTATACACATTTAATTAAAATAACTGTCTGATGTGCAAGTATATAGATATCTCAAGTAAAATGAACTGAATATATTAATTGATGATGGACAGTGGAACGAAAAGACATTTAAAGAGACTATCTGTAATGTTGATATTTATTCTTTATTTTATTTCGTTTATATAATATGTCATTTGTTTTTTTTTATATTATATTTCATTTTGTTTATATGCTATGTCACACTCTAATCACTGGATTATTTAATTTAATATTTTGTTTATGTTTAAAATGTTTGAAGGAAAGAAAGGAAAATGATTTTGATACCATTTAAGTATAGATGCTCACGTAAATTTAGACTTAAAAGTAAAGAGAGAAATGATATAAATATTTTATTATTCTTGACAAAATTTTAATTTGTGCTTAATATTAAATGTGAAGAGGGAGGGGATGGTCACATAAAACCCATTACTATGCTGTGAGTGTTGATCTGTTATTGATATAAATATTAGGTATGTTGTTGGCTTGACTAGTTAAAATTGAAATAATTCATATATGTATTGATTTGGGATCTGGTTAGTCTTTGTCATTTATCTAGGCTGGAATCTATGTATGTGTGGGCATATTTAAAGCTATAAATGCTTGTCATTACTAATGTAAAGTAATCCTACCACCCTACAGATGGGAAATAGCTGTCTCATAATTTAATTACCATGGCAGTCGGAGATGACTGAGTTTTACTCCATTTATTTGTTAAGATATGGAATTATTGATAAAGTTACTGTTTAAGTGTAGAAATGTTTTGCATGCCAATATAGAGAATAGGTGTCTAAGAGAAGCTCTTTACACGATTCTGGATCTTAAGAAAAGATCTCTCTCTCTGGCTCAAGTAAATAGTTTAAGTTTGAAGTTGATACTGTTGTTGTTGTTTTTAATTTCTTTTATCAGGACGTGGCTGTGTGTGCGTTATAGATACTGCATGGTGATGTGGGATATGAAGAGGGTTTTTCTTACGTGGGACAGAAGAAAATTGCCCTGAAAGGATAAGGATTCAATCAGATGTATATGTATGATGACGAATGACAGGGATTTTAATAAACTAACCGATCTGTATTGATTTTTTTTGAATGATGGTAAATTGAGGTCGTCAAGCTGAGTGGACATACTGACATATTAAGATATATACAGTAAAAAATGTAAAGATCTGACAAGCATGAATGTAAAAGTGTGGGTTTTGAATTTAAACCCGTTTGCAGAATTAGTAGGGTAATTTTATGACATATAATCTTTCTTCATTGGAAATGTAAAAATTATTGCTTGATAAAATGGTTTAGAAATGTAAGATTATTTCACATTGTTAGTTAAAATAATTGGAAGCGAATATATTATTTTGGAATAGTCCAATGGACAATGTTTACAATAAAAAGGGGGTAGGTAGAAATTTATAGGTTTTCTTCTCTTTCAAGATAAGTTTTCTTAAAGCTAAAATATCCGGAATTCTGTTTCCAGCATTTGTATTTATTATTATTATTAATTATTTATTTAATAAATGAATGGGTCAAAACAAGAGTCATCCAGGAAATTAGTTAATTCAAACATGTATTCGAATAAGACTCCTGAATAGATAGGAATCATATATTTGTGTAACAATATTATAATTTAGTGTGTTTTTATTTTAATCTTTATCATTATTATTTCATGTAATAAAGTTTTATTATTGTTATAAGATTATATTGTGTTTCGTGTTTTGGTGTTTCAAATATCTCCAGAATCTATATATCCAGCACCTTTATTTAAGGTAATATTAGTTCATATTTAAATTTAATTATTCATTTTCTATTGATAATTTATTTCCAAGATAGATTTGCAGTAGTCATTATCATATTGTTTCCATATTCGATTCACATAGTTAATTTTATATTGATAATTTATTTCCATGACTGAATTACAGTATTGATTTTATCGATTATTTCTATATTCGATTAACATAATTCATTTTATATAAATCACTCTTATAAACTTCAGTTTCACATAAATTATCTACATAGTTAATTTACATAATCTAATTTTATGATTCATTTCCGTACTTTACTTTCATAAGTAAATTTTGATTGATTTATCTGATTAATGTCCATGGTTTACTTCCATAGTTTACTTTAGCAAAATAAAATTATTAAGGCTATTAATTAAAATAGATTAGAAATAATAGAATAAAATGACAGGGAATAGTTGAGTTAAGTTTAACAAATTTAATCTTTTGTTTCATTGTAATGTTGTGAATATTGGGAGCAGACATAAAATCCCTTTCCTACTCTCGGTGTTTAGAGTGATTCCCACTATTAAACTCGTATTAAAATTTATTTAGCATATATGGGATCATATCCATTACAGTGTAATCGTTTATATGGGCACCTCTTGACAGATCTAGACCTGAGAAAGAGCAGTTCAATTATTAATCTAAGAGCTAGTTTGGAAGTCAAGTGGCTTATGATAACAACATTATTATACTCTAATAAATTACTCTACTATTATAAAATAGGGATCATGAATTGATAGTTGATCTAAAGATATAGGTGTGTTAGAGAAATAAGATTAGGGATTCTCAGATTAGAGAACATAACACAGACATTCCGTGTTATATAATTGTGGCTATTGAAAGTGATAGATGCTGAGAACGAAAAATAAAGTAATGGAATTAAATGAGGAGATTTATTTGTGATAAATTTATCTAATGTTCAATTAAATAATAAGTTTCTATTATGAACATAGATTATGAGTACTCTGCATTAATTACTGATTTGTTTCCAGTCAGATATAAATGAGAACTGTATATAGTATTTTCTGTAGTACCACTCGAGATCAGATATTTATAATAAAGTTGTGGAAGAAAGTTGTCTCATTATTATAAATTTTATAATAAATTTATCATGAAATATTTGCATGACTAATGCTAGGTTTAAAATTAAGACCACATAGATTGAATGGTTTTATCAATATTATTATTATTATTATTTTTGAGAGACCATTTAATTACTTTCTCCAGTATCTTCTACAGTCCTAAATTGACTAATGATGATGATATCTAGTGGGCATTACAATTTATAGCTGCAATTTGGCGCCCCCCGGTATATTAGATCTTAAAGTAGTATAAAATTCAATTGACTAGCTACTTGAAATAAAAATGAGAGTTTGTTGAGGTTGAATGAGTGAAAGATTGTGCGGAGAAAGTTGAGGTGCATAATCAAAAAAGCAAGTCATATATACAGAAGTATGCTCTCTGTATTACATTTTATATAATCATAATTAGGGAGGGAACATATATTTAATGGGCATTAATAAACATTAACAAATATACTTTAAATATCATCCCTAGCTAGCATATCACTTCTAACTAACATATATCAAAAATCATAAGTTATAATAACTGACTATGCAAACCATAATGAAATGTAATGTAAATATAATCAATGATAACAATGAATGCATAGCGATCGGTTATTATCTTTTATAATAGGATTTTGAAACAGCATTTTAATATGCTAAGCATCATTCTTAAAATATTAAAATGGATATTTTAATAATTATTTCTCTTTTAAACGTTTATTAAAAATTAGTATTCACTATTTTAAAATATTGGCATATTATAACATATATAAATTAAATTGAGATAAAATAATTAGAACAATAAATATAGTCATAACCACAGTTTTAAAAAAAATTAAATAATAACTGATTACAGTTATTATAGATTAAAGAATAGAATTACATTTATATAGATGAAATCAGGCAAGATTTATACAGATTTAATTTTATAAGTAATTTTACTTTAAACAGTTTTAAGAAACAATAGTGAACCTTCATTATTTAACTAAGCTAGCTTAAATGTTAAGAATTACAGATTTAAAGGTTAATTAAGAATGCTGCAGTTTGGAAGAAAATATTACCAATCTTCTTTATTGCAGCTGATACTTCAGGCCCATCAGACAGTAGGCATAGTAGTACTCTTCTCTGGATAGATTGCAGGGTCTAAGATGTCTTCCTTTTACAGCAGGCTATGGCTGGAAATCTCTCATCTCAGTGATGATGGTTACACATTGTTGCAACATGTAAGATGGGGTTTGATGTCACCATCTTTCTGCCGGAAACTAAATCTATGGCCTCCTATTCCATCATTTTTAAGTTCAAATGAGTGTGGATTCTGGTAGCAATGCTTGTTAAATTTTCTGAGTAAGATTAAGAATGTGAAAAATATGTGGTATTTATATGATTTGAAATCATATATTATTTTTGTCAACAACTTTGATTTACAGGTGGAAAATTCATTAGCACTTGTTTATTATCTTATTTCTAATTTACAAAATTGATTTAACCATTGTTTAAATTTTAAAGCAGGTATCTTTAATTTAACTTAGCCACCTCAAATTCCTAAAGACTTCTCGATAGTTCCAGCTTAGTGGATTTTGTGATTTATAAAGTACATTTTGGAAAAATATTATTGTGAAAATAAGATTTAAGAATCTTGCTCACACACTATATTAAACAGGTGCATGGTGGTGTGATTATTTACTACAACTCTAATTTAAATTTAGAATTATTAGAAACTTTTAAATAACATTTCATTATATATGTATTGTGGTGATATGTGGTTTATATATATATATATATATATAATGATCTGGGTGATTTGAAGCTAGCAGTCTTACCGTATCTGCCATACAGGATGCCACCAGGCCATTTGAACCTGGAAAATTTAGAGAGTAGGCAGATACATGCAGTTAAGATCCAATTTTTACATATGTTTTATTCCGACCATCAGCCCATGTCACTAGCTCAGTGAGATGCAGAGATTTATAAAATATAAATTCTTATTTAATAATATTTTCAATATTAAAAAATAAATAAAAGAAGCCACTGCCACTAATAACACACACAAACATTTATTAAACATATATGTAATTTAGAATTATTATTTTAGTCTAATTTTTACTTTAACATTTAATTTACATTTTTAACTTTTACTTTTGAAGTTCGCACAGATGAATTTAATATTTTATTAAAATGTCGAGTATGAATAGACTACAAAGATTGCATTTGAAAAGAAAATATTCTATCCCTTATTTAACCTTAGGCCAAAAGTTCACAGTCAAACCAACATCAATCCATCTGATACATCGATGTATTCAATGCAGCATGAATATGACAGCACAAATACCATACTGTCAGGAATGTACATCTGAACAGCATGGTTATAGAAGACATTGACTCTCATCTAGTACAGGAATACTACATCTGTCTGGTGAGAAGAACAATAAAAAACTCCATAGGAAGGGGCTGCATTTTCTGTCTTACTATCCCATTCCATAGGCTAAAAAGGGGTGATCCAAGGAGCAGAGAATACCATCTGCTTCCAATGGTCAGTGAGATATGAGACTTATTTTGCCCAAGTGTGGCATATAATAAGATCTTGCACATAGTGAATCTCATGCTACATTTACTAATTACACCAATATATCCAATTGATTAACCCAATTTAACTACAAAACAAATAACCCCAGATTAACCCTCCTTTAATTAATTAATATAACTTTACAAATCTATGTAGCAATTCATGCCCAACTTAAACTTAACATTTATATAATTTATTTTAAAAGAAAAAAAAATCGTAATAAAAACTTAAAAGAACAGAAAAAATAAAATAATGGAAATGAATTACAAAAAATAATAATACATTCAATAAAATAATTATTAATAACTGATTAAGTTTGGTCAGATAAGAATTTTTATTGCAATAATTTAAATACTGGGAAAGTTTATACTTAGTGTTCAAAAATTAACTAATGTTTTTACGGTTTTAACATACTGGAAAAGTTTATTTTTTAGAATTAAAGTTCATTAGTTAGAGTTCTTACTGTTTTAAAAATCCATGCTTAACAGTTGCTTGCAATTTGGAGCCAGTGTTAATTTCCCCGATGTCCTGTGGTTGTCAATATAGGAAAACGATTGGTCATTCCTCTTTCTTTTCTTTTTTAAAAACTGAAGGAATTGAAGAGTGCATCTTTTCAATCCCTTCTCCATCAACTCTCCCCATACTAACACACATCTCTCTATCACATCTCTATCTTTTCTTTTTTTTAATTTCCAAACTTTTCCTTTTAGTGTAGACTTTCGGATCCAGTGGACATAACATCACAACGATGATGATCTTTTCATTGGGGTCTGTTTCCTGAGGAATTTCTTTTATTGGCTATTAGTTTCTATTGTTTTTTCTCTCCTATCTGACCTTTACTTATACATTTTTAAATGCCCAAGGGCTAGCTTACTTTTAACTAATTAAAATAATCATTTCCATTTTACAATAGCATTAATTAATTTATTGTACATTCTTTTTATCTTGAAATCTTTCAAGCTTTTTTTCTTAATATTTAGTTTTAAAACTTTTTCTTTTTTTAATATAATTTTCTTCTAATAATTTTTCATCTGTGCGATTTTATATATATAAAGTTTAAATGATTTTTAACTTTCAATTTTTTATTTCTTAAAAAAATTTTTTTTTTGCGAACTTTTCTTTTTAATATCTAGTTTTTAAAATAAATAGTGTAACAGTGTGTGTGCCGTTACAATATATATATATATATGCAATTTTAATATAAAATAACAAAGTGACTTTTTTTTAAGAAAATGAAATTATAATTTAAAAGATTTTAATTAAAATAAAATATACACCCTGTAATATATATATAAACCGATGATATTACAGTCATTTATTCACATATATGTGTGATGATACATATATAACTGTGTTGACACTTATATACATGTACTCATAGAGGTTTAAATCTGGCACAGATGGAGCTATGGGATAAAATAGGTGAAAGTATATTAAGTCAGGAATATACCATTTCAATACAAAGGTGCAATTATTTCTTGTCTTTACTCTTGGTTAATGCCAACCATATATTTAGTGCCTCACTAACAACATCTAGAGCTAGAAACTGGTCTGAAAATATGGATATTTGGAAAAGCTTAAGAGCTATTAGCACTTCATTATATAACATTTGTAATACAAGTCTATTAAATTAAATCATGTGATGTAAGACTTTATTTCCTTAGAATTTACAGTTAAATATGTTAAACTTTAAATGCATTATATAGTTAAATACAAAACAAAAATATAATCCTAACATTTAACTATTATATCCACATTACTTTATTTGGAGCACAATACTTTTGTTAAATAGCACTGTGGTCATACAGTATGAATATTAAGTTAACCATGAGTACAATATTGCAAAAAGTAAAATCATAGAGAAATGATAAAAAAAGTCCAGGCCATAATGTTAAAATAGCATATAACTGATATTAATTAAAGGTAAGATAATGTGAATAGAATGACTAAAAAAATAAAAATTCAAGGAATTTTTTTTTAAAAAGCAGTTGTAGATAATTCTCTTCCTTCATTTTTTGTATCTCTTTCTTTTTATGTAAAGTTTTTATTATAAAGTAAAAACAAAATAATATAAAAATATTATAGCAAAACAGTATTTATTTCAAATGTATCAAAACACAATGCAATAATATTTTTTTAATTAAGGTATAAAAAATATCAGATAATTATTAACTGTTCTCAAATTTGAATAAACGAATATCTGTTGTTTGCCTTAAAAAATTTTTTTTTATAGATTTCATGCAATCAGATGATCCAAACTGTCTTTCAAAATGACTATAAGAGCACTACAATTAAATCCAAAAATTAATATATATTTTATATATGTAAACAAAAAAAAATAATTAGGCAAATGAAACGCTTTTGGTGAACTAAAATTTTAATAAAATCAAAAGTGATAAAAATATTATACAACTAAACGAACTTCACTCTAAATATTTTATAATAAATTTAAATTAATAATCATATAATCTACAGATAAGTTAAGTGCCTGAAACCATTCAGTTTGAAATGAAATTGTTTCTTTTTTTTTTTTTAAGTCTACCTAATGTCTTTAATTATAAATTTTGCTATTCAACGACTATGCTAAATCAAGCAGAGTTTAATTAAAGTTTAAGACATTTTTTTTTAAAAAAAAAAGAAAAAGCTTTAAGAATTTTTTGTTTTGTTAATGATATATAATTCTGATATCACAGAAGTATAAGATTTAATTGAAGCAGTTTTTATGCTAACAATTAAAAAGAACCTTAACTTTTCATTAAATGACTAGAATAAAAGTGGAAAGACATAATTTGAGACATTTATATTCTGCTTTATTTATAATGTCTTCTTGCGTTTTACATAGATTGAAAAAATAGGGAACGTTATTGAGAACGAATATATATGACAAACTGTGAATATTTCAAACAAATGATTTTAATACAAATTTATATCTGCAATATAAAAAAAAGATGGAATTATTTCTATAAAGAGAGATGACATCATGAAATGGGTAGAAGACTTCTATCAAGAATTATAAAGTAATAAAGAACAAGTATCTCCTAGATCTATTATATCTTCTGAATTGCTCAGAATTTTAAATGAAGAAGTAAGACATGCAATTGAATTTATGAAGAAAGGAAAGGCTCCAGGTAATGTTGGAATTATAATTGATGTATTAAAAGAAGCTGGTGAAGAAATACAATTTTTTTTAGAAAAGTTATATACCAAATGTCTAAATGATAATGATGTACCAGATGATTGGAAGAGTGCAGTATTAATATTTAAAAAAGGTGATTAAAAAAGACATTAGAAATTACAGACCTATCAGCCTTTTATCAGTTTTTTACAAAATTTTTACCAAGATAATTACAACTCATCTGCAGAGATCATTAGATTTCTATCAACCAAGAGAACAAATTGGATTTAAAAATGGTTTTAGTACAGTAGATCATATCCAGGTATTGAGAGAAGTTATAGAAAAGGCAAATGAATATGAGTTGCCATTATGCTTTGGATTTGTAGATTATGAAAAGGCATTTGATTCTATTAGCATTTCTTCAGTGATTAAAGCATTGGATCATCAAGATATAGATCCAGGATATTGTCATATTTTAAAGAATATTTATAAAAATGCAACAGCAACAATTAGATTACATAAGGATACTAGGTAAATCAACATTGAGAAGAGTGTAAGACAGGGTGACTGCATATCTCCAAAACTTTTTGCAGCAGTGCTGCAATAAGTATTTTGTGGATTAAAATGTGAAGCTAACAGAATGAAAGTAAATGGAGATTATTTAAGTCATTTAGATTTTGCAGATAATGTAGTTGTTTTTGTAAATAATGCTTTAGAGCAGTGGTCTTCAACCTTTTCACACCTGCGGACCGGTAAAAATAAGGATAAGGTTTCGCGGACCAGCAAAAATAAGGATAAGGTTTCATGGACCAGCAGAAGTCTATAGATAAATTTTCTTAAATATGTAAACAGCTTAGCCTTAGATGAAGTTATATATATATATATATATGGAGTTTGTATAATAAAAAACTTTTTTTTTTTTAATTTTGAATTTTTTTAGAAAAGTAATAAAAATTTAATTCTATCCCCCCCCCCCCCCCATAAACATCTGTGATAACTAGAAAAACAAATTAATTTATGTATGATTGATTAGATTTTGTTCTGTTTCTTTTTTTTTAATCAGGTAAAAGTGCGATGAAAAAATAAATAAAAATTGTTTATATTAATTAAAAGTTTAAAATCTTATTATTTTGTTATTAAAAACTTTCTTGCCAGTTTAGCACGGACCAGCAAAAGACTTCTACTGACCGGTGCTGGGCCGCAGACCGGTGGTTGAAGACCACTGCTTTAGAGCTACAGGAAATGTTACAGGAGTTATCAGATGAAGGTAAGACTAAAGATAAATATTAAAAAGACCAAAATAATGTTCAATGGATTTTCACAAAATATAAAAATAAAGACTGATTATGATGAGTTAGAAGAAGTTAACCACTACAAATACCTTGGTCAGATTATTAATACAAATGGAGACATGATGGATAAAATTAATCATAGAATTAAACTTGGTTGGAGTGCTTTTGGTAGAAATAATTTGATTCTAAAAGGAAATATGCCTATGTGTTTGAAAAAAAAAAGATTTTTAATAAATGTGTTTTACCAGTTGTTACTTCGATTTGAGACTTGGACACTTAATAAAAGAGCAATTCAGAGACTTCAGACCACTCAAAGAAGTATGGAGAGATGCATGTTAGGAGTAACAAGAAGAGATCGAACATGCAATATGTGGGTAAGAGAACAAACAGGTGTTACTGACCCCATTGAAAATAATAAAAGACTAAAGTGGAGTTGGGCTGGGCATATTGCTAGAAGAGATGATAATAAATGGACAATTAAAATCCTATATTGGATTCCAAGCGATTGTAAAAGACCCAAAAAGAGACAACATGTGAGATGGATGGATGAAGTAAGAAAGTGTGCAGGGGTGATGTGGAGAAAAGAAGCTAAAGATCGGAGAAGATGGATTGAACCTGGAGAGACCTTGATCCTGCAATGGATTGATAATGGTTGATGATGATATTGAAAAACAACACTAATTATAAAATAAAAAATTGTTAAAGTTTGTTTGACGTGAATAATTTTGCTAGGATTTTTGACCTCATGTTATATATATAAAAAAATACTTTTCTCTTCTTACTTGAATATGTAATAAAAAAAAAATTAAACATACAAATCATTCTTATTATCATAGTGAATAGCATGTTAAGATTGAAATATAAAATTGAAAATATATTTCATAAATAAAAGATGTCAAACATTAGGTTTTGTATTCAGAGACTCAAAAATGAGTAGTTGTTTATATATATGATAGATATAACAGGTTTTAAGTTAGATTCTAAATCTAGAAAAAAAAAACAAATCTTTTTATTCTTGGATAGATAGAAACACAAATATGCAGCGTTACATTGAAAAATATATACCATAATCTATAATGAAAAAAAAAAAAAATTAAAGTGTTTTAGATTGGGAATGTGAATACAAGATCAAGAAACCTTAAAAACTATTGTAGGGTAAAGTCCTTTCAGCAACTTTCCACATTGAAAAAAAACAAAAAAACAAAACAACAACAACAAAAAAATTATTTATGAGACTTGTCAACTGATAGTCGGTGATACTTTTTTTATATTTTATTTATTTTCTAATTAAAAATAATTAGAGCTTATGGTGTCAATAATTGGATATTAATTGATTACAGTTTTGCTACGAAAAACAACTTAAATTTTATTTTAAAATCTTTAGCTATTTGCAAGAAGTTTCAAGTTCTACCTGAATTCGAGTGCGCATGTCAGACAAACATGCTAACCATTTCTAAAATAAAATAACAATGTTAAAGTTTTAAAAAATAAAACGTAAGATATAAAAAAGAGTTTCATTGATCTGCATTTTAATAATCATAAATTTGGATTATTTTTTAAAAATCGATTTCAAATTACTATACTGGCCATCATGTGTAAATTATATAACGTATCCAGCATATTGGATAAACTCTCCAACTAAATTCTCCAAAACCCATGGCAACGTTGAGAATATATATAATCAAAATTACCCCAAATCCAAAACTCAAACGGACTAGCCAAAAAAAAAAAAAAATCTAAAACATTACCAATGTCCGGGAGTTTTGGATTTGGAGTAATTTTGATTATTCATTGACTAATTTAGTTTTATGCTTTTAATGTTTATATATATGTAAATAGTGAAATTTATAAGGAATTTCCGTCTATTTATCCACATATATTTCAATATTTATATTTAATATAAGTCCACGAAAATTTCCTAATTAATATATATGTATCGCTGTATATAGAATATGCATGTATATTAAGAATCTATTAAAAACTAGTTTTGCTGACTTTAAAGTAAATGCACATAACCATATAAGAGCTTATTAAAGTTTATGTCGCAACTTTAAAATTAAGATGCTAAAATCGATTGTGTTAAGAGGCAGCAATGTCAAATAGCACCAACGATGACCAAGTACTAACACTTGATCATTTCACTCTCTTGTTTAGTTACTGCTGTCCTCAGCGATAAGTTAATATACACGCAAAGTCACTATTTATAGATAAATTCAGATAAACATGCATATATAAATGTAGGAGCTATTTCTGTAATTGTCGTTTATTTTTTTAAAACACTAGAACAATTGCTTTATTATTATTTTTTAAAAAGATTGTATTTGTAAAATATATTTAATAATATGCCAGTTTTATTTTTCAGTATTCTACTAAATAAATAAATATACAAATTTCAAAACGAAAAAAATCATCTATCTCAAAACTTTTTACTACGCTACATATTTATACATATTTGTTTAAATATATGGGCCAATTAAAAGATCTTTTGCAAAGTGTTTTCTTCGTCGTATCATTTTTACATTTTTATCACCCTTTGACCAATGAAAGCTTTGTATCCATACACTGATGTTGCGCTTCTAGTAAACCTTCTAATCCCTACAGTTTTTCTCTTATGCTCGGTTATTCTTTGTAACTCCCAGCTTGCAGTCTGCATACATTCCGGCCTATCAAATATTCCACATACAAGCAGAAATGAGTATAATGCCATCTTATACCCTGTCAGACGAACAAGCTACGTATTACCCAGGCCTCCGCTGGAGTGACTCGTTTTACTGATCTCTATTATAATAGACTTGCTTTCTGTTGATGATTTTATTTAGGAAATGTAAAGCTGATGGTTAGGATAAACGGATAACTACGGGAGGTTAAGCTCCTCTTGTTAGCCGATATTTTGTATTTATTTAACAAGATGGATTTTATTTTATAGATTGAATAATACCAGTGCTAATAGCAATAATATAGACTATAGAACACTTCATTGGAGGACTGCTTACAATGAATGGAGGAAATATATATCTTCATAATCTTAGATTAATGCACAATAAATGTATAATGAAGTTATAAGTAATACTGTTATTATTATTAAATACAGAGAATTGATAACGCTTTGAGTAAATACATCATTCTTAAGCTTGAATTTAATCCCTTCATTAACATATAATACATATGAATATGGATTAAACCACAGATTTAAACTTTTGGCCACTAAAATATAAACAGTTCTAGTTACAAAACCATAGCTCTCTTTATTTTTATATATATATAAGTGTATATAGAGAGGGTGTGTGCGCGCACATACATACATACACCTGTGTTTATTCTAGATGGCTTTAAGTAATTGTGCTTTAATGCTTTTTTATTATATAAAAAATTATGAATTAAATGGGTATTTTCAATTTATAATAAACATATTTTTGAGAGACAATATGGGGTAATATTTTTTAATATTGTATAAAAAAATAATTAAAATATAAAGATTTAAAAACTGATTATTCTAAAATGTTTAACCAAAAAATTAACGTTTTCCCCCCTCTTTTATTAAAAGATAATAAGGTTAAAAATAATAATAATAAAAAAACCATGCAGAGCAAAGGTATTTTCATAGATCTTCAAAAACAACCAGTGTTACTTATCTAGCTTTCTAATAGCTAATGAGAAGTTAAATGATTTTTCAACTTGGTTTTATTCTATAACAAAGAATAGTTAGATACTTATTTACTGACATGAAGTGGAGTGATTATAAATCAGCTATCATTAAAAAATCCTAAGCCCCATTAAAAACTGAAAAATTTTGACTTCTACTTGGCTCAGATTTAAGCTTATGTTCTATGCATTGCTAATGCATTAAATACCTTTCTAGATAGAAAATAATAAATATCTATAAATCATTTATAAGACTAAACAAATATTAATAAAACTTCATAAGAAAAGTTTAACAATTAAATAAATAATTACACAATTAAAACAAATTATAAAATTATTTTTAACACAAAAATTATAATAATTAGTTAATGAAATATGTAGATTAAGGAACCAAACAGTCTTGTACAAAAATTGGATATTGAGATTCAACAATAAAACATTAAGCATTTTGTTTGTGAAAGTTTAATTATTTGAAAAAAAAATGGGTAGTACATATAGGAAGTCTTTACTAATATAAACAAGCAATAATAACAATTCTTTGCATTCACACAATGCCAGTACTCACTACACTTTCAAAATACTTGGCATATCATTGGTCTTACTCAGATTGTAATCTAGGCAATATATATCATAAAATAACAAATTATAGATACAAAACAAATGTTATATGTATATAATAAAACTATAAAAGAACTTACTGGATTTATTTCTTAATTGGGAAATCTTGAGATATAATAAATCATTAAGAATTCTTAAGTTAAGAATATCTGTGAGATAAAAATTCTTAGCCTTAAAGTAGCAGATATAATTAACAAAAGCAACAGTGAGTAAAGGCTGAATGTATGGCTGCTATATTAGATGATAGATTTTTATGACAATCACAAAGTTCTTAAAATAAATAAGTATTCCATCATTATTTTTTAAAAAATTCTTTATTATATTATTCAGGAGAATTAAAAGATCAATAGTAAAAATTTTATTTGAGTAAAGTATATACAACCTTTAAAATAAATTCTTAGATTTTTTTTTTTTTCAAAATAAAATTTAACTGCAACAATTTTTTTTTTTTAGATATTACAGAAGAATTCAAACATCTTTATTACTGAAAATGATATCAATAATCAAATTGTGTTTATTTGATGTTGCTTAATTAATATAATAAACTTTAAATTACCAAAAAGATCAGCATAATCAACAGAAAAAATGCTAATATGTGTATGATTTGAATAAATTGATTCATATGTTGATTAGTGTTAAGGAGAGTTTTTTGAGATTGATATGTTTTAATACAGCACCAAAAGGCTGACTTTAATAAAAAAACAAGGCATAGAAAAAGAGAAGTCCAAGCTCTCATATACTCTTGTTAGATATGTAGTAGTTAAAGATAATAGATGTAGTGATGGACTTAAGTAAAGTTTCTTTCTGCCTGATTTATCCTATTTAAATTATTAGTAATCATTTGAGCTTCTATCCCAAAATCTTTACTAAGTCTGTCACTCAGTAAATGGCTTAGGGTTATATTTCCAGCTGTAAACATGCTATAATAGATGAACTTATAAGTATATAATGTTGAATATTATGTTTTTGTAAATTGGAACAATATTTAAGAAAAAATACAGAAAATTGCAAGCAAAGAACCTATTTAGAGCACAATTTATCTATTGCCAAAATGTATTAATGTGTAACACGAAAGTGTAAACATTTTTTTCTGGTAATAAAAATGATGATTTAGCAAATTAATTTGCAATTCAAAATTGTTTTTTTTTTTTAAAAAATTAAAAATGCCCAGTCCTACATGAATTTCAGAGTTTTTAAAAAAGAAAATTGTCATCAAAAAAATACTTCTTGTATAAGGTTCCAAAATATAATCTATCCATTGTACTGTCAATTTTTCACTTTTTGATTAAGAAGTTAACACGTTTTAAACAATTTTATTATTCAATTACAGGTAGATTATCCTTAATCTGAAAATATGGTTTCAAAGTTGAATTTAGATTAAAAAATTTAAAGAAATTTCAGCTAAAATGTCTGAAATACAAATCTGTATTTCTAAGAGTAAAATTGAAAATATTTTAAAATTAAATGCAATATGTTAAAAAGTATTCCTTAAAATTGTTTTAATAAAAAAATAACATTAATAAACTTAAATTCATTATTTATATTTATTTATTAAAATATTTGTATTGATAAATTGGAGAGATCCAAAAATACAATACTATAATAAATGTTGCACTTCTTGTATATCATAAAAACGATGGCAAAATATCAAAATTGCTTTTAAAAAATAAAAAAATTCATTTAAATCCATTACATACAATTACTTTCAAATTGTTGCATTTTAAATAAGGAAGTTAAAATATTCTATGTATGTTTCCCCCCAAAACTGGTCTGATATAAAAATGACCATTTGATAAAAATCATTTTTGTGTTTATTTGAAGATTTAAGTGTAGAATTTATACTTTTTGATTTTATATTCTATATAAATTTATTAAAAAATATCAAATAAACTAACTTCATGTTTTAACAATTACAACTTTTTCATAAAAACAAAATGTATTTCTATATCAAATTCGAACTTTGTACGAATATTAAAACTGCCACCATTTTTTTAAAATGAACTTGTAACATAGAATCACAAATGTTTTTGATTGTCAAAATAGTGAATAAATACATATTCACACATTTATAAATATATTAAAATTTATTATAAAAAGTGTGTTAAAGACAGGTAGTGTTTGACCATTTGTATCTCTTGGTTGATGTAATCTTGCACCAAACATTGAATCTGCAAACACATTTTAGTAATTTTTGTTTTTAAAAATTAATTTTCAATGCAGGTGGTAACATTTTATGTTTTTGAAATTATTATATGGTAAGATTACTTTCTTTATCAAGTTATATTATGGAAGTTTAAACTGAACATGTGTTTTTTAAATCTTGGCTAGTGTAATATTTTAGCACCTGATATTAGACGCTAAAACTTTATACAATTTATCAATTTTATTTATTATTGAAAATAAACTTTTAGCATAAAATCATAATTTTTTTGGTTTCTAGGGTGTGCAGATAGTTGCTAAAATTGTAAAGCTTAAGGATAGGTTTAGCTCATTTAAAAAGTGTATTACAACAAAAACTGATCAGGTAGATTGTGATATGATTTTTCTTTTTTTTTTGTTATTTCTATTAAAAAAATGATGATTTGATCTTAGAAGTTGCCACCACATTTTATTTTTCATTTGTTGTGAAAATATTTTTTTAATATA
Source organism: Epiperipatus broadwayi (assembly GCA_028023455.1). Classification (NCBI taxonomy): domain Eukaryota; kingdom Metazoa; phylum Onychophora; class Udeonychophora; order Euonychophora; family Peripatidae; genus Epiperipatus; species Epiperipatus broadwayi. The sequence continues at coordinate 2,883,519 of JAQFVV010006281.1, read as the reverse complement.
GTATTGAAATATTTTTATATTTGAAATGTATAGATGAAAAAGTATATCTAGTCATACAACACTTAAATTTTGTTATGATATTTTAAACAATTTAACTTTTTTTTATTAATGTACATTACAGAATTTGTAGTCTACACAATTTTTGCAGTGCTATGCTGGCTGATTTAAAAATGTTTGAAAAAAAGATTAAATCCATGCAGTTAACAATATTATATCTTTATATATAAATATATAAAATATATTAATTGGTTTTGTGAAAATTTTAAATAGATTTGGAAAAAAGGGTAAAAATATATTTAGACTCTTTTAAAAAAGAAAGTAGTTAAATATATTTTTAAACATGATCACAGTACTTATTTATTACCTATGAGATTATATCTTCATACCAGTAGTTTTATAACAATTATTGAAATATTTGGTTTACATAATTAATGAATTAAAAATGTAGGGCTAGAGCCTTTGAATTATATATATATGATAAACAAAAACAAGTTAAAAAAAATTTTTAACCTGTCTATAGCTTGCATTTTATGATCACAGATAGAGTTTTACCATTAGCTATTGGTAAAGCTCCATCTATGATATATATATATATATATATATATATAGATATATATATATCATAGATGGAGCTGAGTTCAAATAATTATATATATATATATATATATATATATAATAATTATTTGAACTCAGACTTTCAAACTCCCTACATCTATAACACTCCATCTTATACAACTGATACACATAACCACATACATGTAAAAAAAATAAAATACATTCACACTATATGGTCATGTGTATCAGTTGTATAAGATGGAATAGATAAATATAGGAAGCTTGAAAGCCTGAGTTGAAATAATTTCTAATTACATTAAGTTCAGTATAGACAATATACTATATATATATATATATATATATATATATATATATATATATATATATATATATATATATATATATATATATATATATATATATATATATATATTATAATTAAGAAGTCATGCATTCTATAACCAAGTATTAAATCCAATAAGAAAGTGGAGTTTTGTATGTCTACAACTTTTCTCTGCATAATTTACACTCACCCTATCTCCCATAAACTACAACATAGTAAACCTTTCTGGTAAATATCTGTTTATAAAAATTGTTATTAGAAAAATAAATGCTGATGCTATAGTCTGTACCTTTGTTCAACTGTAAAACATATGCTATTTGTTCAAAAACTGCATCAAAGTTATGATAGCAAATTTGTGTTTTTATCTATAAAATGCATTTTTCTAGTTAGAAAACATGATCTCTTATCACAATATGGATTCTTATTTTATCATCTAAATGGAAACTAATACCAGTAAATGATCTGTTAAATAATATCATTAATAATAAAAGATTAGGATTTTGAGTTCACTAAATATAAAGAGCTGTTTATCCCTACTACTTAGTAGAAATGCAATGTGAAAATAGAATAGATTAAAAGATTATTGTAACTTTTCCAATGAGTTAGAAAATTATATTACAAAGATTACTTTTTAAATATAGGAACCATAAATACATTCAGTTTTTTTGTGATGATAATATTGTAAAATATTAGATAAAACTAAAATCTGGTATAAAATATAAACAAATATTCTAGGCAAACATTATCAGAGAGTATAATAGAAATTTTTCTTTATCTGAATATTTTGTTGTATTTAAAACTTCTTTTCTTTCATACAATTGAAAGGAGTATAAAAATAATCATTTACTTGCTAAAAAAGAGGGAATGATATTTCCTAATCCAAATTGTTGAAGCAATTTTTATTTTATTTAGCTTTTGCTGCTTGGTATATCTGTTAAGAACCTCATAAAGTTTTAAAAAATAATTGATATTTTAATATATTAGTTTTTGTGGGGCTGCTAATTTTATAAATTATCTCCATGATTTTAATTAAAAAAACTTTTCAAAATGCTCATTATCATCATCAACCTAACAATTACAATGATAATGGTTTATTGTTTGAGAGTATATAATGTTTGAAGATTAGAAGTCACAGAGCTGAACACATTTATGAATCTTGAACTCCAGAATTGGCTACATTGACAACAAACCATGCAAGCCAAAGTGATTATTAATATGGGTAGAAATTTCTTCTAGAGCAATTTTTGCATCTTTCTGGGTTTTTGTTTTCTATAAATCACTTCAATGGAATATCATGATCATATGGCTGTAGAATTCATATATTGATTTGTCATTTTTAAAAAAGTCATTTCTAGACTGACTGGTATAAAGAAAGCTACCCATTTCCAATGTAAAATTATGTTGCATTGATTGTGGCATTATTTAGAAGAAGATTGAATGAAATTTCATTTTTGTCTATTAAAAGTTTGATAATAATTTAAAATCTATTGCTAAAATAATTGCAAACATTTTGATTAGTTGCTTCTTTGACAATATACAAAAAAAAATAAGATGTTTTTAACAGAGCAGATTTCATGGGAAACAATGGACTAATTATAAAAATTGATTCCTCCCTCTATGCAAAAATCTTAAATGCTTTTTAGCCCAATTTCAAACTACTAAATTTTTGTTCTAATTCATTTATATTGAAAATTTTAATTGCTTATTACATAAAGCAAATTAATATATTTACTTGTTAAAAAATATTTGTTTCTCATTTTTTGCTTGGCAAAGATACTCATTTCTTTTTTCAGATTCATGTTGAGTGTCTCTTTATGTTAATTGCAAAATCATAAAACCAGGTTTGACCAAGTAAAAAAAAAATTGAAATTTTTTAACTAAAAAAATCTTTCAATGATTATTACTTGATTAACATTGTTTTAGTAAGTTTGGGTAATTAACAGATGCTAGATAGTAAATATTATTAAATTTCTATCCAGTTCTATTTTATTTATATTCATATATTTGGTTTTGGTTTAAGGACATCTTCAATAAGAAATTTTAAATCTGGATCTAATATAGTAGATGCAGATTAAAAATTCTTTAGTAAAAAAGGCTATTTTCCAGTAATTAGTCTATGGATATAAATAGGACAAAACCAGATAGAGATCTAATAAGTGCTACTATCTAGAATCTATCAATTACTTAAGATTACAATAAATGACAAAACTGAAATAGTAAAATGATTTGTTCATGAAAAATATTGTAAAATCTGAAGGTCATGTGACTTTATTTTTATCAAATTATTCTGAGAAAAGGATGTCCAGAAAATATCAATTTCTGGATTTTTATACATAGAAATTAACCACATGATATTTAAAAATCAGATGTTAAAATGTTGGAAAGAAACTCACATTCAATATAAATTACTGCAAACCTCTCTACTTGTACTAATGTCACGCTTGTGTAAAAGTTGGTCTCTACTAAGTTTGTACATAGATGTCTTTAGGACATTCATATTTTTGTTGCCACCACTTTACAATTTTTAAATATTAAAATGGTTATTTTAGTTGTAGTTGTTATTTTAATATGTTATTTACAGAAAAACCAGTATGTGAAAATAATTTGTTAAGCATATGGACCCCCTTTTCATGAAGACTCTCAGACATTATCTTTGTAAAGATAAAGAGGGATGGAGATATGCTTCAATTATAAAGACATAGAAAAAAAGGTTTTCTGTTTTTTTTTCTCATTTAAGAACTTTGGCCAGTTGCTTTTTTGTTAAGTTTGAAAATTTAATCGTTTTAACATTATTATATTTTTATAATTTTGTAATACTAATATGTTATACAAGCTAATATGTAATTATTGATGCATCTATACTATTTTCTCACTATACTTCCAATAGTAGTTAACTATTGTTTAATAAGTGCAATTTAAAGTACTCAAAAAAAACAAAACTGATAATTTTAAAATTACTTATTCTGTTTTTTAATCTCTTTCAAAAAATTATTATAAGCAGCACATAAAAAATTATTTTAATACTGTCATTAAGTTTGATATTCATGAAATGTATTTTGAATAAATATTTTGCTCATATTTTTTTAACATGATTATTTTTTATGTTTCAATAAGAAACTTTATTGTGCCAAAGTAATTTTACATAAATTTGAGTTACATTTGTATTTTTCTTTAAATATATATTTCACATGTGTAATTAATTAGATGATATTGTTGGTTCTCCATTTATACAAGTTCTAAATCTTTCTGATATAGTTTATTAGTTCTTTGTTTCTTTGTGATTCTTTGTTATTTCCTTTTTTTTCATCTGTTAATTTTATGTTTGTATTAACTTGTCCATTGAATGGGGTGATGATTGTCTGAATTAGTAACCAAGTGGTATTATGTATGTTCTTGTTTGTATTAGTTTATTTCTGACCATTAGTTCTATTACCTTATTGTGAAAGTCAGAGGGGTGATGTCTTATATTGTCGCATACAATAAACTTGCATCTCATGCATAAAAGTGCATACCTCTTGAATATTGCTATGGTTATTTTTTGAGTTAAGTTTCCATTATATGCTTTAACAATACTTTGTATTGAGTCACTTTGCTGTCCATATGCATTGTCCATTTTTTTTCCTGATTTCGCTAGTGCTTTTGTATTTAACCATTGTTTTAGTTTATATATCTTGTTCATTGAGTTTGGTCCTCTTACGTTAAATGTGGTTATCACTTTCATATATCTCAATTAAATCGGAGATGGTTGTTTTGTGTGCTGGTATGTTGTTTGTGGTATTTCTTGATTACAATCAGAGAATGGCTCTATATCTTCTATGATTGGATCAAAAGTTTCATTGAGATGGCTTGTATCATCTTCATGGTTAAATTCTTCTGTTCTGGCTTTCTTTAATTGTTGCCTTTTCTTTTGTGGTCAGCCTGGGCATCTTCTTGCTTGAGACATTGATGCTTCTATGTGGATGAGGCAGGTGTTGTTTGTTTCTTTTATTTGTGCTAATATCCCATTACTATGGTGGTGTATCCTAGTTTGGTATGTTGTTTTCCACTGTTTGTGAGTGCTTTTGATTTATCATTGCTTTTCTCTCTTATAGTTGTTTCAGTTTTTTACTGTGGACAGTTTTCTTTCATTTTAATTATATTTGAATTATGTGTTTGATCTTTGTTTGTTTCTTCAATTCATTTGTCAAGTGTTTCCATGTCTATATTTGGGGTTTTTGTTTGTAGGATTGATATCACCTAGCTTTGATGTTTTTATTTATGTCTTGATCATTCTGAAGAGCTGTGTATGTTTTTCATCTGTTGTTTGATTTTGTGTATTTTGGTTTGAATTGCATTAAATTGCTATATGTCCACACTGTTTACATGAGTAGCATTGAGGTCTTAATGCTCTTATATAAAAGATAAGAATGGCTTCTTGATCTATAATTTGTGTAGGTATGTCTTCAGGATTCACATTGCTATTTATCTTTATTTTAAACTCAAAGAGACCTTACCAAATGGTTTCATCATTTGTTGGAAATCTTTATATCATATCCAAAATATGTATTTTTTAATATGCCAGTGATATAGATTTTTGCGTCTTGATTGACCACCACCACTGCTTAGTTTCTTAGTGTTTTGATTTGAGTTTGGAAATGGGATTTTTGGTGCTCATTAAAGAAATCTATTGCTATGTAACTTGCGTTGCAGTGTTCTCCTATTTGTCCTACTATATCCACATTTTGTGCAATGTTAGAGTTTCATACAGCAATGCTCTGGGAAATTTGTATAAGGTAAGGTCTTTGTTCATGGTCAGTATGACAATTGATTTATTTGAACAAAACTTTTTAAACCAATTAAATAATTTTCTAGGGATTAGGTTATTAAAATCGTCATTTGCTTTCTGCATTTCCTCTGCGATCCACTTTGCAGGGGGATTCTTGTTCTACGATGTTTTTAATACTAAGATTATTAATGTCTTTTTGTTCTATTTTTCTAAATCTAGCTGTTCGTATTAAATTTGTGTTATATTCTGTGTTTATTGTTTCGACATTGAGCTTGATAGCATTGGCATAAATTTTTGCTAAGTTATGAATTTTTGATTTTATATTAAGTGCTTTGGCGCCAATTATCTCGTCATCTGTTTGTCTGATCGCCACGTTTTTAATTTTAAGACCCATTCGGTTTTTGATGAATTGTTTTTAATTATTATGTATTATGAATAAGTACTTACTTCTATATTTTGCAACTTGATTCCGATTTTGTTTTATGCCACTTTTATTGTATATCTCGAAGGTATTTGTTGATTTTTTTTCCTTTGAATCTAGACGCTTGAATTATGTCTTGTTAGTAATTGTGTAGCAGGACCGTTATTATTTTTACTTATTATCTAATGAGAGAGATTGACTTTTTAATATTTGATTTTGTTAAGCATTTATTTATAAAATCAGAGTAAAAGTTTTTAAATTTTATTGTTACTGTGTTTATGGTTCTTTAAAATAGGATCTACAAGAACTTAAGTAGACGTTCATGGTCTGATTTGAGTTTGCATTTTCATACAATTTTCATACATTTCAAATGTTTAATAACAAATACAAAAGGACTTTGTTACTTCTATACATTATTTTTATCAACTTTTGAAGCAAGCAAATATTTGATAAGTAAAAAAAAAAACTCATTTCAACAACAATCATTCTATAGTTATTTGGGTCAGTTATCTCTGGAAAAGTATGTAGAATATTTTTGGTAGTAGTTTGTTACTAACAATTCATTATAAACTTGAACATTACATTACAGGTAAAAAAATTTTTTTTCATTCTCAGAATGTAATAGCAAATACTAAAATTTTTACCAACATTAAAATATCTTAAAGTTTTAATTTCTCTTTAGTTTACCAGAACAACAACAACAAAAAAATTAAAAGCATGTATGGCTTTATTGTTACTATTAATATTAATTGATAGTTGTTAATGAAAAAATAAAAATGGATGCAGTTTGTGCCGTGATGAAAGCTAAAGGTTCACAGTGAAAACTTTATGATACTTCAAAACTCAAATAATCTCCTAAGTAACAAACTATTCATTTTTTTTGCCATGTGAGTTTAGTGTGGTAGAATGATGAACTCAAAACCTAAAGATTTCTAAATTGAAATTCAATTTGGTGCTTTGTGGCCTAATAAATGACCTCATGAATGACTAAGTTCAGTAATTTACTTTAAGTTCTTCTAAAAAAATGCGTTAAACAAACAGCAATTAAAGAAAAGAATTAATGAAATATAAGAATGAAGGATGATATGAAGTTCACTCAAGTTGTTCACTTATCATGTTTTGAATAAATATTACCTGAAATTTGTAAACTAAATAGCAGTTAAGCAATTGAAGAATTTATTCTATACAAATTAAAGCCAAAGACTAGATTCAAAATTATCATTTTATAAATGACAATAGCACTGAAGATTAACACATGGTTAAAACAGTAGAAAAATACTAAAGTCATTATAAATGTTTAAATTTATTGCTCTTCAAGATAAGTTTGCATGAGAAAATTATCCTATTGCCTAAAATTTGGATTCTTTTATTCTGATAATCAAAATAATTTGAAAAGATGCAGTGCAATTAAAACACTTAGGAATTACACAACTTTTCTCAATAGATTTAATTTTAAGTATTATTATTGGTTTCAAACTTCTAAAGAAAGTTTAAATCAAAATAGATATTTATTTCAGTGCTCATTGATCACATATAGTAACTATTTTTTCAGGTTGTTAATTAAAGCTATCTGAAAACTTTAAGGTAAATGTAAACCATAAATTTAGATCTCATATCATTATTACACTTCCTCCCCAGTGGTAAAACACATCATAATAGAATTACTTCCTTTTTTTAAATGTCAGAGCATTGGACATCCCTTTTAAGTTAATCCAGAATGTTTTGTGACCTAAACTTTTATTTAATAATGAATAATGCAGAATCTCAAACTGATTTGTCTATGAAGTGGCTACCTGAAATTAATTTTTAAATCTACTTAAGACCTGATGTATATTTTCAAGGTATACTGCATTAAAACTCCAAATTGTGTCAAATCAGAAGATACATTAATTACTTTATGCATTTGTACATACAGCAGTGACTCCTAAAATAGAATATGGCCATTCAAAATTCCAAAAAGAAAAAAATAAATTAAGAAACAATCTAGAAACGAGTTTTGTGAAAACTATACAAACCAATCTGACATCACAAATATGTCCCACCTATAAAATATATTGGTAAATTTTTCTGTTTATTTTTGATATTTTGCATGCTATCTTTAAATTTATGTGACAGAAAACTTTCTTCTCTAAAACATGATGCCTAATTGCAGCTCTCCAATACATTCTAAACTCCACCATATCTTTCCAAAGAAGCGATCAACATTGCATTCTTATAGAATGTCTTTGATTTTATCTGTATAACTTGAATATGTCAATCTCTCCTGTAAAAACTATGCTTAAGTTCACCGTAAAATAATCTTTTAGGAATGAATTGCATTTTTTGTCCATTTTACATGTTTAATTTGATGAAAAGTGGGATTTTACAATACTAGATTCTATAGGAGAGTATACAATATTAAGTAATCCAAGGCTGCATTAAAAAATAAATATTTTCCCAAGAGCGCTGCAGCCAAAATAATAGATACAATATGTATATATGGTATTTATAAAAGTTTTTATTGACAAAATAGGCAAGATATTATATATAATCAAAATCAATATTATTGATTAGTGCTGGTATTAATATATCTAATAAGCATTCAATTCAAATTATGTTATTTTTTCACTAAAAAAAATCAAAAAATCTCTAAGTAGGTTTGCACAAACCCTTATCATGACTATATGCAGCCTGAGAGCAATGTTTTTGGACAGCTCTGCTCTATAGTATGTTGAAGATTATATTGCTTTGTTTTATGATCTTGCAATTGTATTTTTAAAATTTGCAGCATCCTTAAATAATTTTTTTATAATGCCTTTAAATTACATCAAGAGGGTGCCCAAATCTCACTTCCACAACAGCTCTATATACAGCTAAGTTAGTTACAATAGTTATTTCCCAATGATGAAAGATACTATTTTTTAATTTGTTAAAAGCAGTAGCAACACATTGAGGCCTGTATTGTACATTAGCTTATAAGTTCACTGTTCCATTCAAAAAACTATCAAGATATTTAAATTGGTTTATATTCTCAAGTTGATAGCCATATAAGTTTACAATTACTGATGACTTTTCTTCAATCACTGGCCAAAAAGAACTTCAGGTAAACCATTTCAAAGATTAAGCACATTCTGTAAATCATTTTTTGAATTGGTAAAAGTAGCACAATCACCAGCCTATTGTAAATTTAGAATCCAAAAAGATGAACTTCTTCATTTTGCTTTTAATCGATTCATATTAAAAATTCCACCATCAAATCTATGTTATGTTTTGACCTCTGTTTCATTAATCTGGTTATAAACAGTTCAAAAGATCACTCATTAAAGAAATTGAAAAACAGAACTGGAACAAGTACTAATACACGTTTAACACTAGTTTTTACTTCAAATATCCTGTAATAATAATAATATTTCCTATTATTTTATTGTGGTGGAACTGTGAAATATAATTAAATTTTGGTTGACAATCAAACAATTTTATACAATGCTACAGACTTATTCAATTAATTGAGACAAATATCTTGACCAAATTAATAAAAGCAATATGTAAAACACTCTTTTATTCCTAACATTTTCTTTTTTTTTGCATTTGCCTGGCAATACTGCTTTTTGATTTTTTAATACGTCTCCTGTAATCATTAATGTGAGACTGGAAATAAAACTATTCAACAAAATTTTTGAAAGTATCTTTGCTATAATGGTTAATAATGCTATTTCATGATAAATACTGAAATCTCGTTTATTCTCTTTGTTTTTAATAATTGGAATAAGAGAAGCATCCCTAAGATCAAATGACATATCTTTATATATATATATATATATATATATATATATATATATATATATATATATATATATATATATATATATATATATATATATATATATTTCTAAAAAAATTATATTTGTGAAGATGACATATCACCACGAGATTTTGAAATACCTCTAGTATAGATTTAAAAAAAATGTTAAGCTTCACTAAGCTATATATCTCTGTCCAAATCTAAATGAGAAAATAAAATTGATATACCATTAAAAGTCATTATTTCGATTCTTATATCATTATTCAAAAAGTAATCAAAATTATTTCTTCTATTTCTTCACTGTTTGGTGTGATTATCAGGTTTAAAGGATTAAGATACTGTTTTACATATTCCCTAATTGCTTTCAATGTATCAAAAAAAGAGATCTAGAGTGATCATAATCAACAAATGTGTCTTTTTTTCAGTTTTAATCTACCAATTATTTTTAAGCCTTCTTGTCAGTAGATATTTATTATAAAATTCCATATTTTTAAAAATCAAATCATTAATAATATTATTGTCAGAAAATCAATTATGGTTCTTTTTTAGTAAACCCAAGAATAGATTTACTTGTATCTATAGTACACTCTTCAAAATAAATCCATATCTCAATCCAGAAGAACCAAATTAATAATTTTAATGTTTCATAGTTGTTGAAATTTAGTACTTACAATTGATGGTTCTAAAGAAGTATGATTGGAATAATAATCATGAAGATTTTATTTTATCATCTGTTCAACAATCTGTGCTTTTAAAAAGTGCTTATGTAATATAAATTTGTCTTGTATTTTGACTTCTAATTATAATGTGGACTATTAAATGGTATTGTTTTGAGTATGGATGCATCCACATTTTTTATAGGGATATGTGTTTTTTTATAGGGATATGATATTCAATTCATATGTTGTGCAACTGACTCTTTGATTTTTACACTACCAATACTATTATTTCAATTAACTTTGGCCCAAACCTATTATTTGTGCCAAAGCATCCATTATAATCTCCAAGAAAAAAGTCAATCTTTTAATGGGATTGTAATAATATTATCCAGCAAGAAATAAAAACTTTATCATAATTCTATGTATCTGTGATTGGAGGCATGGGAATTAATAAAACAAACACTTAGATCATTGTGTAAGGCAAGTGTCAATACTATAAGCTTTCCATTAATACAATAAAGAATTCCAAGAATAGAAGAAACTAAATTAAATCTTAGATTTTTACATCAACCATGTATTCTCCTTTCACTATCTGCCCTTTCAAAAACCTTTCTGATTTACTAATATTATTGATATTATTATTTTTTCTATTGCTTTAATGAATAATTTACAAGGCATGACAAAACTAGCCATTTTATGTGAGACAACATTTTATAGGCTCTTCCATTTCAATACTATATTCAGAGCTTATAGATAAGGTTGCTAAAAACATATAAACTTTGACAACTGAAATATTTTATCTTAAAACCAATTACAATCTCTAATTAGTAATTATATTGCCTGGAACAAAAGTCATATCTAAAAATTTGACAGACTTTAAAGCCTGTTCCAGCGGTGCTTCCTTAATTATTAAGGACTTGAGCAAAAGAGAAAATGGTATACATATAGTTAAAGGATGGAAATGTGAATGCATAAACACACAATCCTGTTGACACAGTTAGTAGAAAGGATGGCTAATGACATAAAACATTGACTTTAAGCTAACATATGTAATTGAAAATGGAAAAGAAGCCAGAAAAAGAAACTTGTGCCAGAAAGAATACCTATGATTTGATGAACCAACTTCTTATCTTACAAAGCATCAGAAGATGCTATTGATTGGGCACTTTTACTTCTTATTTAAAGTTAATCTTCATATATAAAAGTTATCCCAATCTCCACTATTTTTGGAACTCTTTAGTAACTAAGTACAGCATCTAACAATTACTATATAACACTTTTTTTAAAAAAAAAATTATAATAATAAGAATAGAACAAAGTGAATAACAATAATGCAAGTCTTAAAAAAAATAAAAATAAAATAAATTTCAAAATAGAGATTAAAGGTTTACTTTGTAATTTTCGAAAGTAAATTTTTTATAATTTTTTTTGTTATGTAATTTATTTTTTAGATTGATTTTTTCATGATCGTAATTTTTTAAAAACTTTTTGTAGTTTGTTGATGCAGTAAACACCTTTGACTTTTTAAGCAAAAAGTATATTAATTAAATAAAAAGTACATGCATATATATATTATGTACAATTAATATAAAATAAAATATAAATCTATATTTAAGTTGGTAAATAACAAAAAAGCTGTACTATAAACAAATAACCAAGAGAAATCAATTAGACATGAAAAATAATGTTATTTACAATGCAATTTTAACTCAGATGTAACTCAAGAACCAAAATAAACACACTTCTGATAAATTAAACATAAAATCGTATAATATTAAAATATTAGCCAAAAAATGATTTTTTACTAAAATTCTCTCATAACCATGGTTTCATCTATTAACAAAATAGATCTTCTCAACTGAAATTCATTTAGTAGATGAACCTAGGGAGAGAATTTTAGTAAAATTTTGTATTTTGGCTAATATTTTAAGGTTATGTAATTTTCTATTTTATTTAACATTATTAGTATAGTGTTAGGCAGTATTGAATTTTCCAATAAATTAAATATTACTTTATCTCTTTATTGTTTCGTATTGTTTTCAAGAATTCAGAATAAAGCATAAAAATTAAAGATGTTTATTTTTTGAATTTTGATATACTATCTAAAATGAGTATAATTTGATTCAAATATTGCATTTTATCAGACAAATTGTAATATTTGAATCAAACTGTATTCATTATAAAAACCAAAATTAATATATAAAATAAGTACCTTTTGCTTAGAACTTGAAGCATTGCCAGAATCATTTAAATATATATTTATATTAATCTAAACAGGCCCATATTATTTCTTACATTAAGTTTACAGCATTTTTCAAAGTAATATTCAATTAATGAATATTTGCTGCTAAACTACACAATCTGCACGAAGTTTTATTTTAAAACACTGATTTATATAATATAGATAAAAGACTGTAGAAAAAATTATATATTAATGCTGTCATTTGTCTGAAAATTTATGATGATGGCATATTAATTGTTAAAGTTTGTAGAAAAATTCATACTATATTTAAACTTTTCAAATACATTCAATTAATAATAATATCCTGCAGATAAGTATATAATACAATGTTTCATATAGTAGTATCTTTTTCAAGTGTTTCTGGCCTGACAGCATAGTTTTTTTTAAAAAAATGATTTAATCATTTTGAGAGATTTCAAAGTATGAAATATCAGAATTAAATTTCAGAGTAAACCACCTTTATATTAGAAATGCTTTACAAATTAAATTTTTTTTTTCCAACAGATTTAGGATTTTTCTTTAAAACCACCTAGATTATTATCACTTCAGCTAATCATTAAATATAAAATGTATTAATTTATTTTTCTCTTAATTTGATATTTTGCAATGCTGTCTTTTAACTTCTGCATACAATTTTTGTTTTTGAAATACTTTAACATCAAGTTTAATTGTAATTCTCCAACACATTCCATTTTCTGCCATATCTTCCCAATAGAAACAATTGTTTAAAATGCCTTTGATGAAATTCTTGTAATGTAAATGGGATTTATTTCTCCCATAAAAATACATTTTTAAGTTCACCAAAAACATCCCTTGAGGAAGTCTTATATTGTTCAGTCAATTTATATCAACCCCAAAACAATGTGATTTTACAAAAGAGAACTCTATTGTTCAGTCAATTTTATATCTAGCTAGTTAAAAAAAAATATTGATTGGTTTTAAGATCTTGTCATTGCATTTGTAAAATGTTATGAATGACACTTTTCTAATGTTTTTATGATATGTGATAAGGTGTTCAAATCTCATTTCCAAACAATAAATTGAATGAAATAACATATCAATACACATTTAATTTAGTTGTAGTAGTTATTGTCCTGGGATGGAATACTCTATTCTTTAATTTGTTAAAAGTAAGCAAGAGCATAAACATCTAAATTCATAAATTGATTAAAATACCAAAATTGATAACTATTCAAGCTAAGCATTGTTGAGAATTTTTCTTATTTCACTGGCTGATAAAAATGCCTTAACATTGATTATTAATTAAAATCTATACATTTTGCATTTAAAACATTAAGTATATTTGTAGACTGTTTTTTGAACTGGAAAAAAATAACATAATTATTAGCATACTATAAGTTCAGAATCTAAAAGATGATCTCCACCATCAAATAATTCTGGTTTTATTAAACCATTTACACTGTCATAAAAATAAAAATAAACAATGTTGAAACAATCATCATTTTAAATGTTTTAGATTCTCTGTCTGCGACTACAAGCGGTTTCTAAATAAAATAGATTTATGGCTGCTCTAGAGGAGAGGAGACTTTTAATCATCTGTTAAATATATGTCCAGGCTATAATGGTATTAGAAGTGTCATCTGTCAACACTGCATTATAGCAGTGGATAAAATCCTAGACATCAGGGGTTGTCTCTTCTCTGGAGACTTTACAGTTATCAGGATATCTATCTTCCTGACATATGTTTTTTGGTACACAAGATGCAGGACAAAGTTCACACAACCAACACCAGACCCCAATGCTATATTTTGCGATAAGCTCAAAGCTCTTCAAAACAAGGATAAGATATTATCCTCTAGATTTTTATTTATTAATACATGGAGCCTACTAGTATGGCCCACAGACTACATGAATATTGGGCATTGATTTCACACTACATGTATCCCAGCTGATAAGTTAGCATTATTGGGCCAACCTCAAAAGGGGTGGGAAAAACCAACAAAATGAAATGTATGTACTCATTTATCAACCAGCTAGTGCAGAGAATGGCTCTGGCATACATCTACCAGACCAATGCCAGCAATGGATGAGCCAGCATTAACAAAGTGCATTTATTATTCATCTGTACAATTTTATTATGTCAATAAATATATTTTTTAATAATAACATTTCCTCTTAATCCATCATGTAAAACTGTATAATATGAATAAACTTTGGTGAACAATGATTTAATTTCAAACAATGTCATATACTTGTTTGATTAATTCAGTCAAATGCTTTAACCAAATCTACAAAAACATTATATAAATTACTCTTTAGTTTCAAATATTTTTCTTGCACTTTCCTAGCAGCAAAAATCATATTACTTTGTTTTTATGACTTTCTAAAACTACATCTAGTCTCTGGTAACTATTCATCTAGAAGTGGAATCAATATATTTAACAAAATTCTTGAAAATATTTTTACTGCAGTGAATCATAATAATATTCTATGATATTTTGCCTATTACCTTTATTTTTAAAAATTAGAACAATAAAAGCATCTATTCATTTTTAAAAAATCCAATATTTTTTAAGCTAGCATTTTATTCCATATTTTAAACTACTCCATGCATTTCATCAAAACATGCAGCCTTTTTTTTAAGATTACAAAGAGCTGCTTTTACTTCACAGAAATGAATATCTTTGTTCAAATACAAATGAGTAAATAAAATGGACATATCATTAAAAGTCATCATAATAAATTCTTTTTTCATTATTCAAAATATAATAAAAGTATTTTTTTCCATCTATTCAAAATATCATTGCCATTATAAAGTGTTATATGTTTGTGATACCATTTCTCAAGCCTATATATTGCTTTTAATGAATCCAAAAAAATCTAGAATAATCACAATTAGCACATGTCTATCTTTTTTGCAGTTTTAGCCTTCTTATCAGTCATTGATCTTCTATCTTCAGATATTTATATTAGTTACTTTGTAAAGAAATGTGTAATTGAAAATATAATTTTTTGAGTAGTTTTGTGAAAAACATTCAACTTTACTTAGTTAAAATTATATGGGAAAATACTCATTTTTCAAAAGCAGAAAAGGAAGAATCAAGTTAAAGTTTATTTTTTTCTTTAAATTATGAAATATTTTTTTACAATTTAATTATTGTAAGGGAATAGCTTATTTAAATAAAATGTTAATTAATTAAGAATAATCAGAAGAGAATAATATTTACATTTGTTATATGAAATTGTATGTGTATTGCATGGGTAGTGTTGATCAATATGTATTAATTTTTGAGTTGTCACATTATCCTTTTCTATATATTTTTTTGTTGTTTTATTTATTAATTTAATAAACAATTGTTTAAAAATATGTAATAATTTTTGAAATTATTTTTTCTGATGTCTTCATACGTTTAATTCTTTTAATCATTTGTTCTGGGAATTATTAGGGTGTGTGACTGTTTTCATAATAGAGTTTGCTTTGAGGGATTTATACCAGAAATTATTTAATAATAAAACAATTTAAGCATGTATACTTTCTCTTATTCACAATCTGTAACTAGTTCAGGCAATATATATATATATATATATATATATATATATATATATATATATATATATATATATATATATATATATATATATATATATATATATATATATATATGCATTAAAATTATTTAATAATAAAACAAATTAAGCATATATACTTTCTCTTATTCACAATCTGTAAGTCCTTGTGACCCCACAACTAGTTCAGGCAATATATATTAATGAGAGTATATGGATTCTTTTGCAGAAATCTTTAGATGACACTAAGCTCATAAAAATCACCTTTAAAATTTACATACTTCATAGATTTTATAATTATTGATGCCACTATATTCATTGTACTGATGGCCAAGAACATTGATGATGATTATCATCATGATCCCCAACATTTCCTTTGCTTATTGTTGTAGATATTTTTGCACTTAAATCTTGATGATTTCCTTTATAACATGCCTAAATTTGGCATTAGCTAGATGATGATTGACCTCAGAGTTTATAGTTTATGTCTTTTAAATATAGTTAAAATGATAATTAGCATCAGATTTTGTAGTGTGTTTTAAAATACAGTTACCAGGAATGACTGTTGACTCTTAGATATTAATGATTATTGCTGGTGTTGCCATATTATTCTTATATTGGTTTCAGATACTAATTTTTCATTTTCTATAACCATAAATAAAGGATGCTTTAATGGATGACTATTTTTGTTGAATGGTGGGCATTTTGTTCTGAATCAACATTTATCAGGGTACCCAGATTACAATCTCTTGCAAATATCTTCATTATTTGTATAATATTAAATAGGTATTGAATTACTATAATTTGATTTACAAGGGGAAAACTTCTCACCCTCACAATTTTAACATAAAACACTTTATGTAAATATATTTATGATTATTATTAATTATTTATTAAACAAGAGATTACCCCTAGCCCAAATATACACTTTAAATCATACTTTAATGAATAATGTGTCTATCATGTTATAGAGTTATCAACACCTGAGTTTCCTTGACCATGTTGACAGTTTAATAACTTTCACTACATGATACTCATCCAATTTCTCAGTGCTTTTAATACTTTATGGAAGAATATACAGTCATTGCATGTTAATGTGTCATTTAGCTCAATTCTATCATGAACATCCATCAGGTCAAAATCAGACCAACTTCTCTAAACATTTTACTACATTTACTTCACTTTTTAAAGTGAGCAAGACATATATAGTATACTTTACATTCATGTGCCCATTTTTTAGCTTAATATTTAAATTCATGTATATAGTTTTAAATATATTTCAAACTTCTATTCTATCAAATATTCCTCAAACTTAGGAATAAAGACATTTTAAATAAAAGCTAATGATTTTCAAGATGCATTTTTTTGCTAAACCAGCACTCCTTCATTAGTTTAGATCACAATATCTTACATACATCTTCATCATTTGTTTAATATTATATAGAGAACAAATTACCATAGTTTGATTACTTTCTGCATTCACAACATTGAAGACAAATCACTTTATATAAATATATTAATGGTTATTACTAATCATTTATTGCTAATCATTTATTAAACTAGAGATTAACCCTAGCTCAAATATACACTTTAAATCTCAATGAATAACATGACTATAGTGTTAAGAAGTAACAACATTTGAGTTACACCACTCTCATGCAAATTAGGGACTGATTTCTACCCAGTTTTAATGCCTTGAGAACTAGTGTACAATCTATTGCACTGTAATATATATATTCATGTTTTTGTTTGTTTCAGTGCATTATTCATTTTAGCTTAAATTTATGCAACAATGTATATATATATATGCTCAAACACCTATTCTACCACACATTCTCAAAAAAATAAATTATCTCTAAGAAGCACATTCACTGTTGAATTAGCACTCATCAGTAAACCCAGATTTCATATCTTCATCATTTGTTTTGTATTACATAGATAGCAAATTATTTCAGTTTGATTTACAAGTATCTGAGGCCCTTTACAACTGCAATATTTAAAAAAGAAAAGAAAGTGAGAAAAATAAATGAAAAAGACTGTTCTTCAACAATAGTTTTTAGACTTTGATAAACTAGAATCAAGTATTCTGCTTGTATTGAAAATAAAATCCCAAATCTTGATTGTCCTCTGGAGATCCTCTTGGTCGAACCAGGTTTCTTATTTGCCATTAACCTTCATATTTAAAAATCAATTTATTATCTGCAAATTGGAAAACACATCCTTAACCCGATTTAAGATCTCAACTCACATGTACACCGACTTATAATACATCTATAAATTGTATTAATATTTTTATTTATCTTTTATGAAGCAATTAATACATGCATAAAGCTATTCGAAATAGTAGATATTAATAACTTGTTACAAAATCGGCCGTAAAAACTATTATTTTCATTATTTCAGTAAACTTTAATTACTTTATTTTTTATTTATATATATATTATTAAAATGTTTTTTTTTTTTTTTTATAAAATAAACTTTAATTGTTTTTTTTTTTTAAGCAAATTTGTGGAAGAAGTGACTTATGATTGCAAAAGAAAAAATCTTTGACAAAAAAAAAAAAGCCAGACGTTAGATCGGAAGACGAGATAAAAAGTATCGGCTGGATTATTATGAAAAAAAGTAAAGCTTTCTATAGAATCTTGCGTATGATCCTTCTTCCAAGCAGGTGCAAATCCATGATCATGGTTGTTATTGATCTAAGTCGATGAATAAACTTTTAAGTAAATAAAGTTTAAATAAATTTTGTATAGATATCTGGAAAACTGTCCCAGTAGACATATAAATATTTGCGTTAGCATAAAAATAAATGTCTATCAAAATTAATAGATAGGATAGAGGAATAAAGAACTTCTTGGCGTAGTTTTAAAAATCTGAATTTTGTTCAATTTGTAGAAATATCTTGTTCTACTTTATAAGTCAAATACATCCGAAATAAATTAACATTAATCAAATTAAAAATTCACCAGATGAAAAACAAATTTATAGACTTGAGAGAATTAAATATATTACAGTTAACAAACGGAAAAAAAAGGTTTTAAATCATTATTGTTAATATTAATTAATAAGTGAACATTTAATATTTCATTTTTTAAATGTTAACATAAAATTAAAATTATTTGATTCGATTCTTAAATTATTATTACAATAAAAAGAATTGATTGTTAGTATTAATTAATTTAAATAGCACAAATAAAAACAAAAAAAACCATTTGTCCAATATTTAGTTATATAATTATGATTAATAAAATTTATAATCTTGTTTATTTTAATGTAGTGAAGCAAAAAGTATTAAGCTAATTCGCCTGTTAATTTAAAATTTCGATACAAATATAACGATAAAATGAACAAAGGTAAACATAATTAATGGAGTTAATAGATACAGCAAACAATAACAACAACCAACAACAACAGCAAAAAGAAACAAATATAACTAATACTAATTTCAAAAGTTAAATGAAAGTATTGTCATATATGTTGAAAAAATAAATATTAAATTAATAATAAAAGTGTACAATTTTTTTATAAAAAAAAATTACTCTTTTGCCATTACTTAAATGACTACAAAAATAAAAAATAAAACTTGCAATATTCATACATTCTTCAAATATAGATGTTCATTTTTTGCATTTCAAATATGTGGTTTGTGACAGTACAGGGTACGAGGGTCATGCTAATGGCTTTTATGATGCTTTTTAGCCAATCAAGTTAAGCTCTACACAATACTACACAAACATTCTTTATAGGTATGAATTATTAAGCATGCACCTATTCACAACACTAATTGATCTAACCACTTCCACAAATATTAAGCAAAACCCATATTAAACATCACCAACAAACAATTATGCCTCAAGTTTAAATTCTCATTACTAGAACCAAAACAACTTAGAATCCCTGCTTTCACTACACTTACAGGTTTAACACATAAATACTGATGTTCATATTCTATGTGGCAAAGAGATTGAAACACGATCACCTTTTTTTTTAAAAAGTCAGGATCTTGGAAAAAATTAGAAAGATGATTCTAGTAATATTCAACAACAAAAAGAATATCAACAATCTTATAGGATTATTTGCCAAAAGTTATTGTCCCATATTTTTGCCAACCCATTCATTTTTTATTCCATATGGTGTACCAGATGTAATTTGTATATAATAATGATCATACAAGACATCCAAATAATTTTATTAACAAAAGAGAAACAATATATCAAAGAGAGAAAAAAATTGATGAACAAGGTATATTTACAAATACATGGACATTAATATGCATATGTTCAAGTGTATAACAAGATTCTCTGAAGGGATACAAATCATGAAAAATAACATGAAAAACCATAACCAATTTCAATTTTTTTTATAAGTTGTTATGAAACTTGTGAGCCACATGACTATTGTTCAATATTAAAAAAAATTTAAATTATACGATGTACAGTATATATATATTCTTATTTTCTGTAATTTCTTCTCATTCTCTAATTTATGCTGTATAATATTTAATGTTATCACTTAATTATGTTTTGTTTAATATCATATGGACAAATTTGCAAATGCAATCAAAGTTAAATATACAATAAAGTCCCTTGAAAGATAAAATCAATTATATTAAGCACAACCTTATTAGATTTCAGTTAGTCTTAGATATAGATTTTAAATACATTTTTTACAGAAACTTTTCACAGATGACAATTATATTTTTAGAAAGTCAAAGAAAATATATCATTTATAATAGAAATATCAAATCATGACTTATAAATAAAAAGAAGTGAAAAATTAAAAGATATTATCAATGCACATGTAAATAATATCATTGATATATTTGAACTTTATTAAATTTAAAATCCATTCCTAGAAATGAAATAATTTTTTACTTAATAAAGAATAATTAATTATCATTTGCATATTTATTCAAAGATAATATTGAAATGGATAGGTGTATCTACAACATATGCATGTATAAAATTTATATATATATTCAAATTTTATTTTTATTTTATTGCATCTTTCATCTTAAGTTTTATTATATAATCTTATATTTTAATTAAAAAATGATCTTAATTAGAGAAGAAAAAAATCTTTTTTATTTAGTTTCTCTTTATAAAGTGGATTTTTATTGAAATATATTGGAGATAAGTCTCTGTTTATAAAATGGGTTTTTATTGAAATATATTGGAGACAAGTCTTAATTGATGTCTTGAATTATTGCCAACTTCAAACTGCTTAACAGCTTTAGTTTTCTCTGAAGCAACTTCTCTTCTGATATCTGATGGACAAATACGTGAACAACTAGTATACCATTGTAAAGAGGATTATTTCTCTAGGTAATATTTGATTGAGATTTCATACAGCAAATTTCTATTACAATATCAACTAGTATCAGATAGCTTTTCAAGAAGATTATGTTTTGATCCCCAATCTAATCCAAATCAAAAATCTACAATCAAAGAATTATGGCACAAAAGCGAAATTTTTATAATGTTCCAAACAATTTTTTTATTCAGATCTAACAATAAAGCCAGCTCAATTTGGTCTTCCAAAATGCAACTGGAGACTCATCAACAAATTCAGAACAACTCCTACCCTTTGTACCCATCTGTTTTATATATCAAATTTATCAGTCATTAATCTCTATAAATGTAGGTAAACACAAACTATGAACTGCATAGTTAATGATTTCCAAATTTACTGCTATAGAGATAGAATAGCTATTTAAGAAAGTACTTCATGTTAAAATCTCTGCATGACTTTTAAAAATATTTTGATAGTAGTTAAGCTGTCAAAAAATACCCATATGCTAAATAAATAATAAATAATTGAAATAATATACATACCATCTATTTTATTATTATTATCATATATAATTCTATCATTTTTGACCATTGCCAATCCATAGCTAGATGATAGTCTTTCTGACTTTAACCTTTTGTATGAGTGCTGGTAGGATGGCAGAGGTAATTAAAAAAATAGAAAACCATTGAAGTTAAGGTTATGATTCCATATGATTTAATAATGTGATGGAATATTTGTATTTATATGTTGGACTATTTCCATCATCTAATATGAGTACTGAATGTTTTTAAAAAAAATTAACTTTATTTAAATATTCCAAATATATGCAACTATTAGTAATAGCACACAGGTTAGTATATGTACAACATTTTGAGAGGTATTATTCTTCCCTCTTCTTCAGGTGTTGCTGGCCTGACCAGAGACAGTACTAGCATGGAAATCAAACTTAGACCCTTAGATTCTTGACTATTAAATTTTAATGTAACACTCTAACCAACTGAGCAATTCTTCCAAAGGCAACAGTCAGTAGAAATTTTATATACTTATCAATGAGGTTCCTCCTGATTTCTCCACTTTTTCCTAAGAACAAAGTTGATTAGTTTTTTTTATACATTATGTATAGTCACACTAGGTTGCCTTATGGGATTGTGTGCCATTGTAATGTGAGCAGCTTCTTTACATTTTCTTCTTCATACCTTTTCTTCTCTATCCATATTTTTGTATTTTCCCAATTGAATGTGTGTTCATTGATACATACATGATCTACTACCTTAGGCACATTTTTTCTTCTAATCATCAGTTTGTGTTCTTGCATGTGCTTTTCAATGGGATGACTGGTATGCAGTTTTTTTTTTCAGCATTTCAAGTTGATGCTTTGTAGATGTTAGAATTCCTCATACTGCTATGGCTTTGGGAAGCTTTTGATGTTATACTGATTGTAGATTTTCTTTAATTTCACTGCTATTTTTAGTATGTATGGATACACTACAGTACCAATAATTGTTTTTTTTCTTTTGATGGTTCTTTTTGTTGTTTATTTAGAGTTTTCTTAATAACAGTTGATAGATAACTGTTTTTCATAAGAGTTTGTCCAATATAGATCTTTTCTTTTTTCAAATCACTGGTTTCTGAACAAATTCTTTTTGTTTTGTTCCATAGTGATAATTTTACTTTATGTGTTTTGTTTCTGATATGATTGGATATATAGACTAAGTATTTTTTGTATGTGTGGGTTTTCAGTAAACTGTAGTTTTGATTTTGCTATGAGGGAGTCTTGTCATAAGAACAACTAAGAATGCAAATTTTTGTTCTTGTTCTGATTCTATTGTGAATTTAATTGAAGAAGATATGTTGTTAATGTGTTTCCAGAAATTTTGTAATAGTGCTTTACCATGTGGCCATATAACAGATGTACCATCCACATAGTGAAGCCAAACTTTAGGTGTATATGAAGTAGTTTTTATGGATGGGGTTTCAAGTTCTCCTATGAACATATTGCTAATGAGGGGTGACAATGATGAACCCATAGCCATTCCTTGATTTTGTTGAAAGAATTCAGTGTTATATTGAAAGTAGGCTGTTTGTAGTTGTTGACTTATTTCATTTCTATCAATCTTTATTTATATTTTTGAAAAACCATTAAATATTATTTTACTCATTTTAATATTTATTTTTAATTTTACTTTCTTATATTAATCTGATAAATCTTATAAAATTTTCCAATACTATGGATGAGAAAAATCTATATGGTTTAAATTCTCCTCATTCTGTTTTATTTCTTTTAGCTTTCAATTTGCTTTATAAAATATTTTAATTTAAAACTTTTGTAAAAGTTTTGATAGAATGATCTTATTGTATACACTTATC
The DNA here is from genome assembly GCA_028023455.1 of Epiperipatus broadwayi. Classification (NCBI taxonomy): domain Eukaryota; kingdom Metazoa; phylum Onychophora; class Udeonychophora; order Euonychophora; family Peripatidae; genus Epiperipatus; species Epiperipatus broadwayi. Next base: position 2,859,566 of record JAQFVV010006281.1, on the reverse strand, counting down.
AATGTCATTATTCTTAGTATCTTTATGTGGCATTCAACTAAATGTTTCTGGCATTCATAAATCTTTATAATTTAAACTTAGCTTTTATTATTGCTTAGCATGCTTTCAATATGTAAAATATCATAATCATAGTATTATTCCATATTTAGTATTCTGAGCTTTTACCACTGTTGAGTTATAATAAATGGTTTTTTTTCAGAATGTATCAATAACTTATTTTAAATAATAATCATTTTTAAATCCACCTTGCCTTTTTTTTTTGACTGGTCATGAATCCAAAGTTTTCTGTAGAAGAATTGTAATGAGTTTAATTTGTATAGATTTAACAGAATATTGATAGATTTGCTAAAGCCTTCTGATCATCTACTATATTATTTGATATACTGTAATAGTCAGATTTTTACATTCGTGTAACAAAATCCAGAGTCCAGATAAAATACCCTAAAACTGACCAAAATGAGATGTTAACATCCCAATTTCACCAAACTTTAACCTATTTACCTGTTCTCCCTGATTCAACACTTTATGAATGACATTTCTGAGTTACACACAGGTCTCAATTTTTTATACAAGCTGGCTCCAAACAAAAAAAAAATATGAGACACAAAATACTGAATAAGGACTAACTATATGTTTTAAATAGACTAATACATGCTGATAATTAACTAAACTAAAGTTGATACTAATAATTAACTCTAATGCATATTCGACATATAAAATATTAATGGAATTAGAATTTGGATTGCTAGCAAAAAGATATGAAATGAGATTAAATTTTAAATAGGTTTATTAATAAAATAAATTAAAATGAAAACAATGTGACAATAAATAATATGGGAAATTAAACACATGCAGGTATCACATAATGGATGAGATTAAAATGTTACAGTGATCTCATCTTAATATATTTTAATAGGTGTGGGTAAGTGTGATTAACAACGTTATGCCTATTTCATTTAATATGTCAATCCTATTCTTACATCATGGTTTGCAAATTTTACAAGTGCATATTGTAGACCAAAAGAGATTATCAATATGGCTGCTATATATATTAAATTTGAGTGTTTAACTAAGCTCATGAGAGATACAGATGCAATCTAATAATCAAAGATTCACATTCAAAATAAATGCTGAACAGCTATTTAACATGGGGAGAGAACTGTGTTACATTATATCCACATACATATGCTATTCCACTGTCTAAAATATTAAGGATACGTTTGTGGTGTGGGTGGATAATTATTCAAGGGATTTCACATCAAAATGCACAGTACCCTAGGACTGGACAGCTTGCTACAATTAATATATGAACATATCAGTTCAGGAAATCGGATAGGCTTTATAAAAAATGGTCTAGATCTTTATGTTTTAGTTCTAGTAAAAATAGTCATACCCAAACTCAGTGATGGGAATGGTTTGACACCATGAGCCCATTAAAAAGGTGCAGCAAGACATAAATGTACAAATGTGTACTTTGTAAAAACACACCCACAACACATAAGTAAAATACAAATGTATATTTAAAATTAATTGTGCCTAAAAACAGATAGCACCTATCTGTATAGCTAACAGAACCCAGTTTTTAAAATTGGCATGATAATTATGCTAGACTAATGCTATTTTAATAGACTAAACTTAACTATTAATCTCGTTCATAGTATATTCAATCTGCATCTTTAATCATTATTAAGGAGGAGAAAGTATATTTAAGAACAATTAATGAGACATTAATAAATATACTTTAATATCTTCTCTAAAAGCTAGTCTATTACTTCTAAATAATAGATATTAAAAGTCATAATGTATAAATCTGACTAGGCAAACTGTAATAGATATAATATAATGTAACTCTAAATCAATCGATAATAATGAGCACGTAGTGATCAGTTATTATCTGAGCATGTAATGATCAGTTATTATCTGACATAATAGGATTTCAAAACAGTGCTCTAGTTGGCTAAATAGCATTATTAAAATATTAAAGTGTAGATATTAATAATAACATCTCCATTAAAAGTTTAGTAAAATTAGTGCTCACTGTTTTGAAATACTTGGCATATTATAACATATATAAAATATATTTTAGATAAATAATTAAAACAGTGTATATATATATATATAATGAAGCAGTCGGATCTGAGTTCGATCCTAGCTTCATGTTATTTACCCTAATACTAACCTTAAATTTCCGATGCAATGGGGCTTTATACGTTCAATCCACGCTAATTTCCATAATGAATAACTTATTTCAAATGCGTAGTAAAATTAATTAGTTTAGTTTAAATTTGATCAATTCTCTAAATAAATTCATGATAAAATATTCATGAATTTATATATATTAAATTGCGTGGATTGTGTATATATATATATATTTGTAAGTATTAAATATATATAATTGTTCGAAAGTTTCATTGCATCGGGAATACTTGTTTTTTTCACCTTTAAAATAATTTGTAAAGTTTTGTGATTAAAAGCTACATTCTTTCCATAGGCTTTCAAATTCTCAAAAACAACAGTAAAGTTTTATTAATAAAAAAAGATAAGGATTCATTTTTCTAATTAAATCATTTTCAAATCTTAAGAATTCATTTTCAATTAGAGAAGGAATTCAAGCTAATTAGTTTGAAAGCCTTATCGAAGGAATGTATTTGAAAACAACGAATTATAAAAAAACACATTGATAATAAAATGAGCGCTAGCCTTAAGGCATCTGGACAATATATATATATAGCCCTGAAAAGTCAGGAAAAAAAAAAAGACTAGCTTTGTTGTAGAGTAGTGCAGTGAACTATGTGCATATAAAAATTGTATTTCATCATGATAGAGGGCTAGTACGGCAGGGATCTGGCTGCGGTTCCTAAAGTCCCTAGAAATCTTCGATGGAGCTGCTGAATCTTTTCCAGACCGATCATTCTGCTAAAATTATGGAGGCTACTAAAATGCTGTTCCAATAATCAATCAATGGTGCCTACGTTTTCAACAACTTGGAGGAGTAACTTAAGGACAAGCACGGAAGGGTAATATATTTCTATAATGAACGTTAAACTTTCTGGCCAGTTCGAACTTTATTTTACTCTCCTCCTATTTAAGAGCTCTTTATTCTTTAATGTAACAATTTTTATAAAACCTTTTATTCATGCTACTGTAAATCTATCTCGTAATTCTTTAAATCTCTAGTCTTTAAACTTTTTCTTTTCTTACTTGGCGGTTCATTTAATATATATATATTTGTGTTCTTTATTAATGTCGTATTTAAAATTATATGCCAATAATTTTTCGACTCGATGAGCTCCTTGGTTCCATTTGCCTCACGCAAATAATATAATATAAATTTTAAATAGTTATTCTCGCCCATTAGAACTAAATTTATAAGTTCTATTAATCATCGAGTCGAAAGAAAATATTATACGTTTACTATTTTTATAATTAGCTAATAATAAATTATTAGCTCCGTTTTTCACCTATGTCCCCAGCTCCTAAGTTACAAGTGTTTATATACTCACGTAATGTTAAAATGTTATTTCTTGCTTCACTAATATTGATTTATTTATCCATATATATATATTTAAAATGTTTTTGCAAAAGGGTCGATAAAGGGTTAAATATATTTTAATTCGACTTTTGTTATTTTGTATTAAGATTCCGGAAGATCAAGATATTAGGGCATAATTAATATAGTTTATAAGTGTTTTAAAATAGTTCGATAAAAGCTCGTTTGACTTTAATTAATTGGTCAAGTCATCACGTAGAGCATTCTACATGGGTTTTACTTTTCAACGATGACTATCAAGTCATCATCATCAAACGTTGCTGACGTAGGGCCATCTTCCGCTCCGTTAGGCTGGTCGGTGATCATATTCTCTTATTTAAATTTCTCGAGGAAGACAGTACTTCCTTTCCTATTCATTAGTCAAAGGGCGTAAGACTTGCCAAATGCAAGCCGCCATAGGACTTCGATCATCGACTAGCGATCATCTTTCAATTTTACTCTCTGCCTTGTAATTCATCAGTATCGTGCATCTTTGTCCCGGTAAAACCCGCTCCATGCTCGTAATTCGTGATGAAGTGATTTAAATTAAAGTCGAACCAATTCTCAAATATATTTAGTTTAAATCAGTTTTCAAATCAAGATTAAAGTTATGCCTTAAAATTACGTATCTTGCTCTTCATGAGTAGATTTTCGAATGTGAAAATAAATATCACATTCTGTCATAATAAAATTAGAGCAATCATTTCCTTATTAATGAATACCTTTATCTGCCTTTATATTTCTCGTTGGGGGCATAGACATAGAATTCCATGTTGTGTAATACTTGTTGGCATATGATAAGGTCCGCCACTCTTATTATAATTGTAAGATATCTTAAAGACTAGAGGTAGTTAATGTATTTTATATTCTATGAAACAAAACAAATTATTCTTATTAAATACTTTCCAACATACTTGGTTTCTTAGTTCATCATTCTTTTTATAATTATTTAAATGTTAATACTCGCTGTCTGTGTTGGCAACCCGACATACATATGATTTGATTTAAAAAGTATTCAAAGTAATTAATTATTAGATATTCGTGTCAGTGCAAGGGTCTCTAGTCCTCACCAACCATTGAACTAGTTCTTGGCGCATAGCACTGTGCCGTCGATGACTACTATCTGAGCTGTTGGGTTGGGTTTGAATTCGGTTTTGGTTAAGCTGAGTTTGAATCCGATTTGACATTGGGGGTGGTGGTTTTCGACCGGTACAATATATATGGATATATAGGCATAACCACAATAATGAAAAGATTTAGATGAATAACTGATTACAGTTATTATAATTTAGAGAAAGAAAATTAAAATTTTCAGGTGATTTCAGGCAAGCTTTATAACTGTTATAAATTATATTACTTTAACAGGATTTTAAAAATTAAGTAGTGAACATTCAGTTTACATTATATAAGCTAGACTAACAGATTAAAAAGTTTTAAGTATTTAGGAAGTGATTTAGAGCTCTGTGGTTTCAGAAAGAACATTATCGAGCTTCTTGGTTAAGCTTGTACTTTAGGTACATCAGATGACAGGGGAAGTATAGTACTCTGGATATCTAAATAGGCAGTTGAATTATTAGTTATCTTCTTGTGGCCGGCCATTCACAGGTATGTATGATGATGATACCATGCCACTCAGCACTTTCCACAGAGAAATGAAATATACACCCTCCTACTCAGGCATGTTAAAGTTTAAACTGGTATGGAGACTGGTGGCAACACTTCTTGAAAAATATAGATTCAGAACCTTGAAATATGAAATACAGCTTATTTATAATATTTCAAGCTCAGATTATGATTTTGTCAATAAAATTATTTTCTGCCAATAATCCATTATCACCCATTTGCTATCTTATAATTTAATTTACTACATTTATTTAAACTTTTTGTTTTAAATTTGTTTTAATTCATACTGACCGTCTCAGTTTCTTAAAGATTTGGAAATAGTTACAGCTTAGTAGATTTTGTTTACAATTAAATACATTTTGAACAAATATTCTGGCTAATTTTGCAATTTTAGATTTTTATTTCATGCTATACCAGTACAGGCGTGTGTAGCGAGATTTTTGTTTATCATAATTTCAAGTTCAATTTAAGAATTTCAATAATTGTTTAAATAACATTACACTATATATGTATTATGGTAGTATGTGGGCTATGCATATATACATGCGATTTTAACGCTGAAAATAAGAAATGACATTTTAAAGAAACAAAATTTATAATTCAATCTATTTTAATTCAAATAAAACTATTCACTGCAATATATCTATATCTATTATATTGTAGTGTATGTTCGCATATATATATATATATACATATATATGACTGTGTTACTGTGCTTATATACATGTGCTCTGAAAACTGGCATGGATTGATCTATGGGGGAAAAATAGGTGAGGCATATTTTATGAACAGGAATATATTATTTCAATACAACTTTGACAAAAATTTTCTATTTTTTCATTTTCTTATTTTAATATATATATATATTTAAGCTGTTCCATTTATTATAGATTTAATTGCAAAAATTTGTCTTTTTAATTAAAATATTTTGAATTTCAAATTATATAATATTTCTTGACTTCTGATGAAAAGGTATAATAAACATTAATTAAATGCAGAACCAGCTTTCAGCAAAATACTACCAAAATTATAATGCTGAGTAAAGTTATGAAGTACAAGTATGATTATATAATTGACATGATGTAATATATAAATGAGGTACAATATGTAAATAAGACAATTAGATATTCCATTTTCCAATCAATGAAACACATAAATCTCTTTTTGTTGATTGTTGATGGAATGGGAATATTTTGCAATTGTCCACACATGTCTTTGTATTTTCTCTTTCTATTGCCTCCCTTTCAGAACAAACAGTTTTAACATTGGATGGAGAAAACAGGTAACCTGTGGCTCATTCATGATCAAAAAAGATTGATCTACATTCAGTCTTATGTGTAGCTCTATTGTAAAAAATATTAAAATAATATAATAGTAATTATAAGAGCTATATTATTTTTGGTACTCATATTATAGCTAAAGACGCCATTCTATGGCACGGTTTTCGTGCCAAAACACATTAAAATGCTGTTTCTGTGGCCGACACATTCGAACCCGCGTTTTCTACAATACAACTTTTTTGTTGTGCTACAGAATGCAGGCCGCTATGTTGCATCACAGTACAGCATGTATGTCGCTAAGCAGCAATTACATTTTAAGAATTCGCACAATTTATAAAATAATTACAGCTTGATGAGAGAGTTTGTATTTGAATTGTATTGAAATGTTGTTTTCATTGGATTTTTATTTATTTTAAACTATTGAAATGTTCAGATGTTTTAAAACAATAATTATAAGACTTTTTACAATGTACTGTATTGAACTTTTATTTGGGTAAATGTTAAATATCTATGTTTTTATTGAGTTGCAATTAGGTAACGTGTCAAGTAACGTACAGTTAGTAACATTCACGAGACAAAGAAGATTCTACCGTCTGTATATTTTTGAAGTAAAAAAGAGCAGTACGAAAAAAATATCCAGTAAGAAAAGTCCAAATGTACAGGTTTTTTTGTAAATTTAATAAAAAGCAAATATTATAAACATGTTTAATAAGTAAAGAAGACATTTGTTTGTTGTTTAAAAAAGTTTGAGTTTCTTTCTTCTGTCCGAGTACGCTTACGATTTTGAATTTTTTTATTTTAGCATTACAAACAAACAGAACACTAACCCTAAACCTAACCCTAAACTAACCCTAAAGCTAACCCTAAACTAACCCTAAATCTAACCATAACAACTTTTACTTTTATTACGATTATAATTTTTTAGTTAAACAACAACAAAAAAAGTCGTAACACAAGTAAAAAAATAACCGATAGAAAATTGATAAAAAAAAGCCGTAACACAAGTAAAAAAATAACTGATAGAAAATTGATAAAAAAAAAAGCCGTAACACAAATAAAAAAATATCCGATAGAAAATTAATAAAAAAAAGCCGTAACACAATTTAAAAAGTATACGATATAAAAAACACGAATCAAATTGTAATTTGTTGATTTTATTTTACATTTATTATTATCATTTAAATTGTATACGTTAATAAAAAATAATATTTAAAAAAGACGATTTTGTTTTGTTTTTATTTTCTCATTACAAAAAAGCACAGAAAAATTATTAAAATCAACGACCCGTGAATGTTCATATTTTATAGTTTTAGCGTGAAAACAACGCCATCCTACGACGTCTTTATCTATAATACAAGCACCATATTTTTTTTGTTCTTTATTACTACATAGTTTTATGAAGATATTTTTTTCACACATTTCATAATATTGTTTCACTTTTAATAATAGTGACATCTGTTGTTTTTTTGTTTATATGTTTATCTTATCACTATGCACTTTTTCCAACTTTCAATACTAATACGTTAATTTTTTTAAGACCTTTTTTTCTTTAGTTTTTTTCCCACTCATAATCATTTGATAGTAGATTAAAACAAGAGATTAAGCAAGCATATGCACACACAATTAGTCCATGAAATGAAAATAGTACAAGAGCAAATACATAGTTTAAAAATTAAGTTCAAAGTCAAATGTAAATAAAAATCAATCAAGTTGGAAGGTGATATTGAAAAGAGACAATATTGGATCTGGAAAATAGAAACCAAAATTGAAAAGTATACCAGAATTCTAGAATAGGGATAAAGTTTTAGAAGTCAAATTAAATGAATATCAACAGACTGTTAATAGAGAAGTGAAAAAGTTACAGAATAAACAGGAGCAGGAAATCAGAAGTATAGAAACTCAGATGGAGCAAAACCATTGAAAGTATGGCATTAATTTAGATAGGTACTATCAGAGATGAATGATTTGAAAGCCCACTCACCATCTTTAGTTAATTTGATAGAGTTTAATAAAGTAATTGAAGGGATAACTTCAGTAGAATTAAAATTAGATAATTTAAAACAGATTTAAAAAAAGATAATGGAAATGGTAGAAAGGGATTTGGAAGAATATTGTCAGATAAAGATAAAAAAAATATTATAAAGATCAAAATACAATTTCAAAATGCGTTAAATAAACATGAAGATAGCTTAACAAAATCATATAATGAAAGCATGGAATATCCAGAAGACACTATAATATGTGTTTACATGTGCTTTCCAACTTCCACTCACTATAATTGCTTTATCAAATGAAGGGAAAATATTAATGAGGACTGTGGGATTACCAATGTCAATGTTTAGGGATAATGTAAAAGTTATCAGTCTAAAGAAAACTATAATGCCATGTCTAAATTTATTAGATTCAAAGCCTTCAAGGGCAATGTCACAGAGAAACCAATAGAACATTTGATAATGTTGCAAGAATTGTTTTCATTTTATGGATTAAGTGAAAAGGAGAAATTTGATATTATGAGCAAGCACTTATACGGGTTCTCCAAGAATTGGTGGGAGTCACTGTTAAAAACTCAGTTATTTTTGGAGATTACTGCCAATCCTTATTAAATAATTTTTGGAGTGAAAAGAGGCAAGACAGCATTTATGATCAAGTATTTCATGAAAGATTTAGGGTCAAGTTGGGCAAAAATTTAACTCATTTTTTCCATTGCCAAGTGTCAAAACTTAGGATCTTTATGTCACACCCACTATTGGAAAGTCAAATTATAAGGCTAATCAGGCATAACTTATTATGATAGGTTCAACAAATCCTTTTGACAATAATATCACTATTGAAGATGTATTATTATGATAGGTTCAACAAATCCTTTTGACAATAATATCACTATTAAAGATATAGTGCAACTACTAAACAATATTAACATGAAAAGATTGCAGCAAGAATCTAAGAAGTGGAACCTAGGGGCTGAACATTCAAAAACATATATTTCCAAATTCCAATTTTAATGGATATCACTTGAGCACCCAAGGGTTTTGTTAATGTATTGACTCCAAGAAATACAGTAAGGGAAATGTATCAGGTTTCAGTACCATTATCAAACTCAAAAAACTAACCTAGGCCTAGGCCTCAATGGAATGTTCTTTTCCACAGGGGTTTACAACTATGTCAAGGGACAATGAAATTGCTGTAAATTATGCAATAAATATTTAAATAATCTTTAGTTGTGATTATTTTAGAAGGAAGCCATATTAAAGCTTTGATAGGTTCTGGGAGTCAGATTTCTCTTATTAAACATACATTTTTCCAAAGGGTTTTAAATATCAATCCTGATATTTATACATTACTTTTGAAGCAGACACAAATTATTTTAACCAATGGAAAAAAAATCTATCCTTAACACCAAACAAACATGGGGTAGTTTGTGGATTGGCCATCAAGATATGAGCATGTAATTTAGTAATGCATAGGTTAGTTCAAGAAGTAATTTTAAGTTCTGATTTTTGTGCCACCATAGCTGTGTCATAGTCTATGAAAGAACTGTTATCATTTTGTAACCAAGAGCAGATTGGAATCATCAGTGTTGAGCACTTTTCATCTCACAATTCATGTGTTGAAAAATAGTAGAGACTGGTGAAATCAAAGCCAAGCTTAAAATCATGAAAGATTATTGACATGATATTCTAGTACCTTTAAAAGATATAATTCAATCTCAAGCATATTTTTCGATAAACATGGTTATATATGGATATGAATATTATATTAGGGTAAGGATAAATGCATTATCACAGTAGATTTTATACAATATCATACTAATACTAGGAGAAAGTATAAACTCAGATTGATAAAATTCTGAAATGGGATACTATACAAAAGAGATCTTCATATAACAATCCATTAGTAATTAAAGGGTGGGTCATTACAGATGTGCTTACACACTCAGCAGCTGAACATCACTATGTTTAATGATAAATACCATATTCTCAACAGTCAGCCTAATATCCAGTTAATGGCAGATGTCCCATCACCTGAAGGCTAGGAAATATACAGCATTCAAGTATAAAAACTATTCACATGTATTTAAAAGGATGCTATTTGGTTTGATTAATAGTAGAGAGAGTTTGGTAAGATGTTTGGATTATGTGTTTTCATATCTTATTTAGAGTATTATAATCATGATTATGGATTGTGTTTTGCTGTCACTTCTTACTACATAGAACATCTTTACCATTTGAAATGTTTTCTACAGGAGTGTCATGACAAAAATATCAAGATCAACTTGAAGAAGGGTACATGTGCTGTTGAAGAAATAATGTTTTTGGGAGCATGTAATAAATAAGACAGTAATCTGAACTCACCTAGAGAAAATACATTTAGAATTTCCCTTCCCCTAATAATAAGAAACCTTTAAGATTTTTTTTGGGACCGCAAAACTTTTATAATAAATTTTACAAACATTTTGCTAAAGATAGTGAATCCTTTGTTACATTGTTGACAAAGGACTAGAAGTGAGATCAACAGCAGGAGCATTTTTAAATGCCTAAAGAAACTTTTTTACATACTATTGTGTTAGTATGTCCAGATTTTAGTATACCTTTTTACATACAATCAGATAGTAATGGATATGATTTGGGACTTGTACTCTTTCAAGTTAACCATCTTCAACAACCTAAAGTGTTATATTTGATTAGTAGAACATTGAGAAATGCTGTAATTACAGCATGACAGAAAAGAAAGTTTTGGTTACTGTTTGGGTTTTAATAAGTTTAAGCAATTTTTATTAGGCTTTGAGTCTGTTATTATTACTGATCGACTCATTTGTTGGGTCTTTTCCTGCAATGCATTTATTGTCTGTATTCAGAAAATATACTTGCTGACATTTTTCATTGTACTCCTGTCAAGCTTACTGTACAACACCCTTTACTAGAGGATGCTCCCATCTTCATTTTTTCTTTAATGATAGACAGTTCAGTGGAAAGTAAACTAAGGAGAATTTATGCTATATATTTTATATTTAGTTAGAGTACACAAGTAACCATCCAGTATATAACAAAATTTAATGAATATCACATTTTACATTACAAGGTGTTTCAAGATAAAGATCATCGGAGAATGCTGGTTCCCCAATCATTAGCCCAAAAGTTTATCTTGTATATACACTGTCTATATGACCATTATGACAAATGCAAGGTTGAGTACATCCTTCTCAAGTATTCTATTGGCTGCAATTATATTCTGGTATTTTAATTACATTAAGGACTTATTAACTATGTTTAAAATCCATGCCTCCTAATAAGAATAATGTTGGAGTTTTACATGCTTTCATTTCACAAAGCCAAATTACATCCTAGCCAATCTATAAAAACTTTTGAGTATATCTTCTGGTCATTTATGATATTTACTCTTTTGAGAGAGTGGATATCAAATCTACCATTGGCTAAGTTGCAAATCCACCAATTTTCTTTTATAAGAAAGCCTAAGACTATAATGTCAGATCATGGCAGCCTATTCATTTTTACAATAATTGAAAGACTATAATGTCAGATCATGGCAGCCTATTCATTTTTACAATAATTGAAAAAATGGGTTGATAAACAAAGGTTCAAACTTGTTTTGTTGTTAATCTACTATCCACAATACAATCCTTGTGAAAAAGTCATGAGAGAGTTTAACAGGCTTTTCTTTGTTTATGTAAATGATAACCTCAGAAGTTGAATCAATTGGATCCAACAAAGATATGACTTCCAATGTGCTATCCATATGCTTGACTTTCAATGTGCCATCCATCTGCTTGGCCATTTCAGAGAGCATTATCCTTTCCTTATAAAGACTCCTTTGACAATTATTGGAGAAAAAATTGATTATGAGATGGATGTTTTGATAGCCCAAGAAAAAAAAAGGTAAAAACATTAGAGAGGTAATGATAAGCTGGATCAGTTTAATGAAGATAATATTGTAATAGTGAGAGAATGCTGATAGCCAGTCTGAATTAAATAACTAGAAATAGTTCAATACCTTTACTCATTTTTGGTGACTGTAACATGGGTATGAAAGGTTCAATAAAAATACATCTGTTTTAAAGGGTCTTAGGTGCAGGAAGGGTCTATTTCCCAAAGATGCTTTCTCATTCTACACCAAAAAATGGAAAATCCTTATTGAGCTCACATACTATTCACCAGAACTAAATTTTGTTGTGGATGTTAAACTTAAAACTGTGGTTTTCACAGACCATAAGGCCTTGCACATTGACATTTGACATAGATTTAAATTCAGGTCCACCCATAAATATGGGACTAAGAAAAACTATTATATATTTCTTAATAGTTCAGACTATTCCCATAGCTCTTGTCTTAGATGTTTACATTTACCTATTTCAAAATAAATATTCTGATTCTGGACCTGGTTATTGCTTGGACTGCTTTTGTTGAAAATTTTATTCATAAACAGATTTACTTGGGAATTCCTGTGGACTCCTGAAATTACTATCAAAAATGGATCTGATTGCAAATCATTTGGACTTGAGCTCTGATGAACTCTGTGGCATTATCAAATTACCATATTCAAGCAACAATATCATTATGCACAGAAGGCCTTAGCAGAATACATTGCAGTAAAGTGAATCTAAAGTTTTTTGGATATTCAGCATTGATGGACCAGAAGCTATCTAGGGTGGGCACTGTATTAAAAAAGAAAGCAGGACACTCCCTCTTCCATACATATTAATGGAAAATCTCATATAGGAGAAAGACATGTTGATCATTATAAGAAATTATTTCAAGACAAAGCTTCAAAACCAGAAATCCAGAACAATAGAAGCATTATTATTATTGACAATACTCATTATCATGGATTTGCAACCAACACCATTCTAAATAAATTAAAATTGATCCTGAAAGAACTCACCCTGGACAATACCCAAGTTTCTTCTTCTGTATCTCAGCCATTATACCACCCCCAACATCCTTTACATGCTGGATGAACTGGTTGGAGGTTGCAAGATCATTGAGTGATGTTATTAGATCTTATTAAATCCCACTGAAGAAGTATCAACCATCTCCAGAACTGACAAGTCACAGGGCTATTTTGATGATGCCTTTCCTTATAAAAATTATAGTCTATAATCAAGGATTCAATCCAAGATCTCTAATTATTTCTAGTTTATCTCTCTCACAATTTGCATGTAGGGGTTGAGCCACAATTGATGAAGCCTCTATTTTCAAAATGATGGTCAAACATGTGAGACATCAGAGAAATTCTAGACCTATAGTTGTCCAATTGGACATTCAGGCTGCCTTTGACTTAGTGAACTTATAAAAATTATAGTCTATAATCAAGGATTCAATCCAAGATCTCTAATTATTTCTAGTTTATCTCTCTCACAATTTGCATGTAGGGGTTGAGCCACAATTGATGAAGCCTCTATTTTCAAAATGATGGTCAAACATGTGAGACATCAGAGAAATTCTAGACCTATAGTTGTTCAATTGGACATTCAGGCTGCCTTTGACTTAGTGAAGTCGATCTACTCATTGGCATACTAATAACTTTCTTCTCTATTCCTGAAACACTCTTATCCATCATGGAGAACCTCTTTTGCATCAAGGAGATTCTTGTTACAGTGGATAGTAAAATTGCTCTGGGTTTTTTCCCAATATCTCTATACCTCAGGGATCCCCACTGAGCACATTATTTTTACTGCATTCATTAATCCATTGGTTCTCAGAATTGAACAAGACCTCCCTGGGGTCTATATTTCCAGGCTTGGCAGGGAGGTAAATACCTGGCATATGTTGATGATGTAGTCATGCTACTCTCATCTACAGACTGTCTGCCAATTCTGAAAGACATACTGCATTGTTTTTCAAAACCATATTAGCTGTTTTTCAATCGGGACAAGTCTGCAGCCTGGAAGTTATCATCTGAAAAAAAAATTTCATCCCTTTCTATTCAGACTACAAAGGTTCCTTGGGTTTTCATTCATGATTTCTCCTCAGGACATGAGAATCTAATTATAAGACATGCCTTCTAAGAGCATAGAAAATACTCAAATTACTTTCTGGCATATACCTGTCACTTTATGGCAAATTCATACTACTCAAATTCCCTAAAATAAATTATTCCTTCCATCATCCTCCTAACCAAAACCTTCATAGAAAAAAATAATTCCCTATGTTCTGGATTTTTCTGAAGAAAGAAAACTGTCACAATCAGCCTCAGGAAGGCATGCCTACTTAAAAAACTCAATGGACTAGGCATGCATACCATCTTTTCTGTTCTAGTACAGAGAGCACATAATACACTTGTCACAATTAGAAGAATAATCTCAAAGGACTCATCTATTCCTGGTTTCCCCCATTATTACCTCACCACCTTGAGGACATCCCTACCTTGGACCAATATGGTTGTCAACTTGGTTACTAATGTTGGAATTGTTGTGGGAGCGATTAAGAATAAACTCAAATATTGGAACATTCATCAACTATTCTGTCAGTGCCTCATCAAAACCCCTACTGGTCTCAAGGTTAACAATGAATACATCATTGAACACTTCAAATTATAGAAGCTTTAAGCTATATATTTAGACATTTTAAAAATAAATAAAAGAGGGTTTGACAAAATACATACTAAATGTCAAATGTGCAGTCGTGAAAGTAAAACACTGTAGCACCCTCTATCTGGGTGCAAAATTCTACAGCAGTGTAGATCTGTAATCAATAGCTGGATATCATATGACAGAATTTTCAATATTCAAGACTGTATTTAAACCGGTGTTGTCTCAGTAATATGACTCTCTATCATACTGAACTATTCACTGTGGATCCTTAGGTACAATGTCATGTTCAGTAGAAATTCAAGGAATCTACTTAGCAATTTGTTGGGTATTATTAAAATATTGAAAGCAAGGGACTGCAAAATTTTCTATGTTAAACTCCATGAGGATACATGGGAAACACTAAATATTTCTATTTCTCAACCATTTATAGCAAATTTGTAAAACCTTTTTTTATAATAATTATGCCTTTCTTACTAATTTTTTTTCAAATGTCTCTAATACTAATTCTATTGGTTTTATCTTATCATCTAAGTACAAGTTATAATGTACCTAACCTTTTTATTGGATGAATAAAGTTCACCAATTGAATAATAATAAAAAAAAATTAAAAAAAACAAGAACTCTTGTTTTTTTTTCCAATGTCCATCTCAATTCCCCTACATATCTGCTACCATACCTACATATCCATTTATACAATTAAATACAATTAAAAATACAATTAAAGAGTTGTTTAAAGAATTAAATAATTTAAATGGCTTAAAATGTATAAAAACATAAAAATTCAATGGGTGTTTCTTGATCTTAAAATAACTAGAAATCAATGTAAACTATATTACTGTATGCCCATTAAACCAATAGTAAAAGAGGTTATATTTCATATAAATCAAGAGTGCCAATGTCACATAAAATGGCATATTATTTAGAAATAATAGTCTTTGTAAATATTCATAGGATAAAGCTAAAAATATTGATATGTATTCAAATGAATTGTTAAATGTTGGCTATGATTATAATCATATATATACTGTTATTAAAAATTTTAATAGGAAATATAAAAATAAAAATATTAATAATGATATTGATTCTCCTGCTAATAAAAAAATATGGATATGAATACCATATATTTTGAATGATCAAGTAAATTTATTAAAAAAATATATATAAAGGTATATATGACATTGCATTTTATGCACTTCCTACATTAAACAAATTAATAAATAACTCTAAAGATAAAACTTCATTTATAAATAAAAAATGCATTATTTACAAATGGATATGTATAAGGGGTAGTGTATATATAGGGGAATTGAGATGCACGTTGGAAAAAAAAACCTAAAGATCACTTGTTATTATTAAAAAGGGTTCAGAAAACAAAACAAAATTGCAAATTAAATAATGTTTCAGCATCCATTTTTATGACTATAATAAGTCATGTATTTATGGTTTTAACTTCAATTATAATAATGTAAAAATATTGCAAATTGAAAAAAATAACAAAAAGAAAGTAAAGGAAGCTATGCTAATATACAACACAAATAAGACTTAATTAACAGACAGGCAGCAAACATTAAAATCATGGAATTGTGAGAAGGTTAGTTGAAAAAGACTATGAGGATAGTTAAAAATGTTCCTAAGTGGATAAAATTTTTAAAGTTATATATTTACATATATCTAATTACTGTATTTATAAATATTCAATTATATGATCATATATATAAATATATATAATTAAATGTAATCGATTTAAAACAAAATAGAAACAGACAACTCACTATAAATAACAAACAAATATATATATGCACTGTATGCACAGATAATGAAGCTAGAAAATATATATTTAAAAGTGAAATTTTACTAAAATATAAAACTATTAAATTATAGAGAACCCTGCTTTCATTCCTTAATGGAATCTTTTCCAGATGTTGCCTTTTCCACAATCACATGTCTTGTGATGCACTATGACTTCTTTTTTATCTGAGTTAGGAATATCTCAGCCAGTATGCCTAGAGAGACATGTTAACCACTTTCCTTTCCCATTTCCCACCCTATATTTTTCCCATATTTTTCTTTACTATTTTGCTCCATCCCATTTCCATAACATCATGTTTGTACACTCTATGGCCTTTATATTTAGATCCCTCTTATCTTTTTTCAAATCCAACATAAAAATCCAAGAACTTACTTTCTGTATCATCACTTTGTTTATATTTATTCTCCCACAACTTTATTATATGTATCCTATCTGCTTGTAAGCATTTACATTCAGTTAGCAGAGACCTAATATTTTTCATGTCTTTCTTACATAACTTGCAAGCTAATTGATCCTTAAACAGTAAACTACTTTCCTTGCTATTATCATAAATTAACTCACTCCCAATATTCTGTTTACTTCTATATTTATTTAAACTCTTTAAATTCTCCATACTAGTTTTCCAGCTCTCTAACTCCCTTTTTTTTATTAATGCATTTATTCTTCTATTCCATTGTTTGCCACTATAAAACTCAACAATCCTCCTAATATAATTATTCCACCTTTTGTACAAGTATATAAACAAACAGTTTTTAATCCAAATCTTTTACATACCATACTAACTTTTGCCTGTCTTTTACTTTTAATCCAATTAAGAACTATTTTGCTTATTCTCTTACTATACATAGATTGCAATCTACCAAACATTTTCATTTTGCTTTTTCCATCTCTCATATAAAAGCTTGACAAGCTCATAGAATTGCCTTCTTTGAAATCCACACATCTATATCTAAGGCATGTCTTTCTACTTCTTTTTATACCTTTTCTAAGTTATCTAACACCTCTCTTTACTAACACATAATACATCATTGCCAAGTTAATCCTGTTGCTGCCACTCCCTTCTATACAATTCTTGTTACATCATATTTATTATATGAAAACAATGTTAATTTTTTTATCAGAACCATTCTTTTCTTTGCTTCATTTTTTTTCTCCCATTCACCCAAGCAATTTCTCTGATTAGTTAAGATGATTTCCAAATAGTTATACATACTCACCATATTTAACTTTATATCCCTAATAAAAAAAATTTTTTTTACTTTTCCACCAGCATTTATCACCATTATTTTTGATTTTTTTTCCTTAAATTGAATCCCCATCTTTTTACTCACCCTTACATATGTCTTCACATAACTTCCATATGTTTCCTACTTTCTGTGCACAAGAAGATCAGCAAATAAAAGACCTGATAATGTACACTTTTCCTTGCCATCTATTAGTGGTGTCTCTACCCCTCTTCTTAGTTTTTCTATTGTTCTTTCTATTTCTCTCAAATATAAAAAAACACAATAGGTGATATAGAGATCTTTGCCTTAGTCCCACCCGATTTTAACTGATTCTATATTTTCTAATTGATAAATGTTGCAATTATTTTCATACAATCTTTTAATAAGATCCACTAAAGCAGTGTTCTTCAACCCTTGTGCCGCGGACCGGTGCCAGGCCGCAGAAGTTTCTTACCAGTCTGCCAGTAGATTGGCAGGAAAGGTTGTAATTTTTACCCAATTAAAAAAAAGAAACAGAACAAAAACAAAATCTAATCAATCATACATAAATTAATTTGTTTTTCTAGTTATCACAGATGTTTATTGGGGGGGGGGGGGATAGAATTAAATTTTTGATTACTTTCTAAAAAAATTCAAAATTAAAAAAAAAGTTTTTTATTATACAGACTCCATATGTATATATAACTGCATTTTATATATTTAACATTGTTGTTTTGATCAGTTATAACAATTATGCTCATCTAAGGCTAAGCAGTTTATGTCTTTAAGAAAATTTATCTATAGACTTCTGCTGGGCCGCGAAACCTTATCATTATTTTTACCGGTCCGCAGGTATGAAAAGGTTGAAGACCCTGCACTAAACTACTATTCATTCCCAAATTTACTAAACTTACCCATAATCTATTTCTATTTATTCTATCATATGCTGTATCTATATCAATAATAATCACAAATAACTGTCTACCTGTATTCCTATTTATTTCTACAAGACACAAATAAACTATTTCCTATACAACTATCCATTCTAAAACCTCACTACATTTCTTTCACTATATTATTTTTTTCCAACCCTTTCACCTACCATATATGCAAAAACTTTATATAAGACTGATAATTGTTTATCTTTCTATTGCTTTTTCCTTTAAATAATAATCTTATTTATAAATAATTTTATTGAAAAACCATATGTAATAATGATACAATTGTAAATCAAAAATAATAGTTATCCATGTTAGTCAGGCAACCAAATGTTCTGATGTGGTTACTGGTGTTGTTAATCCAGCTTAATCAGGCTCCACGTGTTGTCAAATAAAAATCTGGAAGAGATTATTCTGTCCTTATGGCGAAATTCCTTTAGCTTGGAAATGAATGTGTCTTCAGGCTTGGGATGAGGAAAGGTAAATTTGTTGCGACATCTGGCCATCCAGATGGCAGAGTCTTGTGGTGACATAATCCCTGGACAGGAAGCAGCATTTAATATTTAAGATTTTGTTCAGGGAAATGTGGCAGTGGTAAGTAATGAAAGTTCTGATTTTGTCATATGCTGGGCAATCATTTATCATATGATCAAAGGTTTCACAGGTTCTATGGCAGTTATGACACATAGGATCTATATTCTTGAGGAATCTCCTGTAGTGCAGGAACCAGTTTGTCTGGAGTGAATTCAGGTTGATTTTTATGAGAAAGTCCAGGAACCTTGGCTCCAGCTTGAGATGCTTGAAAAACCTGGTGACCACGTGATTGTTACCACCGAGGTAAGGAATGGTAGAGTTTTGTGTGGGAAATAGCAGGCCATGAGCATACCAAATGGAGATTTTTTGTCTGAATACTAGGGTAGAGCGGCCATTGTGAGTGAAAAGGTAGTCAAGTATCTGATTTAGCCAGCTTATCTTTGCAGGTGGAGGTCTGTCTGATGGAATGACTGGTTGTTCTGCTACAATCTGGGGAAATTTCTTTTGTAGGATGTGGATCAGAGAGTGGCACTTTTGGTAGTATATAGAAAACGTTGCATGCAATGACATACCATTATTTTTACTATGTCGCTGCATGCGTTCAATTCCTATGGCCGCTGTTTTACCATTACACAACAGCCGTGCACAGATTCAGTTGATTTTTGTATTGAAAGTCTTTGTCATATTAATTATGGGTAGATAGTAGCTAATCTTTGCCATTACCTTGATATTGAGGAGAGAGATTTTCCCTTGCGGTGATAAATAAACCTTGGCAAGGTTTTTAACTGTGTTGGTGGTGGCTTCAATGATGGAATTCTGTATTTGTATCGACATGGCTTGCGGTGACTTGTATATGGGAAACCCCAAAAAGTTTTGGGGGTCTGCTGAGAAAGGTGATGATATCTTCTTGCCGGTGTTGATTTTTCAGGCCGATGACTTGTTGAGGTTGAAGGAAAGTTTGGAGGATTCAGAAAATTTTTTGATTATTTGTATGAGAGGCTTTAGATATTTTTGGGAGGGTAAGGTGACAAGGACATCATCCATGTAGGCAAATGCTTTACAGTGTTTCTTCAGCTGGGGTATATAGATTCCTGGAAGTTCTGCCTCAATCTGTTTAAGAAGGGTTTTAAGTAGAGTATAAATAGGAGACCGCTAAGTGGAGATCCTTGGGGTATGGATTTTGAAGGAATAATACCATCTGTAAAGAAACCATTCAGGGAAATGTGGACCAATCTGTTGTTTAGTAGATTGTCCAATATCTGAATGATTTGAGTAGGAATGTCTAGTGCTGAGAGGCAATTGAGCAGGATGTTGACATCTACTGAATCAAATGCTTCAGAGATGTCTAGCTGAACGGCAATGGATTTGTATAGATTCTTGGATCTGATATGATCACAGAGAATTTTTACCTCCCCGATTGCAGAGAGTGTGGATGAGCCCTTCTTTGCAAATTGCAACTGGGATATGTTGTCCAGAATAACATCCTGTATTTTCTCCTTGATCACACCTTCAATGACCTTTAATAGGATTGGGGTCATGGAGATTGGTCTTATGCTAGATAGAGCAGATGCGTCCCGGTTTTTCTTAAGAAAGGGGACCATCGCTATGGGATAAAGTTTGGGGATGATTTTTTTGCTGTTTGCAAGATGGTTAATTAGTTTTAATACTATGGGAGCTGTGAAATTCTCAAGGTGCGTAAGTATGAAGTTTGGAATGCCATGTAGTCCTGGCTGGACATTGGACGGTAGGGCGGAACAAGCGGTTTTTGATGTTTGATATTGTTATTCCATGTTCATTGTATTTTAATGTCTCATGCCACTGATTTGTGGGGTAGGTAACAGAGTTTGATAGGCGGTTTTTGAAATATGACTCTATTTGAATGAGCATTTGGTTGCCGGAGGTATGGCTACCACTGATGAGGAGGGACAAAGGAGTTTTTTGTTTCTTCCTTGCCCCCAGAGCCCATCTGAGATATCCACGTGTCCAGCAGTGTTGGCCAGGTAAGTATAACCTAGCAGTCTTTGTTGCTATTATTTCAGCAATCGCAGCTTGTTTCTGCTTGTACTGTGTTTTAAGTAATAGGAGGTTGTCTATAGTACCATCACTTGAGAAATTTTTAATCTTATGGTGAAGCAAATCAAACTCATTCATAAGAGTTGTTGACCCTTTATGTTTTTTGGTGTGCTGTATGATTATGGTTTGGAGGATGCCTGTGAAGGCGAACCAGGATTCCTCAGGATTTATGTTAAAAATGTCAATTTTTTCAAAGAGTATGTAGGCATCTGAGAAGACAGCTTCTGTGGCAGCAGCTTTAGTTATAATTCTGATTGTTTTATTGTAGTCTATGGGAGTGTAGGAGTCCAGATCTAGAGACGCTATCAGGGCAAGATGGTCTGAGAAGGGAATGGGTTGAAGCTTGGCTTCCAAACCATAGTGCAGCTCTGAGGTGTAAAACATTAGGTCAATCAGCATTCTAGAGCTCTTTGTATAGAATGAGTATGCATCAGCAAGGAAGAAACCTCTGCCATTTATGAATCCCCTGGCTAAGAGATGGAGGTATTTCCATGAGAACACATCATATTGCAGGTTGAAGTCACCCAAGAGGATTGTAGGGCCTGTGTTGTTTGCAGTGATGAGATTTATGGTGTGTATTATTCTAGAATAAGTCAATGGGTTGTTCTGGCAGTATACGTATATTGCAATGAATTCACTAGATTGGTATATAAGCTTGATTGCAATGAGATTGGCATCATGGTAAAGCACTTTATAGGAAGAAGGTGGTTTCCTGTTATTAATGATGATTCCTACCCCTCCAGCAGCTGATGTATTAGTAGACAGAAGAGTGAAGCCCAGTTTTGAAAGTTCGAGAATTATGTGAGGGTTGGAGTTTAGGTGATATTTGGTCTCTCCTAAGAATAAAATATGAGGAGATGTAAGATGGAAAAAATGCCTAATCGCATATAAACGGTCAGTAGAATTAATTCCCCTGATGTTAAGACCAGAAGTCTGAATTTTCAAATAACTGGAATAATACACGAGTAAGATTATTATTTAAATTTCAACAAGAATTTAAATAATAATCTTACTCGTGTATTATTCCAGTTATTTGGAAATTCAGACTTCTGTGCCATCTTATTAAAACATGATAATAGATTTAATTTTGCCCTACTTCCCAAATTTCTCACCATCTCTGCTACCAATATACTTTTCAACTTCTTCCTTGTCTCATTTAATTCATTTTCTGTAAAATTAATATTTCCATTACTATGTTCTTTTATGTTTGTTTCATCTCTTTTCACATCTAACATTTTTTCTATATCCATCATATATTTGTTTAATATTGTCTCTAATTCTCCTCTAGAGCTACAGTCTTTCTCCTCATCATTCAATAATACCATTTCTCCTCTCCCTACATTTCTTCTTTTAATATATTTACAAAATTTTTACTTCCATTTTTTTACTTTTATTGATATTCTCCAAGTATTTATTATTTAATTTCATTCTCTCTTTATAATTATCTATTTTATCCAATTCCATTAAAAAAAATAGTTTACTCATTTAATATTAACATCGTTTCCACTTTCTTCATTTTTATAGCAATTTTTTCTGCTTGCTTTTGCTCTCTTTTATATATTTATTACTTTTTATTATATTTATTCTTCTAAGTATTCTCACCTACAACTCTATTTGCCACTTTTTCTACTTTAACAAGCCGATCCTTATATTTACCCCCAACAAACACTTCTATGATTTCTTCTACTTTTATTTTATATTCTTCTAACTTATTATTATCATTCATTCTCTATCCACATCTTTCACTATCCTTTCTCCTTTACTACTACTACTACTACTACTACTATTACTACTACTACTACTACTACTACTACTACTACTACTACTACTACTATTATTATTATTATTATTAATTATTATTATTATTATTATTATTATTATTCACATTACTAACCATTTCTATTATAAAGAAATTATGATCACTATTACATACTATCTCTTCATTATCAAACACTTTAATTTTTCATATTTTATTCATTCCCTCTTTTTTTACTAATACATAATCTATTATGTGAGATATCTTATTTTTAGATCATCTGTATTTCCTGCACCCTCCTACGACTAACTATCCTAGAGAAACTCCACCCAATGGGCATTATTTACATTATATTACAATAAATATAATTAATAAAATAAATATATAGACAAAAAAATGATTAAACTTATTACAATCCTTTTTTCCATAATCATAAAAAAAACCAATAGTAATCACTTCTTTTTATTTTAAGAATTATAATTCTAGAGTTTCTAATAATCTAACAATGTCCATTTCACCTCTAATTATGTTGGACTTTTAACCATGTTTACCCATCTGTTTAAATCTTCTTGAATACTTTCTTAGTTGAATAATTTTCTCGCAATTCATTCTATATCCAATATCCATAAAATGTGTATATGATCTTAATGTTATATTCTTTCTGTTAATTGCCCTATCATGCTTCTCATCTCAGTCAATGATGTCTTTCCTGTCTGACCTATATATATATATATATATATATATATATATAGGATATATATATATATATATATTAAAAAATTTGAAACAGTCAGCTTTTCAACCCAACTGTTTCACCTACTATATTCTATAGAAGTATTCTTTTATATGTAATAGCCACCAAATTCTCGTATATTATGCTAATATTATCATAAAAACTGGCTAAATTTAAACCTAAATGCTTTAACTATGTGTGTGTGCATATATCTCTAAATATATAGAGAAAATTGCATTTATATTCGTAAATCTATAAATGCACAGATATATATTTCTAATAATAATTAAATGAAAAACAAGTTGTATGTGTAACTCAAGACTACATATATGCTAGAAAAATAATGTTAATAGAATTTAAACATTGAGATTTCTTTATTTTAAAATATTTATTAAATTAGTAATATTTGAAATTATATATTTCTGCATATATCACTAAATTAAACGGTCAAGTTACATATATAACAAAATGTTTGTCCATAATTTTGGATTTGTTTTTCTAGTAATAGTGACACCAGAAAAGGCTATAAAATTGACCCAAATTATATTTAAAGTTAAAATTAGATTTAAATTAAAAAGATTGCATAAATTACTGCATGTCACAGAGGTTAAATTGATCTAATTAAAAGTAGACACAGCAGGCTTTCATGATTACTGGCAATAAGCGAGTAAGCTAAGAAAATGAATCTAAAAATAATATAATGAAGGAGAGGGTGTGTGTATTGGTATATAAGCTGCTGCAGCCATCTTTGAAGGACACTCTTTATGAATATAATTTTAATAAAGTACTTGAAAAGCATTGATGATTATCATGTTGGGGTAAAGGCCTAAAATCTTGCCTTCCGCCTCCAATAAGAAGCTGCCTAACATGGAGGAAGATGAAATAACAACTGTCACCAACTAAAGAAGTCCACGATGAAGAAATAACTTATCAGCAGAAAAGAGAAGAAATGGTAAATACTTCTTTAATTTTAAAGCTTCCATCTAAACTCAACTCTAAAATGCTAGCTTAACCTAAATCAATGGTCATAATAATAATGTAAACTAAACTTCTAAATGTAATTTTTATTTTGTTTCAATCTTTAAAGCTTGCCTGATTTAATGATTTCATAATTAAACTGATTTCCTATTTAAACTGATTTAAAATGACATGCTTTCATATTTAAAATAATTTAAAAATTGATTTAATATCTGATAACTAATTTAATAGTTTAATATTTGATAAATACTGATTTAACTGCCTTATGATTTTATCTGAGTTATTATTTGCATAAATAACACCTTTCATTTATTGATATAATTCCTTATTTGTTGGTTTACTTGCTGAATTTAAATATGATTGATTTAGTTATGTATCCATCCTATTTTGAATAATTAAAACTAATTTAGTTTTAACTTGCTAAGATCTATAATTTAAATGTTTTAATATAGATTTTGCTACGTATAATGCAAAATGATCTATTATAAAATAACTATTAAATTTCTAAGTCATTTTGTATATCTTAAGTTAATCATAATATTTTCCGTCATTAATCTTGTAAACTTAAAATTATTGAACCTGAATCAGTCATATTTCAGCGAATGTCACATAAGTTTCATTTTAAAAACAAAGCCAAATTTCAGATTTCACTTGCTTGAAATCTTATCTTATTTTAAATCTTACATTTCGTTTAATTGAATCTATGCCAAATCTTATTAATTTTAATTATGTTATTGTTTATGCTACAAGTATCCAAAACCGGGTTTTATTCATAATTAAATCATTAGTGAGATGTAATTAGATTCTCACGCATATATATATATATAAGTTCGTGTATATATGTAATATCGCATATATGGATGCACAAACCCAAAACTCTGTTTGAAATGAATAAAATATCTTAATTAAGATATAATTACAAATGTACAGTTATTCTAAGATAGATTTGCTTTTAAATATAATATTTAACCAATATTCAGTTGAAGTGATGAAATGCAACATAAATCTATAATTCTATATTGTAATTTCCCCATATGCTGTAATCCTCCTTAGAGAAATAAAAGCCTATATACTTGGATTCATAGATTTTCCTTAATAGTATAATTATAAATACTATCATATGAACTGATACAGGATAGTTTCATGAAGGAAACTATTATTTAGCATCTTCATTTTTATAATATGATAATGTTGTCAGTGGTGCGTATGTGTCCTTAAGAAATACTATGGTGTACTCACTTGTTGCTGTATTTCTTAATGGTTGTATGTGGTCATGATGCACCATTACTCTTAGTTCGGGCAATTTTCTTCTTCAGATGGGATTGGTATGCGCCTCCCCATTCTGCATCCTTATAATGGAGCATGAGACTCCATGGAGCATAAGACTCCCACATAAATAAATTGCTCAGTGATCTGGACTAAAGTCTCCTATTTCACAGCCATGAGTTCGGTCAAAGGGAACCATTATTTGGTAAAAATCTCATGAATAAGGCACATATACGAGATGCAGAAGACTCAGAGTTATATGTTTTATATACACCCTAGTATCTGAAGTCTAGTTGCCAATAATCAGTTCATCCCGCCATTATAAGTGTTATTTTCAGCTTTGATTTGAATTCGAATCCAATTTAAAATGTATATTAACTGTATAGAGAATATATTGATTATTCGTGCTTAATAAAATATGTTTTTTATAAAAATTTATAATCACTTCCACTAACTATAAGGCAAATCTAGATTCTATTATAGCATAAACTAGGCATAGTTAATCATGAGCAAATTCATTTGGTTATATAAAAGTAATATTAAAGCTCATGAAGATGTAAATTCAAATGTATTATAATTTCATCACCTGCAAGTGATAGATTCACATATATATAGCTAAATAAATTAATTATTTGTAACCTAGAAATTACAATCATCTGTGAGTGATTAAAACGCTATATATAAACCGGAAGTGCATAAATATTAAAAACTCAATTATTTTTAACTAAAAATTTCTAATCACCTGCGAATGATTTTATCTACCTCCTATATATGTAAACCAAGCCATGTAAAACTCAGCCATGATGAATTATATATCTAAACGATCACTTACCTGTGAACCCAAATTTAATGTAAACATCCCTTAATCACCTGCATGTGAGATCAAACATCTAACTATTGTAATATTGTTTTAATTATTATTTCAAAATTTAACTTCATTAAATTAATTTTAAATTTAGCTTTGTTTCATGTCTTAGTCTTGCTCACCGACTCATAATTATTCTATCAATTAGTAATTATTTTATTATTAGTTATTCAAAATCAGTCCATTATTTAATAATCATATACTAGCCACATAATACCTATATAGCTATACTAGATAGAATGCCAACTTTCTTTCAGTCTTTTGCTCTACTGTTGTTCTACTGCTGAAACATGATAAAGGAGAATACTGCTGTGGTCTTATATGTGTCATCCACAAGGTGGTAAATCTCTGAGCAATAGTAAAGGAACTAGGGTTATATCAGACATGTGGTTGCACTACCACATTCTGGTTGGCCTTGGGATGATTTACTAAAGTTCTAGGTTTTGTTACGTGAATGTACATATTTGACCATTACAATATATATATGTGTGTGTAAAATAAATAAAATGTCCGTTAATTAAAAACAAAATTGTAACTATAATTGAAATAATAAATTTAATGGTTTACAAACTATTACAAACAATCCTTAAATCTGCAGAAGTACTTTCAGTTAATTTTTTAAACCTGCCTTAACTGCCATTAAATTAAAAAAAAAGGCAGAAGCAAACATCATCAATTTAAATCCCATGAATCTCGTATTTTAATGTTAGCAGCTTGTTGATTTATTAAATGCATTTTATTCCTGTTTATAAAAATTGCCTCTTTAATTTTTCTTTTACTATGGTTTCTCTCTTCATGAAGAATTTTCACATTATCAAAATCAAATTTAAATTTGTATTTACATGTTTTTTCATGATCAAAAAAAAACTGAAGAAGACATTAAATCACCATTATTTGTACTTTTTACACACTTATATAATAATTCATGCTCCCTCAATCTCTTCTCAATACTGCACCTAGATTCACCTATATATTGTAATGATATATAAATATGTCGTTACATTAATTTAAAATAAAAACTTAAAAGTTCGCAAATAAAAGTAAAAAACTAAATGCTAAAATTAAAATGTTTGTTAAACGTATATACATTCGCACAGATGCCAAACTTTAAAAACATTTTTTAAAAAAAAAAAACAAATAAGTATTTGAACGTACTTTTTTTATAAAAAAAAAGTACAAGATTTAAAAATAAAAACAGGCATTAATTAATGTAATCTGTAAATGGAAATGATTGTTTATGAATTATCGAAAACCAAGCTAGCCTTGGGCTCTTGTATGATTAAAATGATCTGATGAAAGATAGATAAGAAAATAAAGAGAAATTAGCTTGACCAATGGAAGCACTAGGCCTTGGCTCGGACCCTAATGAAAGTAATAGATTAGTGATGTTTTGTTAATTGAATCCGTGTGGAAAATATAAAAGGGGAAATACAGTTTTTTCTAGAGTTCCAGAATTGTGTGTTTGAGAGTTGTGGTAGGACGCACATACAACACTCTCTATTTAAAAGAAAAAGGATTAGACTGTGATACCTTGAACCAGCTATTGCCATCTCCAGAACATTATCTTCCAATGGAGGCGTCGCGGAAATTAAAAGCAGAAACCTGGACTCTTCTACCGTAAGCTATAGTGACATGAACTCTAAATTGATAAATAATTAAGAACTTTCGTTCAAGCTTCTGAACTTCTATCTGACTTTTTTAAGTTTAAAATCAAATTAATAATGTTTAATTTTATATGTTTTCCGATTGATAAAAATCATTTCCATTTTTTTTTCTTCTCTTATTGTATAAATACTTTTTGTTTAAAATTTAAATGAGGGAATTTAAGGTTGGGTATAGACGTTGCATAGATTCGTTAGCGGTTGATAATGTTGTGGTTTTCACATTCGATTAGAATATATGTCAACGATATCACTGCAAGCATCTTACGATGAATGCTAATGGGATTTGTATATTCCCTATGCAAGTGACGTTTATCGATGACTTTGTATTTTGATCGGTTGTGTTTAATTTAAAATGTTTTTGATCGTGGAATCTGTGCAGCTGATCTATACTCAACATTTTAAAACAAATTTTATAAAATTCATTTGTGCGAATGTATCTAAATGTTAAATTTAAGTCGGGCGTGAATGGCTATATAGTTTTGTAAAGTTATATTAAGGGAGGGTAATCTTAGGTTATTCGTTTCATAGTTGAATTGGCTCAATGGATTGGATATATTTGTGTAATTAGTAGATGTAGTATGAGATCCGCTTTGGGCAGGATTGCATATATATGCCACACACCTTCTGTTTGCCTATGGATGGGTTGGTAAGTCGGCAGAAGACCGCAGTCCATTCCTATGAAGTTTTTTGTTTATTGTTCTACTTGCCAACAGATGTGACATTCCTGTTGGTGGAGAGTCAATGTCTTCTCTAATTCTACTTACTGTTCAGCTGTACTTTTCTGACAGTATAGTATTTTGTGTTGTCGTATCATGCTACATTGAATATATGAATGTATCAGATGGATTGGCGCCAGTTTGGTTGCAAAATTTGTGGCCTAAGGTTAAATCAGGGAGGAATATTTTCTTTTCAAATGCAGATCTATGTAGTCTATTCATACTTGACTATCTAAATAAAATATTAAACTCATTGAAACTTAGTTAAATGTAAAATTAAAAGTTAATATAAAAATCTAAAATGTTAAACTTATTCCTCAAAATTTAAATGTTATTTTATATGTGCGTAAATAAATATTTTTATGTGTTAATTTCTGGCAGTGGCTTTTATTTATTGATATTTAAGATATAGATTTTTATCTCTGCATCTCCGCTGAGCTAGTGACTTGGGCTAACGATCGGAATATTTAAATAAAGTGGAATCTTAACAGCGCATATCTGCCTACTCTATAAATTTTTCTAGGTTTAAATGCCTAGATGGCGCCCTGGTAGTTGCAGATATAGTTTGCGGTTAGATTCGATCTTCACTTTCATTTCGATCATTATAATATGATAGCATAAAATCACAAAAAATTTAATATATGACATTACTTTTCTGCTTGACAGGTATGACATCCTTAGAATTATTGATTAATTTATTAATATTGTTTGGAACATAGAATGAAACATTGAACACATTCTTATATACATCCTTAAAAAATTTCACTTGTGGATTTGAAATAAATGGAATAGATATCCATTGTTTACTATTAATATTCATTTCCTTTAAATCATTATAACTTTTTTAAATTGACATAAAGTATTGTTTATTTGTTCCATAACCAACATCAAGCAATTCCTTGGCAAATATCTCAATATTTTTTAGTTTATCACTTTGGTAACAACATAATTTTTTATTCTAAAACAAAGAAGATCTAAAACTTACCATCTTATGCATCATTGGTACTTTTGATTTACAGTTTATATATTCTCTTTTTTGCAGTGGCTTAATTATTGATTTATAATTTAATATATTGTTATCTCTTGTAATAATTAGATCTAAATATTTAATATTTTTATCCTGTTCCTTTTCAATAGTCCATTTCAAGACATTCAACTTATTTAATTATTCTACAACTAAATTTATACTATTAGTATTTCCACAAACAAAAACATCACCCACATAACTTTTGTAAATTTTAATATCTCCAAAAGTACGCATATTTAAGATACTACTCTCATATGTAGATAAAACAAAATTGCAAACTTGTGCACCTTAAGGCAAACCCATAGGCCAACCTTTAAACATTTTATAGAATTGGCCTTCAAAAGATGCAACAATGTTATCATTAAATTTTTTTAAAGAATCAACAGTAAACTTTATCACATATTTACAAATACTTTTACTTTTTAATGTATGTTCAATTATTTTTATGGAATTCATTCTATCAATAGATCAATACATTTCTGTAACATCCAATGAAGCAATAACATTATTCTCATCAATTACCAAATTTATAATACTATTTACAAAGTCAAACGATAAAGCAATAGTATTTCCCCTAAATCCTAAAAAGTCATGTACAAGCTTACCAATATATTTAGAAGTCTGATACATAAATGAAACACCAAAATCTATCATAGCTCACAAAAAACATACATTAAAAAGTAAAAGTATTTGTAAATATGTGATAAAGTTTATTGTTGATTCTTTAAAATTTTTTAATGATAAGATTGTTGCATCTTTTGAAGGTCAATATTATAAAATGTCTAAATGGGTTTGCCTGTAGTTGCACAAGTTTGCAATTTTGTTTTATCTACATATGAGAGTAGTATTTTAAATATGTGTACTTTTGGAGATATTAAAATTTACAATGTCTATAGTTGCACAAGTTTTCACTTTCGTTTTATCTACATATGAGAGTAGTATTTTAAATATGTGTGCTTTTGAAGATATTAAAATTTACAAAAGATATGTGGATGATGTTTTTGTTTGTGGAAATACTAATAGTATAAATTTGCTTGTAGAGGAATTAAATAAGTTGAATGGCTTAAAATGGACTATTGAAAAGGTAGAGGACAAAAATATTAAATATTTAGATTTAATTATTACAAGAGATAACAGTATATTAAATTATAAATTAATAATTAATCCACTGCAAAAAAGAGGATAAATTGTAAAGCAAAAGTACCAATGATGCATAAGATGGCAAGTTTTAGATCTTTTTTGTTTTGGAATGAAAAATTATGTCATTACTAAAGTGATAAACTGAAAAATATTGAGATATTTGCTAAGGAATTGCTTGATGTTGGTTATAAAATCGAACAAATAAACAATAATTTATGTCAATTTAAAAAAAGTTATAATGATTTAAAGAAAATGAAGATTAATAGTAAACAATGGATATCTATTCCATTTATTTCAAATCCATAAGTGAAATTTTTTAAGGATATATATAAAAATGTGTTTAATGTTTCAGTCTACATTCCAAACAATATTAATAAATTAGTCAATAATTCTAAGGATGTTATACCTGTCAAGCAGAAAAGTAATATCATATATCAAATTTTTTGTGATTGTATGCTATCATATATAGGTGAATCTAGGTGCAGTATTGAGAAGAGATTGATGGAGCATAAATTGTTATATAAGCATATAAAAAGTAAAAATAATGGTGATTTAATGTCTTCTTCAGTTTTCTTTGATTATGAAGAAACATGTAAATATAAATTTAAATTTGATTTTGAAAATGTGAAAATTCTTCATGAAGAGAGAAATGATAGTAAAAGAAAAATTAAAGAAGCAATTTTTATAAACAGGAATAAAATGCATTTAATAAATTGACAAGCTGCTAACATTAAAATACGAGATTCGTGGGATTTGAATTGATGATGTTTGCTTCTGCTTTTTTTTTTTTAAATTAAATGGCAGTTGAGGCAGGTTTAAGAAATTAACCAAAAGTACTTCTGCGGACTTAAGGATTGTTTGTAATAGTTTGTAAACCATTAAATTTATTATTTCAATTATATATATATATATATATATATATATATATATATATATATATATATATATATATATATATATATATATATATATATATATATATATATCATATTGCAAAGATTATAATTAATTTTATAAACCCATCTGACCCTTTAATATTAACCCTATTTTTTGAATTATACATTTATTTTCCTAAAGATTTATATTTACTATTTTTCCAACCTATCAATGTCTTATATAAATACTCTGAATATGAAACTGAAACCAACTTCCTATTTGTATACTCCTGCCTTGTTCTCTATTTTGCATTGTTATTATTTTTATTTCTGAAAATATTTTTAATATCTTTTCTTTTATATCTCATCCTAACATAATTATTCACGTGTTACAATTTCTGCTCAAATGATTCTTTTATATTCCATGTTAGCCTATCATTTTTTAACTTAAACCCTTTCAAAGCTGCTATTTTCTTCGACCATGCATGATGTGAACTTGGATCAATTATAACACTTTTTTCTTTATCCTTAATATAATGTTTAATAAGTATTTGACCAATAATTTCTTTTCTTAAAGAATATCAAAATACTTTAATTCCTACTACTCATTGTTATTGTAAACTTAACATTGTACTTTTTATTGTAAATTTCCTTAAACGGATTGACAATAAATAGTTCTACTATAGTGCAAGGCAGGGATATGCAAATAGGAAGTGAATTTTTATTCCATATTCAGAGCATTTATATTAGACATTGAGAATAAAAAAGTTACCTGATAATATTAAAATAGATTTGAAAAATTGTAAAACTTTAGAGAAATGGAGGTGTAGTTCAAAAAAGATGGATAATATTAAAAGGTTGAATAAGTTTCTAAAATTAGTTGTGATCTTTCCAATATGACATGTGTAGGTCAGACATGAAAGACTACCAGTGAAAGAGGTAGGAGCATGAAAGGCAATTAACAGAAAAAATATAAGATTAGAGTCATATATACATTTTTTGGATACTGAATATAGAATGAATAGTGAAAAATATATTCAAGTAATGAAGTATGTTAAAAATTATTAAGAAAAAATTTATTTGTGAAACATTGCATATTCAAAGGTCCAGGACAATTAAGAGTGAAAGGGGCATTGCTAGATTATTAGAAACTTTAGTTATAATTTTTAAAATAAAAGAAAGTATTATTATTATTTTTAGATTATTTCGTATATATATATATTTATGGGGAAAAAAAGGATTGTAATAAGTTTAATCATTTTTATATATATTAATGTATTTTTACTAATTATATTTATTATAATGCAATGTAATCATTCCCATTGGGTGAAGTTGCTGTGAGATGGGTGGTCAGTGATTGTGTTAAAAACATCTTAGAAAGATACGGTTAAGAATAGAAAGCCAGGTCGATATATTAAATAATTTTTTATTATTTATAGTGAGCTGTCTGTTTCAATTCGTTTTAAATTGTTTTTAGTTTTAAATATAAAAAGCAAGATTATGAACACATTTTAATATTGAAATTTGATCTTTTAAAGTATATATATATAATATTTAAATACAATTAATATACTTGGAGATTAGATGTACATAGGGAATTTGAACACAAACTTTCAAGCTTCCTTCAGCTATCCATTCTACCTCAAACAGCTGACCACACACATGTGAAAAAGATAAATGATCTCCAATATACATATTTCATGTTGAACCAGCACTCATCAGTTGGTCCAAACCATCAGTGCTCAGTTCGTATTAAGATAGCAAATCTTCAAACTTTAATGGTCTGTCTTCAATCGTCTCCATCCACCAACTCTCCAGCCATGCATACCATTAAAAATCTGATGATGCAATGCTCATATCCTTGTTGATGCCAATATTGTTATCAAACCCATGTTCATCTTAAGTCACTCTGACCCTCATATATATGACCTTAATATATCCATTTAAATACATAGAAGGATAGGCAGAATTCAGGCTGAATCTTCAATAAATCAATACTAGTATATTGTAAACACCAAACTTTAAGATGTAATTAAAAAGGATTTGAACTTACACTTTGAAGTTATCTTCAGCTATCTACTCTATTTTATATAACTAATTTACATGACTATATTCATGTGAAAAAGATAAATGATCTCCAATGTACATATTTCATGCTGAATCAGCACTTAGAAGTTGATCCAGATCATCTGTCACACACACATATATATATATATATATATATATATATATATATATATATGGAAGGTGATGATCTAGATCATCTGAAGAGTGCTGACTCATCACAAAATATATGTGTTGGAGACCATTGATCCTTTTCACGTGTGTGTGCACATATGTATCAGTTGTATGAGATAGAGTGGATATTTGAAGGGAATTTGAAACTCTGTGTTCAAAACCCCTATATTATATCTAAGCTGCAAGTATATTAATTATACTTTCATTTAAATATTACAAATTTATTATGTAAATTACCTATCCTTCTTCTGCTTATTTAAATGGACAAGGTCCTATACATGAAAAGTCAGACTGACTTAAGATCAGCATGAGCATGACAATAATATTGGCATTAACAAGGGATTTAGATGTTGCATCATCAGACTTTCAATGATATGAATAACTGAAAAGTTGGAAGATGGAGTAGATTGAAGTCTGTCCATTGAATGTGAAGATTTACTATCTTAATATAAATTGAGCACTGATTGTATATATGTGTGTGGGGTATGAGGGCTGATTCAGCTTTAAATATGTACATTGGAGATCATTTATCTTTTTACATGTGTGTGGTCATGTGTATTGGTTGTATGAGATGGAGTATATAGCTGAAGAAAGCACAAAAGTCTGTGTTCTTTTATATTATACATATTATAATATTACAGAGATGTTCTGGAGTGAATATGAAGTAATGAAAACTCATCATCATCAATCCCACTTAATACATTAATGTAGTAAAATATACAATAAATATAATGAATATAATAAGTATGAGAGGTGAGCAAAACAAAGATTATCTATAAGTTCACCAGCATTATAAAGAATAAGAATTATTCATCATCATGAATAATCAACAATTAAAAAAATCAATTGTCAAACTTGTGACTGGATTTGAAATGGGTGTATAATAAACCAGGTTAATTATTTAACTATGAAACTTATGGCAGCAATACAACCCAATAATTTTGATGCACAAACTTAAGTGCTAATTCATAAGAATATAATAATTAAAAAAATATGTTGAAATACTAAAATATTTTGATCATTATCAATGCTCTCTTGATACCTATTAGCATTAATGTACTGGCCTACTATAATTATTATTCTTAAAAAAATAGTAATCTGAATTATAAAATAAAATGTAGTTTCTAGACTTTAAAGGATATCCCTTTGCATCAATCAGGATTACAGAAAAGCAATAAATTTACCTGGATGTCCAAAAACAGTAAACATAAAACCCAATATATATAACTGACCATTATGCACAAATCCAGCTCAGAAAGGAAGAGATCTATAAGTGTTATTGTGAACAAAAAATAATAGTAAAGTGTAATATTTAAAATCTAGTCTAGGATAAAATAAATTCTCTGGAATAACTTAATAAAATACAAATTTATTAATAACAACAAAATTTAATTAAGGTCTGTTGAGTACACTATAAATTCAGCATTCTCATTTTGATTAGAATAATATAAAAATACTATTATATTGTGATTTAAATATCTCAATAGGTTTCATAAAACACATCTATATATAAGCAATCAGATATGCTGCAGAATAATTTTAAAATTAACACATCTTTGAATTGTTGTAAATCAATAATAAAAATTATTTTTTATAATACATAACAATTAATTTTAACATATATGTGATTGATGACTGATTTTAACCTTTCCACCATGCAGCTATAGACTCTCACATTTCAGCATTTTTTGATGTTTTTCTTTGTCTCACAAGTCAATATAAAATATATGATTAAATGATTGTTACTTATTTGAAAATAATAAATTTGACTTCATTTGTTAGATATTTCTGTTTATTACTGAAATAAATTTTAAATGTTCACATTTTGTTACTGTAAATATTTAAAAAATGAGATTGTCATCAAAACAAAGAGTGCACATGCCATTGTTTTTAAAAAGATTATTTTCAGTTTATAAAATCAACAAAATATTTCTTAATTCTTATTAGTCTTAAAAATCAAAATGAAAATTTATTTATTTCTCTTATATTTAATGAATTATGCTTTAAAAGTTTAAAAATATAACTTCCGCTTTTGGCAGCCATCTTTGCAACTGGTCTTACAAAAAGCGTCCCTTAGCGATTCAATTTCAGGAAGATAGGGATGATTGTCCCCTTACCTTTACATTTCTTATTCAAGGTAAGTCGGTTTTAATCATTATATATTATGGAAAGTGATAATATAATCGATAACTCACAAATTAAGGTTAGCCCCGATCTCAGCATTCAATCTAGCAATGCAGTCATCGGTCGTAAATTTTATAGTCTTAGATCTAATCTAAATTCATCCAAAATAACTTCTACAACAAATAAAAACCCACAAACCAATATTTCAAAAGAAAACAGCATCACAAATATCAACAAAAGTTTAGAAAATATTCAACTTACCCCTAATATAAGTAATAGCATTAATATCTCATCAAGCGAAACTATTGAAATTCTTAAAAATTCAAGTAAAAACCAATCATCACCTCTCCGAAGACTTTACGCACCCTCAGAAGACTCTAATGAGCAATTTACTTTGCCCAATAATACCCTGGAAACCATATCTGATAACAATAGACAAAATTACCAACAAGATGATTTCGTGAATTTTTAAAGTAAAAACTTTTCCACCAGAGGTCAACAAAACCAGTGCTGTCACATTACAGTTTGTCAACAGTAAATTTAAAAATCAAAAAGAAGAAATAAATTTTAAAACCAATAAATCACACTCCAAAACAAACAAAGATTATAGCGCAGAACAATCCATTGCTACTTCAGCTAACTTACAATCTAATCCAATTTCTTCAATACCAATATTGAAAAATTCCTCTACGTATGCAAATATCGTAAGGTCTAAAAATTCTGAGAGCATCTCCAAAAATATTAAGGCCGATAATTTCAATGAACTATATTTGAATATCTCAGAACTAGACATAGAACAAGAATCAAACACTTTGGAAAATGTCTCATTTAATATAGACGAACTTAATGACGACATGTTCCTAAAAATAAATAATGAGTTCAACAAAACGATTCCCAATAGCCTATATAAATCGTTTGCTAACTACTACAGCGATAAATCGTTAATATTAGCTATAACAAATCAACAATGTGCTCTATATAAGTTCCCTCTAGAACAGCTATACAGTCTAATCAATCAAAAACAATTAGGCAGAGGCATTCATATGATTCTTAATCATCCCAATGACCGCTATGTTATCGTTGAGTTTAAAACGTGGGCAGACCGTATGAACTTTAAAAATAAATACAGATCTTTAGGAAATTTTATACTATGCTCCATAGATATGAACCGTCCTGTTACACTATCTGGCAGAATCCAAAACTGCCTTGCCCACTTGAAAGAACAAGAACTACAAGACATCCTTATTAATTATGGTTCAGTTAGCAAATTTAAACACCTATTAAACCCTCACTGCGAAGATCAAATACTGTCCAATACAGTTATCTTCACACTTACATTGAAGAAAAACATTATACCCACTGACATACCCACTATTATTACTGCAAGAGGCTCTCCTATGGTTTTGACTTTCAGGGGAGTACATCCACAATGTTTCTTCTGCCTTCAAAGAACACACCTCATTAAAGATTGTGCAGCAAGAATATGTACACACTGTGGTATTAAAAAGAATAAAGTTCACAGATGTCCTGGTAGACCTACTAACACGGCTTTCACCTCCTTAAATAGACAATCACCACATGGGCCTAATTCAATCAGCAACCTCACAAACCCAGACAACCTGAGTCAAATAAATCCTCCAACAAACTCTTTCACATCCAAACCTATCTTTCAAAATGAAAATATTCAAGAAAGAACAAACGACAACCTCTACACTAATAGTAGTGAATCAGAGATCCAAGCAATTACATATACTGCACCTAAACCAATCATTCAAACCGAAAAGACTAAAGATCTTACATACGATACATATTATACTAATGCTGGAGAAACAATACTAGGCCAAACTCTTGACACAAAAGAAGGCAATATGACCAAACCACCTGACGAGAGCAAGGAAAATACAAGCGATGAAGAAAATACATTCAAAAAATTTCAAAACAATCCATCCATAACAACTCCCACTCAGTCTAAAACCACTGATACATCTTCATGTGGGTCAGTTAAGTCCAGTAAACCTAAACAAAGTGATCCACAAACTGTCCTCAATTCTTCAACTCCTGCAATAATTAACCATCCAGATGAAAAGACTTGTCAAACACACAATCCGAAAGTCAGCATAGTTAATGTTTCCCAACAGTTACAGCAAACCGAAAATGACTCAGGTCTAAAATTTAAAACAAATTCCTATAACAATAAAAAAACACTTTTATCAAAAGAACAGGAAAATGAAAAAAACACTACTAAACTTAAAAACCCTCAAAAAACCGACACAACAAATACCCAAAATACAATAAAGAAAATTAAAAGAAAATCAATTCGTTCAGATAAATCAAGCTCTGATGATGATAGCACCCAACTGATACATTACTCACCTCCACCCTCTAACAAACAAATTTCAGATATATCAAGCACAAAGCCTCACAAATCCATAGAAAAAAAGAGGAAAACCATGGATCCTACAACCATTGCTACCATTGATCTTTCTGATGAATCTCAGACAGATTACACTACTTCATCAGACACCGAAGACTTCATGGATGCGTTTCCTCAACCAACAACTATATCACCAATCCATCCACAAATTCAATCACAAGACTCTGATTGCCAAACAACATCAGACCTCATTAACATGGAGATGTCCCACATTGACTTGGTACACTTTGCTGAGGACGGTTTGGATTAATCTATCATGTTCTGCAAAATTGCTGGCATTAACATTCGCGGCATCAACTCAATTGATAGAGTTCTAGCTATTAAAAACTGGCTCTCACTCTGCTCCCCTCATATACTTCTTATGGGTGAAACTAAATATCACCATAAGACCGATCATAAAATACTATCTCTTCTCTCAACTCTCGGATTTACTAGATTTTCCATAGGCCATTCTGCTTCAGGTGGAGTCGGTATTCTGCTCAGCAAGTCAACACCACTAAACAGTTTTAGCATTCTCTTCCTAGATGCCAATATTATTATCATAGAAATAGACTATTGGGGTTATCCGATCATCATAGCTTATATATATACAGCCAAAGACACCTCTCAATATCTAAAAATAATCCACATCCTAAATGCCATCAATGCTAACAGAGCCTCTCCTACTATACTTCTGGGAGACTTTAACACCACATACAATGACTTCAACAAGAGATTTTTGTATCTAATAAATCACAGATTAATGTGTGGAGAGGGCTTCTTCCCTCCCGAAGCCTACTCTTTCTATACTAAAACTAAAAAGTCACTGATTGATTTGGTTTACTACACCCCAGACCTCTATTTCAACCTTGATGCAGCCTTGGCCCCTGTTGCTTTCTCTGATCATATGGCTCTAATCTTACAACTTACACCTATTTCAATCCTTGCACCTATTGATGGACCTGGTAAAACCATGCGCATGATCACCCAATCAAATATGACCGAAGCGATAGTATCTGAGGCATACATCCTTTTCCAGAAAATAAACATCCTTTCCCTTCCTGCTGAAAGGGCTGGTTTTCCTTCATCGGAATACTACAATCCATATTAAATCACCACGCCAGGAAAATCAAAAGACCTAATGGCCTTCTAAATGATCTAACAGACATTAATATACAACTTCAAGCTTTACAGCAAAATTTCACAAATACAGAAAAAATCATCTTCCTTAAAAATCTCTACAAAATCAAGCAAAAGTCCCTTGCAGAATATATATCCATCAGAAGAGCCAAATGTTTCTTAGCACAACAACACTGCTGGACGAGAGACTACCTTAGATGGGCACTGGGGTACAATAGAAAACAAATCACTCCCTTATCCATTAATTCTAATGGAACCAATCTCGTTGGCTTTCCAATGATGCAGCACATCAGCAAACAATTCTGCCAATTAATGCAAAAAGATGGAGCTCCTCCCATAAACAGCTGGTTGGATGCTGGTGACCCCGGCAAACATGGCATCACAGAAATCCAAATCAAAAAGAAGATAACATCTCTCCCTGACGGCGTTCATCCTGGCCTTCATGGCATCCAAAATTTCCTTCTCAAACACCTCAGTCAATTCGCTGTGCCAATTATTAAAAAAATGATTGATCACCTAGCCTCCGGCAACCGAAACATAACAGATCTTTACCCAGTGGCACTCGTGCCTTTTATTAAAAAAGCAAATCCACTAAACGACATTAACAATATCTGGCCAATTTCCATGACCCCATTGCTTATCAAGATAATTGAGTCAGTCATTAAAGATCAAATCCAAACTCAAATCCTTAGCCATATCTCGTCAAACCAATACGGAAAAAAGGGATCATCAACCTCACATGCTATGTCCAATGTAACTGCACTATTCAATTACATCAGAGGACATCATAAATCAAAACCTATTGCTGTCCAGCTGGATGTTGCGGCAGCATTTGATTCAGTCCAGATAAATATCCTCCTGGATATTCTGTCGGAATGCGACATTCCAGCCGGGATTGTTCAGATGATCAGCAATCTGCTCAACAACAGAGAGATTTTTCTCTCTCTTGATGGCAAGATCACACCAGGCTTCAAGCCATACAAGTCGATCCCTCAAGGATCTCCACTCAGTGCCCTTTTCTTCACAGCATACATCAAACCTCTTCTGATGGATATAGAAAAAAACCTCCCTGGAATTTTCCTTCCCTCTCTCAATAAAAACTTCAATGTATTTGCATATATAGATGACATCATGGTTGTTCTTCCCACCATTAAATACCTTCCCCATCTCATGAACATCTTAAACAGAAATACAGCGAAACTTGGCCTACAAATAAACTTTAACAAATCTTCCATCTGGAAGATTATGTCTGGTAAACAAATTAACTCTCCCTTTTCTGCAAAACCCCAAAGATACCTAGGTTTCCCAATCTTCAAAACACCAACTGCAATGGCAAGAGAGATTCAAGATGCAATCCTCCATTCAACTGAAGCCATCACCATGTCACTCTCTAGAGTATACCTTTCATTATATGGAAAGGTTGGCCTCCTCAACATGATCATAATGCCAAAAATCTCATATTACCTTCCATTCGTAAAAATGTCTAAACAATTTCAAAATAAAATCAACCGATTATGTACCAAACTTCTTTGGAGAGGAAGGACAGTTGCTATTAGCTTGCGAGGCATCCAACGACCACGCAGGTTCAATGGACTGTCATTCCACTCAATACAAGCAATAATTTTACAGAAAACCCACAACACTCTACATAATCTGATCCTCTTCTGTGGATACTCCAACATTATTAAAAAAATTACACCGACAGATCATCCTCCGCCCTCTGCCAGTTCATGGATAGCCTCCCTAATAGACCACCTACAACTTTATAACCCAATAATGCCCTTTAACCTTAACAAAAAAATCACCTTATGGGAAGCATACAATATAATCAACTATAATCAACAGCCCATAAAAACCAGCCTAAAAGTAACCAACCAAAGACTCATTTCACACTTTAAAAGATGGAGTCTGGAACCCAAATTCCTTGACTTCATCATTAAAATAAATCTCAATGCGCTTCCCACGAATTGGTTCCATTATCACCAAAGAGGTTTTGCCAGCATTGACCCTATATGTGGTCTGTGTGCTCGTGAAGATGAAACCATAGACCATATTATACACCGGTGCCCAAGACTTAAAACACTGAAAGATATAATTATAATCAATTCCAACATAAGACCTGATATGATTTTCTCACTTGAAAATGCCATTCGTAATAGGTTTTTTTCAATAATAAGGCTTTCTACCTTTGTCCTATATTCCATATGGATAGTGAGATGCAAAACTCTCATGGAATTACCCCCACCACAAATCATACCATTATTTTATCAAACACTCAAAAAAAATCAAGAAACGTGACCAGCTCCTGTCCTCCAGTAAAGTCTTTGATGACACCTGGTCTTTAACTGCACTTTCCTTTTCCTGATTATCAACTCCAACCTACCCAGCATTATAGAATAGGAAATTCTAAAAGAAAATATTTATGTTTATATAAAAAATGCTTATTCCATTAATCAAGTTATTAGAATCTCATCACTATACCTAACAACATAAGAGTATAACAACTGTACTCTCATAACAAAATCTAGCCAGATAACAAATAGAACATTATACCATCATATTATTGTGCAATTTATTCATTTATCTATCCTTTATTAGTATGTAATCACTATTTATTGTTAATAAAATTTTTGTTGAAATGAAAAGTTTAAAATATTTGAATATTTATTGCAAAATTGCAATATTTTTATACTCATAAGTATAAGTAGATTTCTGACATAGAAGCTAAACTTGTGAATTGCTTCAGGCCATGTTTAGATTTGATGCTAACATAACATTGTATTTTTAAAAATAAAGTATTTAAAGTCAAAATAAGTTATTAACAATTTATATTTCTTGATATCTAATAAATATAGTGTAAATTATTGTAAAAAAATCTAAAATAGTAATAAATTCACAAATAAACACATTTTTGGTCATTGGAACTATTTTCTTTAAACAATGTTGTAAAATGCTGAACATTTTACAGCTTTGGCAACAGACAATGGCTGAACATGTCAGAGCAGGGCTTATGTCTTTTGTAAGAGTGGGAATTTTCAATTTCCCACCTTCTGGTGCAAATTTTTCAGCAAAAATTATATATAATAAAATATATACCATTTTACATACATTTTAACATATAATACTTATGAAAAAAATTCATCTAGGGGCAAATTGGTCAAAAATGAAATAATTTGCAAGAATCGATCCAGAGGTTAATATATTTGGGTCTACATAGTGCACATTCAAATGTGTGCACATACTGGCATTTATATCTTAGGATATTTCATTTGTTAAAAAATAATAAACTTATTAAACCATATTATATTTTCATATGTTATAATTAATTCAATGTCAAAAACATATATACATAAAACCAATGCACACATACATGTGTATTACTATTTTCTTCTTACAAATCAAAGTTATTAATACATTTTAATGAAAAGCATTATTTATATATATATATATTGATTTTTCCACAGGCCTTCATAAAAGTTTTTTTTTCCAGATTACTCTTTATTAATTGTAAATATCTAGAAAATTCTTTTGTTGTCTAATCTAAAAAGATTTCTGGAGTTTTTCTTTTTTAATAAAGTAAAACTGGAAATTAGTTTTAATTGAATAATTT
Organism: Epiperipatus broadwayi; assembly: GCA_028023455.1. Lineage (NCBI taxonomy): Eukaryota > Metazoa > Onychophora > Udeonychophora > Euonychophora > Peripatidae > Epiperipatus > Epiperipatus broadwayi. The sequence continues at coordinate 2,815,481 of JAQFVV010006281.1, read as the reverse complement.
AGACAAAAGCTATTTACTTTTAAAAATCTTATAATTTAAAGATTTTAACTGAGAAGTTATTTCAATAAATAATTTTTTAACTCACCATCTAATGTCTGTTCACTGTAGCATAATACTTTTTTAGTAAGCTGACTATTTTTTGCAATCTCTCAGCAAACTGGCATATTCTAAAACAGTAAATTGACCTATTGACATTTTTGACAAAGATATAAATCAGGTAAGTGTTAGCATTAGTCAACTCCAGTCAGTCTCAATAATTTGATAGACATTATGCAGGCTATCTACTATATATGATAATATACCTTTTTTAAAAAATAAATATTTTAAAACACTTTTTAATGTTGTTTTTATGTTGCACTACTTTTGTATATTTCACTTTTTTCACACATTTAAGAAACTAATTAGATACAAAATTTGAGGACAACCTGTACTACAGTTTATAGTGGTTTACAGGTTAGTTGAAAAAAATCTGAAAATATCAGCATTATATGATCTTTGGTGTGTGATTGACACTACCTATTACCATAACAAAGCTATGAAAAAAGTAGATTAGAAATCAACAGAAATGAGAATTTCTGATTGATCTAGGGCTAAATAAATGAATACAAAAGTTTTGTAAATAAAAAAATGTAATGTTTACTAATTTGTTTACAAATTAAAAGTTATAATAAAATATTTTTGTAGAAGTCTTATTTTTAAATCAAAACCTATGCCACTAGTAGGATATTGACACTTAAAACAATTTGTTTTTAAAAAGTCAGCTCTTAAAAAATTCCTTAAGCAACTGAAAGTAGTTTTTACTGGGTAAAAATAAATCTCTTCTGTCAAAATGATAAAACATTTTTTATGATTTTAATAATGAATTTATTAACTTTTAGAATTTCTTTCCTTTTTTAATGATAACTAACCTTAAATATATTCTTCTTTTAATAGCATAAAATTCAAATATCTAATATTTCATTCTTCTGACTTTTTGAATAGAAAAATTATATCCGATGTAGCTATGGTCTATTGGTACAGGGAAAAATTTTATTTAAATATTTACATTCATATTTTATTTTTTTAAATGCTTATTTTTAAAATTGTTATAACTTGAAAGTTTATACTTTTAATAAATTAAATTAAAATTCTTAGTACATTAAATAGAAAAAGGTTTAATTGTAAAAATAAAATGTTCAAATTTGGAATGACATTTAATGTTATACTTGCTAGGTTTCATTCAAATAGACAGGTGTTTTTAATTCAAAGAGTTAAGATATTCTCTTTATAAAATTTCTCACATTTTTTATTGTGCATGTGACGGTAGATCTAGAATTGATATTAAAATTTTGGAATGAGGAATATTTTAAAAGATATTAGTTAAAATTGAAATGTCAGTGGCAATTTTTTTCTTCTTATCGACTAATTAATGCAAATAAAAAAAATTTTCCTTTCATTTGTTTATACTTAAATCATGACATGTTGTAATAACAATAAAATAATCTTTTTTCAAAAAACATGTTGTTGTAAGAAAATAGGTAACTAGTTGGTGACAAATCTATCATTTGGAAAACATGTTGTTGAACAATATCAAATAGAGGTAAACAGATCTGAAAATACAATTAAAGCACTTCAATCCATTTCAATTCATATAGTCTAGTCTACTTTAGTTTACTTGAAGACTCAACTTAAAAAGCAGTGTTGCAGTGATTCAATGCTTAGAAGAGAAATCGCTGATTAAAATTGTTTTCCACCATAACCCAGTAGCTATATCTTTCTGACTGTTTTACAATAATTTTTATTTCTTTATTCATAACAGCAAGTGTGATGATTTTATTTAACAGAAATATGTATGGCTAGATAACAAAAACCACACTAGCCAAAATCTCTGGAAAATGCAGATGAATTTAGAAACTAATGCTGAGGTTTGCCAAAACCCACCAGTGCTTGTTTTTATAATGCCATGAAGAAAAAACTGACAGTACTATAAGAATGACCCAAGACCTACTCATACTATACTATATCTAATGTCACCACTACTGTTGTATTTCTTCTCTAACATTATCAGTGCTCAAAGAGAAAAACTATAATCCTTAAAAGAATTTATGAAGAAATACAGAAATCTATTGCAAGAATAATATCTGCTATGGTATGGAAATATTTAAATATTTCACTGATGAGATTTTAAATTTATAGATATTATAAGGTTTTAAACTTAAACTAAAATTAAAAATATCTTTTATCACTAATATATTTAATATTTTGTATATGTATTAATAGTTGCAAATATATACACAACAATTTTATATATATTCATTGTCAATAAATTATTTTTTTTATTAATTCATTTAGTTCATGTTTGCATCTCAAACTTATTCCAAACACTTTTAAGATCCAGTATGTTTGTAATAGCCACAAACTTGAGAAATCATGCAATCCACTGGAGGACATGTGGTAATAATTTGTACATGATGATGATTTGGCATTAATATATTTTCCCAAAGTAAAATTTCTAGTTGGCAGGTTTGACACCTGAGAGTTTCATTTTTTATATTATTGAAACTGAAAAATAAAAACAGGTAACCCCATGTTTAAATTTCATCTATTTTACATAATTGATTTTTAAATGTGGCAATTCAATTTTGGTCAATAAATATTAATAAATCTTTAATAAACAAATGTTTAAACTTGCTACTCATTTATTGTATAAAAAAGTTTATTCAGTTGTTTAATCAATGTTTGTATAATAAAGAAGTATGCAGATTTAAACATTTGGTAATTTGATTGCCATATTTAAAAATCAATTATATAAATAGGATAAAGGTTAGTTTATTGGGTTAACAGTTTAAGTTGTAGTATGCAGTTAAAAGTTATCATATTATAAAAAAATATTCTAAAAGAGTTTTTTCAAATGGGTTTAAAAGGTTATTTTATGTATATCAATGATATACTTACTGCTCACCACCTGTTTTAGTACAACACATGTTAATGTGTTTTTTCAGTAGTTATAAATTTTCTTATTTTAGCATGTTTTGGGCATTATGATGGCACTGTAATCACCATATCTTTCTTATTTTGAGCCTAACTATAACATTAGATTACAATTACAGTTCTATTTTACCATGAAAATGATTTTAAAATTATTACTTGAAAAAAATCTGAAGATGTTAGCAGCAGATAATCATTAGAAAAAAGTCAGGATCTGCCCATTTTTGATCTCAATAGAAGTGAAAATTTATAATTGGTGGATTATTTAACTCAGAGGCAAATAACCCAAAAAAAATTGTTAGAAAAGAAAAATTATACTTTTTAGTATTTTGTTACATACTAAAGGCTATTTATGTAATATTTTTGTAAAATATTTATTTTAAACAAAAAATTATATGTGATTATAATTAGATATTATTTGAAAATATTTATTTTTAAAAAGAAAAGTCATTAAAAGTTTGTTATGAAAAAGCAGAGACAATTTTTACTTCATTACAACAATAGATTTTGTTAATATTGATAAAAAGTGATTAAATTTTTTTTAATAATAATACATTTAATCTTTAATTTTAATGTATAATTTCTTTCTTTAATGATAACTAATCCAATTTCTTTTGAAAATTCTCACAATTTTGAAATTATCTTTAGCCCAGATCATATAAGAATGTTAAATGAAGAAAGGTATCATAAAAAAGACATATTAAAGAGGCAATTATTATAAAAAATATTAACATTTAATATATAATGCATTTTAATGGGTAACTTGTTATTTTACATATATTTATGAATTTATGTATGCAAAAATAATACTGAATTTGAATGAAATAAAAAAGTGTATTTCCACAAAAGAATGTACTGACAATTAATAAATACTAAGATCACTAGCATTTTAAAAATGTAAAATAAAACACTGATACCAAATAATTAATGCAAAGCATGCTACCAATGTAAAATCTAGTAGCATTTCATTCAGCAAAAGCTGCTATTATATATATATATATATATATATTATATATATATATATATATATATATATATATATATATATATATTGTAACCTAGTGTTATTGACACTTGGTTTATTTAGCATTATTTCCACAGGAAAACAATGCTATCCTTTTGGAAAATAAAAAGATAAAATAATAATAATATTAAGTGATTAATAAAGTATGCTATTTACTCACTTTAACGTATTTTAAGCAAATAACTAAAAAATTTGGTAATCCAATATCATTTTGAAGAAGAGCATGAATAATTTAATTAAAATTTTAACAATAAGAGCAATTTAATATAGTATAAAAGCATATATTATAAACAGTAATTGATTTTGGATGGGAGGGGGAGAGTAGATGAATGTCTTGTCATAAAGCACAATAACTTCTGATAATTTATTTTTGTAGAAAATCATATTTAAAAGAAATATACATCACTAATTATTAATTAAGTATATTTATTATTTTTCATTATTTATCAAATTACTTTGTAATCCATGTAAATCATACGGAAATATATAACTGTAATAAGTTTTTTTTTTCCTTTTCTTTTGTTTATGTTATAATCAAATGATTATTTTTCTGTAAGAGGTCGCTAAAACAAGACTGCCAAAATTTGAAGAAAGTTTAGTCTGACATTAGTTTTACAAGGAAGAAGCAGTACTGAAATTCGGTAACAAATTTTTTATTATTTTTTATTGCGGAAATAAATATAAGTCCAGTAAATTTTTAATAATATCATGCATTGCTAATCCTTTTTGATAAGATATTCTGTTTTCTGTTGCCATCTACCTATTTTAAAGCTTTTTATACGCAAAAATATACTATCTTATGCTAAAGTTCAAAATGACCATATTAACTACAGTAATCACGGAAAGTGTCATTATATTTAAATTAAGCAATATAAGTAATTTCCAGGAAATAAACAATTATTTGTTAACTTTACCTTATTTAATAATCTTTTCGTGGTATAAAAGAAAAATTATAATTAAAAGACATATTATAAAAGCCAAGGAAAGTTAACTAGAAAATTTCGCGCTCTTTCTAAAAGAAATTGTCTGCGTTTGAAAATAATGTAAGTTCCCCATGTTAAAATATGTTTTATTCACTGAAAATTATCTAAAAATAATATTAATGATCAATGATATTTACTTATGCACCTGTATATTTTTTTAAAAAGAAAATATAAATTTTCTCAAGGCAAATATCGGAAAATTTGTAAGTGTGCATTTTACAGAGAATTCCTTATTATAGAAAAATTATAATTCCTAGAGTAGGAATAAAAACTACAAACATTATTGACTTAATTATAACCATAATATAATATGTTATATTATACATCAATTGAGTCGTTAAAACTTCATATACACGTAAGTCAGCTGCAGTCCTTATAATAATAGTATTTTGGAAAATTGCAATTATTTTATTCATAAGCCAGCTAGCTAAAAAAAAAAAAATGATACGTATCGCCAATAGTAAAAAGAAAAGAATTGTATATGTGATCGTTTATCGTCAAATATTCGTCATGTTAAAATATGTATTGTTTTCTTGGATCCCAAAATTATATCAGTTAATTCAAGGAAGAGTTAACATCCAACGCTGCTATGTTTTCTTTGCCTAATTTATTAATTGCACCAGAATGGAGGCAACTTTTATATAAATGAAATAATAAAATGTTTTCTATTTTAAATTTGCCTGAACTACGAATGGATCAAGTTCTTCATCTAGATAAATTGCCCAATGGAAAACATTTTCTAGTGAGATAATAAGCACTTGTTAAGTAATGTTTTTTTTTTACTAATTTGTAAAATTATGTGTATTTTTTTTATATCAACAGGTGAAAGGCTGTATAGTCAAGTAATATTTAAATGACCTTGTAATCATAAAGGTCCGTTTTCATGTAATTATTCTAGGTTAAATTTATATTTGACATGAAAAAAAATTTTTTTTTTATAAAATGTGTTTACTTATGATATGCAATTATGGGTATAAATTTATATGTTAGATGCGTAAAAGAAGAAAAATTTAGATACTTAATAGGTAAAATATCTAGTTAAAATTATCAGAAGTAATTAAAGAGAAGTGCTATATAGGATATTACTTATTTAAAGTTTGAAACAAATTTATACTATGTTAATTGGAACTTATTCCCAATTATTCTTTATTAATGCATTCACTTAATTTAGTTCAAGATACTATACTACTAATTACTTGTTGAATGTTTCTTTGAAAGGTAAAAATTATTATGGTTAATTTGTGATATCCATTGATTTCAGACGTTGATCTAAGTATACCGGAACATAAATTTAGTGTAATTAGTGTATTTGCTTGTCTTGCCCGATATAGCATTGGTATATGCTTAATATCCGCATAAGTAATAATTGTAATGTATCTATTTTGTGGGATGGAAAATGATCTCCCCAAAAGCTTTATTTTCCATGAGGGGAATAGATAAATCTAGTATTTGGGTATGTTTATAACCCAAGTGATCGCTTCTCAGAGTTAGGACGATCAGTAATTTATATCGTATTTAGTGTATTTCATTCATTAAAATCCCAGGAGAGGATTATATTTGGTGTGTGTTCCTATTATGCCCAAGTAAGAGGCAAGGACCCACCAAACTATTTTAATATAGTAGTCAACTCTACAGACCTTCAGTGTTATTCCATATTCCTCATGAGAAAATAGAGATAATTCCACCATGGAAGGTGTTGAATATTGAGTTTTGTTTAGAAAGTTATGGCAAGATAATGGGTATATTGGAGGTTAATTCCTCAAGATCCATGTAGTAAAATAGCATGCTAGTATATATGATCAATGTCTGGATTGTGCAGCGGAATAGTGCTGGTAATCCACATGTAAGTCAATGGAGAGAGTAAGTTTAAAATTGCGTGATTTAGAAATTTTTATTTGCCAATGGAGGGTTCAAATACTAGGTTTAATTCGGGTTAATGATTAAGTAGCACTCACAATATAACTTATACTGAGGGATACAATGTGTATAACAACTTCAGTTGTTATTAAGGTAAATATTAAAATAATAAGTGTAACTTCTGATAAATAACCCATAAATTATAATAAGTTATCTAAATAGAAACTATCATTTAATTAAATGATATGATAATAAAAATCATTTGTACGTATTGCCTAGAATCAAATTGTTTTTGTTTTAAAACAGATCTATAGTCAATAAAGTTAAGTAACCGTTCATATAAGATACACTAAATGGATGAGTTGATGTATCGATAATAATATTTATTTTGTTATATTCAATTTGCATCAATGTAAAAAGAAGATGAAGAAGTAGTTCGAATCCAAGTCTAAAAGTAGAGATGAATTAATGTTAGTTATATTTTGTTTTATCCATATGGGATCGAATAAATTGTATGTGTTTGTTTATTATGTTAATCATAAAGGATAGTTTTGTTAAACTGTAATAATAAATTAGAATCTTGTTAAAATTTAATAATAAATTATAGTCTTATTACAAGTTGTTTTGAGTCATTTTTCTTGTGTGCTAAATAAAAGTGTATTTGCATAATACTTGCAATACTTTTCTTGAATCCAAAATCATTTATGAAATCTTAAATTCAATACACCAGATAGACAATTGTAAGCAGATTAGAATATTTCACTATATTTTAATTTAATAAGAATTATTTATGGAATTGAAAACTTCAGACCAAAACATTTTATTTTATATGTGTGTAAAATCACTTTATTCCCAAACTAGTCGCTTTTGGTTGCACATTGTTTCGTACACATTTAAGTGAAGTGTCTAAGTAATAAATCTTAGTTAAATTATTGTGTTCTCATGGATAATGGAAGGACACAAAAGCACCCTTGTCTTTTCATCATTCCGACTGAGATTCTGGATTAAAAGGGCTGTATTATTCAAAATTATGCATTGTTATTGAATATGGTTATCATCTCGTTAAATATTATAATAGTTGATATGTGGATGAAGACACCTGGAATTTAAATAAGGTAAATGTTACCTATAGCCGACCAGAATGTCAGTCATATGCGACAACACAATACTGCCGAGCATTTTATTAAATATAACAGAGAACCCTGAGATTAGTGTCATCATTATTATAAGTGCTCTTAAATTAAGGAGTGATCAATTATGATCAATATTACAAGTGTGGCATGGCTTAAGAGATTGAAACTTCTGATTGTATAATAATAAAATATTGAGATCATATTGGAAAATTAATGAATGTTTTGTTTTTAGTCAGTAATATTAACAATGACATGAAATCATCATCATCATTATCGAACAGTGCAGGTACTTACAGCTCAGAGAATGTGTTTTAGATAGAGAAAGAATGTTAGTCTATTTTTTTTTTAATTTATTTTATTAATGATTTTTTTTAAGTCTATCTCTGTCTGAACTGCATATCGCTGTAGCTGAATTATTATAACTAACCTAACGAAGAGCTATTAGGTAAAATATAGGGTTTGCTACCCGAATTATAGATGGAAGCGATTAGGATTTCCGAGATGATTTCATAGAAATGAAGTCATTCGTCGTTTATTAGGTTAGAATATATATATATATAATAACAAAACCCATACCTCTCCTAGATAGAGTACACTACTGAATATATATCTACGATATAGCAAACATATGTGCTTATGTATTTATATTTAATTTAAATGGTTTTGACTATGGTTATTCAAAACTTCTGGACTCCTTCTCATAACTGTAATATATCTCCAATGTGTATTTATGGCCATCCGAAGTACTCCAAGTGCCAATCTTATACAAATATAAGAATTACGTGAAGTGAATATATTACCAACAAGAACACTATCTTACACAACATGAGAGGGGTTTTGACCATTGGCTAACTCAGTCTCATGGTTGGGTGGCATTACAGCTGGGAGTAATTATGAATGGGGTTAAGAGTTCTTCTTTTTAAACACACATAAAAAATAAATAAATAAATGGATCTACAAATAAATATCACAATAAGATTTGTTTTGAGTTTCATTATCAAATCAGTTTTTATTAAAGACTTATAAAGATCACTATTATTCTTTGATCTTTTAGATAAATAAATAAATAATTCAACACTCTACTTTTCATTCTGTATTTATTATCATAAAAAAAATGCAAAAAAAATTACTACTCTGTCATTTTTATATGCACACATACGCCATTCTTTCCAATAGATTTATCACACATAATTAAGTAGTGAAGGTCAATACTAAGAAAAGTTTGTTTCACATGACCTCCGACAATAATTATGTTATTTATGTCCGCAATTAAATAGGACTATGAAAATTTCATTAAATTAACTTAGATTGTCACTTTTACTTATATAGATGGTAATAATTTATTTTTTACAAAAGAAAAGAAAAAAATCAGTACTTAAAGGTTTTTACCTGAGTTCCACAGGGAATTAGTGGAAGCAGATTTATTTATTTTAAAGAGCTCTATCCATCACAAGTAATAACAGGTAATTCAATGCAAAGGTTTCCTTCTTCATGTCCATTGGTTGATGAGGTTCAGCTTGGTTTCATATTGGGAATTATATTTTGTTACAAGGCATCTTGATGTTATTGGGCAAGGCAGCGACAGTTGTTTGGAATCTGATATGGTATGTTCTTACCCCAACATTTCTTTTGGATCCACCATTATGTAAGAAAAAATATTAAACTATTAATATTCTGGATTTACGATTTACTGTTCATGGCTGTAACTCTGCAGGGCCGAGACAAAATGCATTGTGGGTGACTATTTTTTATAGCCCCCTCCATTTGTTCTAGAAGTTTGTTTTTTGATTTCACTTTCTGTTTCCAATACTGATTAACCAGATCTGGTTGATGTGTGAAAACTTTTATCATAGCTTTTATTGTACATAAAAAAAAGTGAAATCTCATTTCTGTGGGAAACCGCTAGTTTTTTAAACGTGAAACAAAAATCTTGTTTCTCTTTTTTCAATTACTTAATTCATTCATACACACATTTATCACACACACATATATATCATTTCAAAATGACATAGTCCCTCCCCACGTTTGTGTATTTGTAACCACCACCATGTAATAAAAATTAAATATTATATATCTACATCTACATATATATTTAAATACCGATTAGTAATATTATTTGTGACTGGGTTCGAACCCATTCTCACACAATATATATATATATACATATACATATATGTTTAAGATTTGTAATAAGAAATTTTAATCTACTATTGACAAAGATTTACTGCATGGAAAAAAAGACTGGAATTATTAATTGACCACAAACTCTTCTGGAATATATAATAAAATATAATTATTATCCGAATAACTGTAAATAATAAAATAAATTTCAATATAAACTTTAATCAATATTAGTACTTTCAATTATATTCATAATCATTTTCAACTAAACTGACTTAATTTCAAAATGGGCATGTGATTTCCAGTTAATGCGGTTTTACTCCATTTTGAAATTAAGTAAGTTTACTTGAAAATAATTATAAATATAATTGAAAGTACTACTATTGATTAAAGTTTATATTAGAATTTATTTTGTTATTTACCTTTATTTCAAACATAATTACATTTTATTACAATATTTTTATTAGTGGACACACACACACATATATATATAATGTAAAAATATAATAATACCCGTTGTAAAAAATATTATATATAATATATAAACAAACAATTTATATAAACAAACAATTTACCGTTAAATTGTTTGTTAATATTATATATATATAATGATCATCGATTAGTGAGATGTAAGATACATGTTAATGCAAAACTAGAGAGACAAAATTATTAAGAAAAACAATATCCGCAGTTGATATTTTTAATCTTCAGAAACATTCTAATAAATTTAAATTAGAAGTTGCAAATCTTTGTCAAATATTAGCAGATTTTGAACACGATTCAGATTTGAATTAAATCAATAAGAAAGTAATTAATACATTTTTAAAAACTGCAACAAAGACAGCTGATAGAAAAAAATTGCAATAGACCAATAAAATTTTTACGTACTAGAGAATTTATGAAAAAAAAAAAGAAATATTAATTAAGGATTGAATATCTCGAATATGTAAAATGGTGTGAAAAAGAATTGATAATGAAATAAGAACTATAAATCGGAACTACCAAGGAGAGCTGTAGAAGAAAATAAAATTCTAAACTTCTATATGCAATAAAAAAAGATGGATCTATTACTAAATAGAAAGATGTCATCATGAATTGTGGGGAAAATTTTTATCAGGAATTATATAGTATTAAAAAACAAGAATCTCTTACAATTATTATATCTTCTGAATTTCCCAAGATTTTAAATAAAGAAGTGAGATGTGCAATTAAATTTAAGAAAAAGAAAAAAAGCTCCAGGTAATGATAGAATTATAATTGATATCTTAAAAAAAGCAAGAGAATAAATAGATTTTTTGGCAAAGTTATTTACCAAATGTCTAAATGATAAAGATGTACCAGTTGATTGGAAGAATGCAGTATTGCTATCAAAATTTAAAAAGGTGATAAAGAAGTTATTAGAAATTACAGATCTATCAGATTTTATCAGTTTTATACAATTTTTTTTACCAAAATAATTATAATTTATCTACAGAGACTTTGGATTTTAACCAGCCAAAAAAATAAGCTAGATTTAAAAGTGGTTTAGTACAGTAGATTATATCCAAATATTGAGAGAAGTTATAAAAAGAACCAATGAATATGAATTGTCATTATGCTTTTGATTGTAGATTATAAAATGCATTTGATTATATAATCTTTTCTCCAGTGACTAAAACATTGGATCTCAAAGTATAAACCCAGAAGATTGTCATATTCTGAAGAATACTTATAAAATGCAACAGGGACATATAGATTTTGCAATGATATTAGAAAGGTTAACATTGAGAAGGGTGTAAAACAAGATGACTCCATATCTCCAAAACATTTTACAACAGTGCTGCTGCAAAGTATTTTGTGGACTAAAATAGAAAGTTAAAGGAATAAAACTAAATGGAGATTATTTAAGTCATTTAGACTTTGCAGCTGTTGTACTTGTTTTTGAAAATAATGCTTTAGAGCTTCAGAAAATTTTGCAAGAGTTTTCAGATGAAAGTAGGACTAAAGGTAAATGTTAAAAAAAAAAAAACTAATGTAATGTTCAAGGGATTTTTTCAAAACATGCAAATAAAGTTTGATAATGATGAGTTAGAAGGTTAACAACTAAACAAGGCAAAACTCTCCATACAGTAATGCCACCCTGTGCCAACAAGAGTAATCAATGGATGCCAGAAGGCTTGTGCATAAAATCCCTATCTAGTGCTTACTCATCCAATATCCCCAGACTAGTTTCTGGCTTGTGGCCTTCATCAGTAAGGAGCTTTGGATCTGAGAGCACTGCACCTAGATAGGGATTTTATGCACAAGCCTTCTGGCATCCATTGATTACTCTGGTTGGCACAGGGTGATACTACTGTATGGAGAGTTTTGCATTGTTTAATATCAATTATGTGCTAATATAAGAGATAGTGATCATGTTATGTTTAGTAGGTTAACAACTACAAATATCTGTCAGATTATTGCTATAGTGAAAATCTAATGGATGAAATTAATCAACAAATTAAGCTTGATTGGAGGAGAAATACCCATGTGATCGAAAAGGAAAGTTTTTAATAAATGTGTTTGACCAGTTCATAGTTAAAGATCTAAGTACTTGGACATTTAACAAAGAACAATGCAGAGACTTTAGATCACTCAAAGAAGTATGGAGAGATACATATTAGTAGTAACAAAAAGAGATTGAAAATGATATACATGGATAAGAGACAAACAATTATTACTAACATTGTTGAAAGAATTAAGATACTAAAGTAAAGTTGTACTGGCATATTGCTAAAAGAGATGATAATTATGGACAGTTGAAATTTTAAACTGAATCCCAAGAGATTGTAAACAATCTAGAAAAAGACCACAGATGAATAGATAAAATAAGAAAGTATAATGGAGTGATGTGGAGAAGAGAGACTAGAGTTTGGAGAAGATGGATTGAACTTGAAGAGACCTTCTTTCCACAATACATTAGTAATGGTTGATGATAATATATATTGAGATGTTTTTCTATTCTCAAAAATTTCATTTGTACATTTGTTGGTTAAGTGAATCAAACTTTAACTTTAATTAAAAGTGTGTTTTTATTTAAATTGTACTTTTGGTGAGTGTTGTATTACGCATATATGTACACACTCTAATAATAAAAAGATTTTAAAATTAGTTGTATATTTTAACGGTACAATTTTTATTTAAAAAAAATTATAACAAATTTTATTGTCTTTCTGTTAAATTTTTTTTATAGAGTTCAATAGACAATGATTAATTTATAAAAAAAAATTTTTAGTGACTCTAATCCCTTTTCTTAATTAAGAGTTTAATAAAAATATAGTTTCATTTTCATTGAACATTGTTTTCTGTAAAATCCTTTAATTAAGGTAATCAATCTGGATGTTTGTAATTAATGTAAAAATGCTGGCTTGTCTGAGAACATATTTTAATCACTGGTCAGCTAACTGAGAAGATGCTTGAATTTCCTGAGTGGGACAAACAGTAAGTCATGTAAATAAGATCCAACTAAAATTATTATTTTATTCTATTTTATTTTTATTCTAATTGATTCTATGTTGCTGATTTTATTAGACTCTCCTGGATTCTGCTTGCATTTTGATCTTGTCATGTTATAAGTGCCCATTTGGATAATGAATTCCAGACTCATTCTAGTAATCATATTTGAAGTCATGCAGCTAAGACACCCAAAGGATGAATTTTTCTATGGAATAAACCCCTTTTCTGCCAGCATATGCTAAAGTTGTCTGCCATCTGTTGAATCTTAGAAATTGTCTTAGTAAAGCACTTCTCAAAAACCAAAAAAAAAACAAAAAAAAAAACAAAGAAGATCCCATAAAAGTATATCAATATGCCAAGAGTATGTATTCATTTATTAATCTGAACAAAAGTAAGAGCTCTCCAACCTAGTACTATGGTCTAATGGTGTAAGCTTTATATGAACTAGATCTTTTATGTATAATAGTAAACCAGTGATCTAAATGTACATGTAAAGTTTGTTTGGCTAATTTATATTTTATTACTCATATATTTCTTGAGGTATAACTTGTTTTTCATTTGTTTTATTAATTTTTTTTGTTTATTAATTTTAACCTTTCATAGATGTATCATAGATTATAAATATTCTAGTTTTAGCTCTTTGATATCTTTAATTTTTTGACACTTGATTAGTCAATGGATTTTTTTGACTGCTGAAAAGTACTATTGATTTCTAGAATTAGCTTTTTTATTTTTAAAAATTAATAGAGTTATTAAAAAGAACAGATTCCCACTTTCAGTTTCATCACAGATCATTGAAAGCAAAAGTGTTATTGTAAGTTAGTTTAAAACTTCAGAATTAAAATTTTTTATATACATATTTAATTAATAATGTCTCAGAACTTGACATATTCATTTTTTATTTGACATACATATATGTATGTATGGTCATTTTATATATATGCATGTTAAATTGTTAAAGTAATAGGTTTTCTTAGGTGTTTATCTCATGTGTGCCTGAAAGAAACAGAGGTTATTTGTTTGTGAGTAGGTATGCATATAAATGATTCTTTTTAGATATCATCAGGAGAGTTATTTATCTATTTGGCCGTTTATTTATTTCTATTTACCATTGGATTTAGCTAAGTTTCTGCCCATGATTATTTATGTATTATTCTAAAATCCATGTTTGTTTGCCACATGAAATTAGAGGGCATTATTACTTTTGTATTGAGTCAAGTATAGAAAAACTATGAATGCCTTTTTATATGCTCTTTCTCATTGTTCATTACCTGTTTTCTTTCATGGCTTGAGTCTTACACTGTGTTATAAAAATTCAGCATGTGTGAGAATGTCTGATAATAAAGTTTGCTTATGCTTAATTAATAAATAATGTTTTTACAGATATATACACAGTGTCTGCAGTTGTCAATGTATTAAGAGTTCTCTTATATTCACACTCAATTATTTAACCCTTTCAACGATTATTATTTAATTGGCCAAATGAGTTAAAAATGAAAACTTGTAATTGGCCAACTCACAACTTTAACAAAATCTATTGTTAAAATAGATCACTTTTAATAATATAAATACGTTAGTTTCGTTTGTAAAAAGTATATTACTGAATTCTCAGATTACGAAAGCAAACGAAAGTTTTTTCAAAAATAAAATTTGATTTATAATTTAAAAAATATTCAATTGCGGTGAAATAAAAGTAACCGCTATTCAACCAACCAAAAAAGATTGCTAACGCAATCTTTTTTTTTTCACTTTAACGTTACGATCAATATGTAGCAATAAATAAATAATTCTTGGTAATATCTTAACTATTTTTCTAAAATAATTTGATTTTTAGTATTATTTTATCAATAATAATTTGTAATTCAATTCAAATATTGTTTAAAATGTTGTAAACATTCATTTATCATTTTCGTAATAAAAATCAAAACGAACGTAACTTTTTACTTTTTGGCAGCCATTTCCCTTTCTGACAGAAGTGGGACAGCCAATAAGATTCAAGAAAAGTTGGTGAGGAGGCAGTGCTTTGGTTTTGTTTGACATATATGGTCATTTTTATTGATTTTTTACTTGTAAAATAACTCTGAAGAGGGCACCATCTTACAGAACTTTTGATTTTCTTTCGAATGACATATCATATGTATACGTGCGATAAAAAGTAGCCGATTTAGAGTGACGTCAAATCTCGTTTTTTGACGAGTTATGCATTTTAAGCGTTAATCAATAAAATTAATTCAAAGGGAAAATTGAAACAATTAACTGACAAAGACAATAACTATTTATTTAAAACAGTTTATACTAACTTAATATGATTGAGATAACTATAGTTCAAACCCATCTTATAATGTAAACCAATTTATTCTTATTTTTTGTATTTTATTATTTCATTAATAAAATGTATTAATCTGTTCTTTATAAAAAAATCTTTATTCTTTGTACAATGCAATAAAGGAACAAATTAAGATTAAATCAAAAGAATTGTTAATTGTATAATTTTTCTGGAATTTGTTTACTGTTGTCTTTCCTACCAATTGTTTATTTTACTAAGAATCTCTACTCTTCCCGATCTAATGACAACAATTAATTTATATACAAATGAACAGCTATATAGGCAATTAATGAATATCCAGTTCAAACAAAAATAAATATTCTATGCTAGAAAGCCCTAGTAGCTCCCTCTGGTGATAGATACTCAGGGAAGACTCTCTGGTATTATATTGCTACTGTATATAAAGAAGAAATATAGCAGCCATAATTTTGAATGGATATTTTCCTTCTTCTACATTCCTTTTTGTGAAATTGGTTACATGGTTGGGTCAGTAATGATCAGCTTTAAAAAAGAGATTAGTTCATGATATTTGTAAACTCTATAATATTATACTGCTTTGTAAACATCTTTTTTTAAAATTAAAAATGAGATAAATCTAGCATCAGATTTTCAAGCTGAATTTCTGACTACTGATATCATCATTACTCAACTTCAACTGAATTCTACTGATCATATATTCTCTTGTTTTTTTAAAAAAAATCCTATATCAATCTTCTATTCAATCAAATAACTAATTGAATTTTGTTTTACAAAAAAATTAACTTTTAAAAAATATTTATACACTAATTGAAAAACAATTTTTATTTTTTCAGAGGTAATGATCTTAATTATTTTTATGATCTTAATTTCTTTTTATTTTTTTTTAAAATTCTGGTTATATTTTAATATCTCTTCATGCTATCCTTCAGCACACTACTTTTGTTTACTTTTTATCTGTCTCAAATTTTCTCTGAACTGTTCTTTAATTACTTTTATGCTGATTGTAAGTCAATGTTTTTCAATTTTCCATTACTTAGTTTCATCTTTAATATTTGTCACTTAATCCTTCACTTATTTTATTATTTATTATTTTATTCTTCTGATCATCCTGCCAGTTTTTTCCTATCAATCTTCATTCTTTTGTAAATTTTTGTTATCCATCCTCCCCACTGTTCTATTCTTTCAGCTTTCTTTTGTATTATATTCTGCATATGATATGTAGCTTATTCTATTTTTACCTTGCTCCTTTTGTATTTCTCTATTGTTCTAATTAATTTTGACAGCTTTTTAATTACTTTGATTTATCTTTTATCATTTTTTCTCATCAGAATTTCTTCTGCATTCTTTTCATTGTCTTTTCTTAGTTAATTTCTTTCTTCTATTTTTCTTAGCAGAATTTCTTATCTTTGCTGATTACTTTCTTCCATTTTTAGCAGTATTTCACTTTATTCTACTTATTATTGTCTTTTTTTATTTCATTAACATCATTTCTTTTCTCTGCTGATTGTTTTTTTCTATTTTTCTTAGTAGCCTCTGCCACATCTGAGCTGACATAATCATTTCGTTTATTCTCTGGGATCCTTCAATTGATTGCTGATCTGTTCCTTGATCATATTTTTTTATTTTTTTCAATTTTGCTTTCATAAGCATATAAGTTTGTATTCGAATACTTCTAACTTTACAAAAAATGTAAACTTTTGAAATAATATTTTATAAAAATGTCTCACACCACTCCTCTTCTATATAATTATTCACTGTTATCTATTATCCTTGATCTGGGTTTTTTTGACTTGACTGTTTCAACCATACCTTTATCTGTTCAGACTAATTTACTTCCCAACATTATTACCCATTTGTTGTTCATGACAAGTGACTAATTTCCTCATTAATATTTTTCATGATATACATACATATTTTATGTTAAGATTACATATCAGACCATCTACTCCATACTTTTTCTAGATGTCTGATGGCATTTAGCAATTAAAAGAATCAATTGAGATATATAATTAAAGAATTTCATCACTGGAAAATACACAATGTAGCATAAACATACCATAAGAGATACCTCAATTTAAACACTAAAAGCTATCTACAACCTTGAATACAAACCATTAATAAAATCTTTCCAGTCTAAAACCTTGCTCATTGAGATATTTTAAAATGTAGAGGCTAATTCTAATAAATATATGAATTTCTGAGATCTTCGAACATTAAGCCCTGCTCTTTTAAGTCTTAAAAGTTGATAAATATTGTAACAGTCAATGGAATCTCTCAAACCTAATCTGCAATACCAGAGTACCACTAGGCTATTTGAACCTAGAAAATTTATATAGTAAGCAGATTACACATGGGAGAGAGTACTCTTTTATCGAACCAAAAGCCCCAGTCACTAACTAACTCAGGGAGAAGCTGAGCTTGAAATATCACTCTGTATGTTAACATTTCCAATTCTTAATTTTAAATATTAATAAAAATATGTAAATAAATTACTGCCAAAATTAATTCAACAAAATATTTTATTATAATGCATACACACATTAAAAGGAAAATTCTGAAAATTAAATTAACTAGTGAATATATTTGATTAGAATTATATGCACAGATGGAAGAATTTAATACATTTAACTCATACTTAACTAAGTGTGAATATGCTACATAGACTATGCATATAACCAATTTAATCCCTTTTAACCTTAGGCCAAAATCTCACATTTAAACCAATGCTAGATTACTGATATACCAATGTGACCAATGCAAAATGAGATTATTAACATAACACAATTATGCTAACTGGGATTTACATCTGTAGCATGATATCATTTGAGAAATAAAGAATCATGGTGGGAAGGAATGAGTATCTTCCCCATAATCATTAATAAATTTCACCGACAGACAGGAATGATCCACTGCCCAATTGGTTATAGAAAAAAGAAATTCTTGAAGTATATATATATATATATATATGTGTGTGTGTGTGTAATAAATAAAGTTTGATATCTGTATTCGTTTCACAATATATGTAATATACAAATCAATATATATATCAAAATACAGTACAATTTATATAAATTATATTCTTTTAGAAGTACTTTCGACTATACACTTTGTAGTCTTTATCAACTATATAACATTGAATAATCAAAACGAGACAACCCTTAACAATACCCATAGTTCAATTCAGATTTCCCACAATTCTGTTATCTTAACATTTGATGACTGGCGATTCATTAACATTTGACGATTTCTTGAAATCAACATAGCCTCTTTTATTTTACGTTTATTATGACAACGTTCAATTTGAATAATTTTCATATTTTTATAATCAAATTTAAATCCATATTGACAAGATTTATTATGATCAAATATAACAGATGATGAAGGTTTATTTACATCTGTTCCAGATTGATTCTCTTTTTGAATTCTATTATATAAAAGCATATGTTCTTTTATTCTCTTCTCAAATGTACACTTAGATTCACCAATGTATTGTACGCTGCATCCACATATCAATCTATATATAATAGAATTTTGATTAAACTTTGAATTTTGAATTTTAGAATTATTAAGCAATCTATTTATGTTATTTGTAGAGAAAAAAGCAATATGACACAAACCATTATAAATTTTCCTAATAAACTTGACCTGCTCATCTGATATAAATGGCATTGAAATCCATTTCATTTTGATATTTTTATTTTTAATTTTATTATAGTGTTGATTTCTTTTAAATCCTTTAATAATATTAGCAATAGCATTTTTATAATAGCCAATTTTTAACAAGTCATTAACAAATAAATGTACATTTTTAATTTTATCACTAGAATATTTGCATAATTTTTCATTTCGAAATAAGAATGATTTCAATCCAGACAGCTTATGACACATAGGTACATGTGATTCATATGGAATAAAACCTCTAGTTTCAATTGTTTTAATTAACATAAGATAATCCAAACTGTAATCATTAAGAGTAACTTGAATATCCAAGAATTTTATGGAATTGTATTTCTCTTTAGTTATAACCCATTTTATATCCTTAATCTCATTTAATTCATTAAATAAATTGATTATTAATTCTTGTTTTCCACAAATAAAAACATCATCCACCTATCTATGATATACTTTAATTTCTTGATATTTCAATTGTTTTAAAATTTTACTTTCATATGTTGATATAACAAAATTACAAATTTGAGCAACAGCAGGAAGACCCATTGGCCAACCAAAATTCATTTTATAATATTCATTATTAAAATTAACATAAATATTTTTATCAATAAACTGCAATACTTTTATAATAAAATTTATAATATCAGACTTCTGTAAAAGGGGATAATGGTTTTTGCCAGCTTACTGTTCCAACCAGAGTGTAAGAAAATTAATGGCATAGGAAATACATCTATGACCATTGACAATTGTAATGGCTACATTTTTGGGCCATATGAGGTGGGTATTATGTCCTGTATGCTAACACAGTACAAGGGAATGCACTTACTCAAATTACACTGACATAAAACATCCATACATCTATCCACTAGCACCAATTTAACTAGGAAACAATTAGCCCAGAATTAACACACCTTAAACCAACATAATCTTATGAATCTATGCAGATATTTATGCATATTTTAAATTATTAATTTAAAAGAAATTTATAAGAATGGAAATGATATTAAACACATATATAAAAAAATATAAATAATTTAAAATTTTAGTCAGATAAGAGAGAAATTTCTTTTAAAAGTTAAGTGACACTTTAAAATACATGAAAAGTTCATATTATGAAATTAATGTTCATATTTCATTTAAAACAAAAGTTTATAGTTTCCAATGCTATAGGTAAAGTCCATCTTTGCAGTCTTTGATGCATCACACAATTCAAAGTTCTTTCAATTTCATATTGTTCTAGGTAGAGACAAGTCTGTTGCTGCTGAGTTTCCAGAAACCATCATATTCTGGAAGTTGCCTCAGCTGATGCAAATGTGAAAACTATAATTTATTGCATGATACCTACATTTTGGAGATCTGCAATACACATATAAATATATTTATATAAGACTCAATTAGCATAAGCAATCCCAATCTAATCTCAACTTCAAACTTTTTTTTATATCTCTTTGAATTCTTATCATCAAATTCCAGGATCAATCTTGCCTGGCTTGGCACTGTTCTTATTGCAATGATGACTTCTCTGTGGTCTGTGTGTTTATTTCCATTGTTATTGGTAAGCTTTCTTTAGAGTGGGAACTCAAAATTTTATCACTAATATTTTTTTATAATTTATCTCTTATCTGACTTTATTTGTTTGCAATACATCAATACAGAAAATCATTTCCACTCTAAGATTAAAAATAACTAAGTAATAGCTTTTTTCTTTATTCTTTTATAATAAAACAGTATTGTTTTTAGATTTTATTAAACTTTAAATAATTATATAATTAGTTTGCCATCTGTGCATTATATATATATATATAAATAAAATTATTAAATTCTCCTATATATATTATATATATATATATATAATAAAATAAAATTATTCTCCTTTTTATAAATATATTTCTACTTGAAGGTGATTATATATTTTTTTCCACTTTTATTTGAAAGAGATGCAACAAATTCTTTCTTAATATAAACTTTAAAGTGGATTGAAGTAGTCCACAATATAAACCTCCATGTTATTCTAAACTTTATCCTTAAGTCAGTACAAATCTTCCATTAATTATCAATAACTAAAAGATAGATAAACAAACTTCAACAATCAAAAGCTTCTTCCAATCTCTGAAATTCTTATTTTTTGTTTTACTCTAAATATAAACTCATTACATAAACACCAGCATCACAATTTGTGTCTATATCTTAATTGTTTATCATTAAATAAATTTTCATATGTACTCATTAGATTCAGGCTCTTATTTCTCAGATGTAACATTATATTTAAGTCTCAAATTATATGGCCATTTTGTAATTTTGGTTATAAATATCTTGATTATCCTCAGACTCCACAGACCAAGTATCTCTACAAGAGATTACCCAGTCATCATCTTCAAAGCATAACATTTTTATTCAGCATTAGTAAATATAAATGATAAGCAGAACATCTCCAAAAGTACTCCTCAAAAGTCAACAGTGATACACTGTGAAAGATTTTAAAAGGCAAAAATTCAAATTTTAGCCTAATCATCAAAAATCCAATAGTAAACTTAGAGCAAATTATAAAAACACTCATCAATATTTTATTTGCATGTGCAATGTTGCAATCATTATATCAATCCTTGGTCATCATCAATGTTCTGAAATATCAGATACCATGAATATACTGGCTATCAATAAACTAATTATCAAATCTATAAGGTGATATATGTCACATCTAGGTGACTTTTATGACCAAAACACCATCCAAATAATTCTACAGAGAACCATTTGGATGCTTACATACCATTTTCACACATACACATAGAAATGCTGTTACAGCTGAACTATCTGTGGAATTGCAACAATCCAGAGACTATGAACAAAAGAAAATATACACACAATTCATTTTATTGTTAAATAATATAATTGGGTTAACTTACAAATCCCTTAAAGTAATATTTGAATACAAGTATAATTTATATATTTGAAAGTTAGATGCAAATAGAAGATTTGAACACAGATTTTCAAGCTCCTTTCCGCTATCATCTCTATCTCATACAACTAATATCTCCAATATGTGTATTTCACACTGAACCAGAACTTGTAAGTTGGTCCAGATATCATCACACACATATATATGAATATATAATCACTGCTCAGTTTATATAAAGATAGCAAATCTTCAAAGTTTAATGGACATGCTTCAATCCACTTCACATTCCAACTCTTCTGACCAACTGATGAGTACTATCTTTTTCATATGTATGTGGTCATCAATTGTAGGAGATAAAGTGGATAACTGAAGGGAACTTGAAAGTGTGTGGACAAATCCCCTATTTAAATACCTTAAAGCAAACTCTATGATGAAATCACTAACTTTTTCTGGTAATTTACAAAATAGATAGCCAGAAAAATAAAAATATAAAAAGAAAATAACTTTGCAAATTTACTATTATTTTGTTTATTAAAAAAAATAATAACTAACAAATAAAAGAGTAAAAAATTTAGAAAATGATAATGTGACAAACCAAAAATTAATAGAGTAATTTTATACAATACATATAATTTCATATAACATGTATAATTATTAATCCCTTTTTATTCTTCTTAATTAAATAATATTTAATCTAGATGAGTTATTTATCTACAATAATCAAACTCTATAAAAATATTTCACAAAAAAAAAAAAGATTGAATTTAAATTTTTCTTATCATTTCTTTTGAAATTAAAGATACTCCACATAATTTTAACTAAGAAAAAAAAACAAAAACAAATTTTTTCAACAGAAATAACTAAAACAATTATTCATTTTTTTTAATTATTGTTACAATTCTTCATTATACCATTAGGAGACTTTGCAAATAGTTGTTTGGTCAATCTCTTGGCTCCAGGTTTTCTTCTTATTATTGTTTTTTTAATAGTTATTTTATCCATTTAGCTTTCCAGGTTTTCTGCTTTAGAGTTATTTACATTTCATTTAGTTTTGCTCCTTCGTCTTCTTGTAGCTTCATATTTTCAACAATTATTTTCATTTTGGGTTAACATTAGTTGAGATAGCCATTATTTGGATGGATCAATACATAAGGCTATTTGAAAGATTCATTTAGGAGATATGCCATTTATTATATGATTGAGTAAATAATAATCAGCTTTTAACAAGAGTTTAATTTATGGTTCATGTAAACTCAATAATATTATACTGTCTTATAGACATTTTTTGTTAAAAAAAACTATAAGTGAGATCAATATAGCATTAGACTTCCAACCTGAGCTTCTGCTTGTTAAAATTATAATACTCAATTCTGAATTCTACTGCCCTCATATTTCTTTTTTAAACAACTTTGATATTAACCTTTCATCTAATCATATGACTGTCCTAGAAATTACGTTAAACATTGACCAATTGATTTTCATTTTACAAGAAAAATTAACTTTTTAAAAAAAATCAATATTTTAATTGATAAACATCACTTAATTTCTTCAGAAATTAAGATCCTATTCGCTCTTTTTTTTTAAAGAATAAAATATACATAATAAAAGACTTATACACAAAAATAATATCCCATTTTTTTCCTTTCATAGCTACAGTTAATAAAATTAAATATTTATATTATTATTAAAATGTCAAAAATATGTCTCATAATCATTTTATGTATGTAAATCTTTTAATAAGTTTAATCTAGCTAGATTTCTATTTAACAACTAGATTATCCTGCAGCTAACATGAGAAGAAATAATCCTTCTTAATATATATATTACAATAAAAATAATAATAATAATGGTAATAAACTATTATAAACAATCCTTAAATTTACAGAAGTACTTTCAGTTAATTTCTTGAACCTGTCTCAACTGCCATTAAAATTCAAAAAAAAAGTACTTCTGCGAATTTAAGGATTGTTTATAATAGTTTGTTATCATTATTATTATTATTTTTATTGTAATTACAATTTTGTTTTAATTAATGGACATTTTATTTTTATATTATATATATATATATATGTGTGTGTTAAAACGAAGATTTGCACGGGTTAAATATATAAAATACATATTTTGTGGGTTCATCCATGTTAAAAACTTTTAATATTAATATACTGACGTTTTGACTTGGTCACACAAGCCATCCACAGAGTTATAAAAGGTAGAAAGACGGTTGTAGAGGTGCTACAATCACTGATTTGAATAAAATGTTAATATTCCACCAATAGCAAAAAATGTTAAATTTAGGAATGTTTTTTTAAAAAAATCTTTCCAAATAGGAGGAAGTTTACATGTATCATCTCGCTTATTGATACAATCTGACCTTTTAAGTATCTCAATGGCTTCTCTAATTTTGCATTGGTAGAGATTATCACATCTGGATATGATCCTGGTACTAGAAATATCAATTTTATGACCTGAATCTATAGTATGGAGTGAGAGTGCTGATGATGATGAGTGTTGTTTAACACCCATGGTGTCTATCAAATCTCATGTAAAAATTGTAAAGCTTCTTACATAGGTATGAGTAATCATCACATCAGTGTTAGGAGAGATGAGCATGCTAATGCAGTTAAACAACACTCATCATCAGCAGCACTCTCACTCCATACTATAGATTCAGGTCATAAAATTGATTTTTCTAGTATCAGGATCATATCCAGATGTGATAATCTCTACCAATGCAAAATTAGAGAAGCCATTGAGATACTTAAAAGGCCAGATTGTATCAATAAGCGAGATGATACATGTAAACTTCCTCCTATTTGGAAAGATTTTTTTAAAAAAACATTCCTAAATTTAACATTTTTTGTTATTGGTGGAATTTTAATATTTTATTCAAATCAGTGATTGTAGCGCCTCTACAACCGTCTTTCTACCTTTTATAACTCTGTGGATGGCTTGTGTGACCAAGTCGAAATGTCAGTATATTAATATTAAAAGCTTTTAACACGGATGAACCCGCAAAATATGTATTTTATATATATAAAACTTTGAGATAAAATAAAAAAAAGCTGACACAGTTTTCAAAAATAAAAGTTAAAACGAAGGAATAAAAATATGACAGCAATTTAAAAATTAATATTTTAAAATATTAAAAGTACTGTTAAAATGTAGTATTTTGCAAAAATTGAATGTTTACAGATTTTCAAAAAGAAGGCTGTAATTAACAATTAATTAAAAAAAAAAAAAGATTGCCGTGGGCATAAAATCAATAGATGTTTTTCAAAAACACCAGATAAGTCATTAGAATCTGTTCCTGCCAAAAATAGATGGACAATGAGGAAAGAAAATAAACACACAAACCTCTGAGAAGATTGGTGTTAGATCGATCCCAAAACTGAAAGATAAGAAAAGCATAAAGAGATAAATAAGGGAATAGAGATTGCTTAAGAGATTTTCGTAGCAGACATATAGTTAGAAAGCATCAAGACTGTTGTTAGTAAAACTCATATTATATGACTACTAGCCCAACAAATCTTGGAGCACCATGAATAATAAAAAGGAACCTGCAACTAAAAAAATATTAAATGAATAAAGAAATGGTTAAAATATTATATTTTCAAATGCCTGGGAAATCAAAAATAGCTTTTTTTTTTTTTACTGCCCTCAGTTCACTTATGAAGTAAAATAAAATCAAGGCCTGTGCACTGACCATCAACTTGTTAAGTTCCCAGAACACCCCTTATTGATTGGAAAATTTATATTGAACCACCAGCAGATGTAGGTGCAGAGAGGGAAATTGTACATCTTTTACGTAAAAATACTTTGTAAATTGTATTTTTTAAGTTAAAATATAATATAATGAAATGTTACTGTTAAATTATTTGATTTAATACAAAAGGGAAATATATTTAAAAATGGAACACAATAGAGTATTAGGTGAAATTAAAATATTTTCTAAGATGTGTTTATTAAGATAATCTATGATTTAATAAAATGTCATTTTCTGGATTGATTGATTATTAAAATGCTTCCAAATAATATAAAAAATATTTATTCTGAATAACGCTTATTATTTTATATAAAAAAACTTTGATAGAATGAATTGCCTCTGAAACCACACATACATAAATTAAGGAAATGTTTATATATGGTAATTAAGGAATAATAATATAATGTTCTTCCAAATAATGACTTCAAACTGTATTGATATAATGACTAAGTGGTTCAAACCCACACTGAATATATTAAGTAATAATACACCTCTTTCCAATAATAACTTCAAACTGTATTGAAATGGTGAATAAGTGGTTCAAACCCACACTGAATATATTAAATAATAATAAATCTCTTTCAAATAATGACTTCAAACTGTATTGATATGATGAATAAGTGGTTCAAACCCACACTGAATATATTAAGTAATAATAAATCTCTTCCTAATAATGACTTCAAACTGTATGGATATAATAAATAAGTGGTTCAAGCCCACACTTGTATGATATGTAAAATAAAAATAAATATTTGGGATTCCTGGATTAAAACACATATTTCTTGATACCTGGATTAAAATAAGTACTTCAGAATACTTGGATAGAATAAATACTTCAAGTTACTTAAATAAATTAATTACTTCTAAATACATGGATACATATCTATGCAGATGAATGAGCTTCAAACCTAGAAGGACAATTTCCACACAGGAACAATCAGAAAAACATCCGTAATGTGTACACGGATATGAAGACAGCCAGTATAAAAACTGTCAGATAACTTTTTCTTCTTCTTCTATAAGAACTTTATAAGTCATATTGTTATTAAATAAAATTATTGTTTCAAAATAAATAATACCTTTTGTCAATTTCAATTGCATCATTCATCCATTTATGCACTGATTCACAAGAATCTCATGCCTTCTGAGCTATGTTTGGCATAACCAGATGGTGGTAAGTGAGGTTGTAGTGAGATGGAACTCTAGTGGGGCTGTTTGGGAAACCAAACACATAAAATTCTAGCTGCTTCCAGCCCCTATTGTGCTACATTCTCTGATGAGCAGGAAATATTGTTGTAGGTGGAGTAACATCTGCACTAGGGAATGCCAATCGATAGTTCCTTCCTGCAATATGCTCATCAGAAAATATTTACAACTGATGTAAAGATATATATATATATATATATATATATATATATATATATATATATATATATATATATATATATATATATATATACTGAACTGGGTCCCCTAAATAATAGCCATTTTATTCAGGTTTAAATATTATTTTTTAAACATAACTTTAATAAGTTTTACATTTACTTCAATATTATGGGAAAGGACTGGCCCTTTAAGCAGAAAGAAGAATACCATTGATAGCATAGCCATCAGTGATACCAATGGCTAGATTGAGTTATACAAAGCATAACACAATCACATTTCCTGACTGTGTCCCAATCTCGACTGCTGGACTCAAACCTCTGCAATCCAAAGCATTTTATTTGTTTTGAAGATCAAATTCAGGTACCAGCCAACCATATGTTATACAATAGGCATGCTTCAGATGATAGGTACACAATCCAGCACTTGAAATATCTCATGGCTAGCTCACACTCTGTCTCAGGGTCTAGCACATTTAACTTAACACATATAACATTTATAACTTAAAATTAATGATGACGCAGTGACAGGAGAGAGAGAAAATAGACCAAGTAACCATTAAGCAACATTATTATTTATTTATGCACATACATATACTTAACATAATATAACACAATAAATTTTTATATAAAAAATATAAATGATGACTTAATGAAACATGCACCAATAAGAAAAAGTGATTTGATGATGAGAATTTAAATTTGAGCTGATTAAAAGTACTGTATAAATACTTCATTTATTTGAAATTAGATTTACATTATGTTGATGATTGTGCTACTTTTCCCAATTGAGAGAATAATCTGTATAATGTTTTAAATGAAATCTATAAGAAATTTATCTAATTAATGTTTAAATCATTATTTACCTTATCAACTAGTAATTAGATTGCTTTTAGCAATAGAATATGAATTAATTGAAATATATTGTATTTTGTAGATGGAAAAATAGACTAAGTAAGGTGTTGAGATAAAGTATAAACTTAATGAACTGCTGCTAGATTTTAACAATTTTAACAATTTAAAAAATAAATTTTTCATCATAGTGCTATAAATAATTTTTTGCATGGAAATAAAATATGTATCCTCTACTGACATAGCATTAAAATATTGAAGAATTTTTTTTAATTTAATAATACTATGTAACATTTGGAAATATAAAGACAAAATTATAAAAATCAATTAGTGTTCTTCACCTTGCTAAATGTGATATAGAATCTATAATTATATGAGTGCATTTATGTCAAAGTAAGCAAGTTAAACAAATGTATTATATGTTGCAATCTATAAAGAAAGCCAAAACTTTTTACATTATAAAGATTTTGTTAAAGACATTTTAAAGAAGTGCAGTGTTAATATCTTTTATTTGAGGAATCAGACTAAAAATAGAATACAGTAGAAAGATACAATTAAGGAATATATTGAAATTTTTTAGAAAATAAAAATAAAAGATGAAATTACAAAGATCAAAAAACAGTCTTTTGAATCAACACATAATGTATGTTAATACATTTCATGATCCTTATGCATTAGATTTGCCATAAAATATCCATCATGAAATCATGCTGGTATGACTAAATGAAAATATGCTGTACACATCATTTACTGTACATAATAAAGCTAATATTGATGTAAAGCTAATTTTTCTATTGTGTTCTATGTTCTGTATTCTAGAAAATGATTAAAATTTGGGATTTGCCTATACTGATACTAAGGCTGTGTATCTTTTTTTAAATGTATAATATTCTACTCTCACAAAAAGTCTGCAGAAATGGGTATGATAAACAATGACATTGTAATTGCTGGAGTATTATAGTAAAGTAGACATTCAGAAGGAAAATAGTTTGAGGACTTTAGAATAATCTTTGTGATGATACTACACTTTATGTATAACTTATTTCAGGAATTATCATCCATTACATGGGGAAAAACATAGCTGGATATGTTAACAACATTGTATTAGACTGGAATAATTCTATGAGAATAGCCTGTGCCTCTGAAACTAATGGCCCTAACAAAGTAATCAAAATAGACAAAAAATCTTTTTACTGATTAGCTGAGAGGTCAACAGCTGCCTATCAAACAAGCAGTTGGTTGCATATGGTTGTTGTGGGTTCACCTCCAGCTGATGCTATGACATATGGAAAAAAACCCAGACAAATACTTCTAGAACAATGGATGTTTGGTGGGTTCTGTAAGAATATCAATGACTGTTTCAATTTCAGAATTCCAGACAAAATGGGGTCAACTCTGATGGTAGCTATCAAACAAAATGTGGAAGAGGAAATCCTATAAAAGTGATAAACTGTGAGTTTCCAGATGTAAACATTTGTGCGTGATACATACATACAATTTCATGGATTCAGAAGCCAGTGCACATATCAAGAATATAAAAAGACTTTGGTATACAGCCAAATGGCATAATAAAAAACAATGTGGAATGGTGCACTAGCAGCACCTTGACTCATCTTTGGCAGAATTTACATGACAAAGACTTCACAAAGAAGGGGACATCTTCATCAGGATTGTGGACAACATCAAAAAATTCACTCTATCACAGTGATTATTATTATTATTATTATTATTATTATTATTATTATTATTATTATTATTATTATTATTATTATTATTATTATTATTATTATTATTTTTAAATAAATTTTCATTGATAAATGCTTACTTGTTTTTTTTTTTTTTTTACACATCAAATTTTGTTTACCAATTTGTTTTTGAGAAATTGATTGATTAATCAACCTTGTCAAGAAATCTCATAGAGGCATTATTTTACAAGATCACAAGGTTTGCATAAATGATATATCATAGCAGGTCTAATGTGTAAATACCTATTTTACAAATTGGTTTGTATAGTTATTGAAAAACTTACCTTTAACTATTTATTATATTTTGCTTTTATTCATTTAAGTGTAGCTGTTAAAAATATTTAAGATCACTATTCAATTTATTACTTTTGAATTAATAATATGTGAAAATTTATTACATCAACGTACCATCTTATAATATTTCAATTATATTTTATAGTCTTTAACAAAGTATAATAGTATAATTTTAATACATAATGTACTATCATATTTAAACAATTTACCAATAAAAACCATTTAACTGAAAGGATGAATAACAATGATATTAACATATAAGATAAATAAAAGCACCTTAAATCTTAGTTTTAAAATAAATAAATTAACATTTAATGAAAAAAAGAAAGAAAGAATTAATTAATAAAATCCAAGTATTAAAATAAACTGGTCCTATAAAAAGAAAACAAGTGAAAATAATCTGCTAAATTATAATAATAAAATGAATAATTTAGAAAAATTGAATAGTATTTATGAGATGAAAAATATAGATTGTAATTTTAAAAAAAAAAACAAAGTACCCAAATACCATTAAGAATAAACTAAAAATGAGACTCAAACACCATTTTAATGATAAAAAATAATAATAAAACAAATTCTATTATAAATGATCGTTCAACAAATTTAAACATAAAAACTATAAAATTACGATAGAAGAAAAGTAACTAAGAAAAATCATTGCATTTAAAGAGAAATATTTTTTTAATATAAAAGGCAAAAAATACAAGATTTCAATTTGTATAATTAATTAAATAGGATATATTTAACATTGTTTATATTGATTAGAAATCTAATTAAAATGATTAGAAAATTAATTAAGCAAGTTAGTAAAGATTTTGTTTTACCAACAAAAAAATTAATTAAAAAAAAAAAAAGACATTAAAAAGATAAAAATGAGGTATATAAATAGAAGTAATGTTTTTGAAATTCTTAGTTCATTTAATTAAAGAATGCAAAATAAAACATTAATTGAAATAAGTATATATTTTTTCAAATGATAAATTATAATTTAATTTTCATGGGTAATTATATTTTTAAATTTGATAAATATTTTTAGTAACCAATACATTTCCCTCACAATTTTTAGAAATATAATAGTATATTTTGGACTAAAATTTATATTATATCCTTGATGTAAACCAGAAAATGTGGTTGTAATGTTCATACATATATATATAATCGATCTTTTTTTTTTTTTTTTTGAAAAACCATGCGATGAATAAGCACCAAAATACTGATAGAGCTTAGGTTATTTTTACTTTTCCTATATGTGAATTGATCCAAAAAGTTACAGCGATTAACTCTGATACTATAAGAAACTAAGCAATATAGGGCTCTTAAAATTACGATATTTTATATTGATAGTAAATACAATCTAAATAATAAAAAAATAAGCTATTGGGCCACATTTCATTTAACATTAATCTGGTTTATTTTAAAACAATTATAGATTTTTTTTTTTTAAAAAAATTATCCAAATTGCTAGTTGTATTTTTATATTGGACTATTTCCATAATCTAATTCTTATATTAAATGTCCTAAAAAAATTTAATTTTATTTAAATATTCCAAATACATTCAACTGTTAGTAATAGCACATGAAACAGGTTAGTATATGCACCATGTGAAGAAGCATTGTCTATTGTAAGCAAAAGATTAAATGGTGATAATAGTTTACAAACCAAAACAGCTCTTCCTATTAATAGTATAATGGAACTATTAACATTCTGTACAAAAATAATCTACTTTCAATATAACACTGAATTCTTGCAACAAAATCAAGTAATAGCTATGGGTTCACCACTGGCTTCCTTGATTAGAAATATTTACATGGATGAATTTGTAACAACAGCTATAAAAACTTTATATCTGCCTAAAGTTTAACATTGCTATGTAGATGATACATTTGTTGTATGGCCTCACAGTGAAGCATTGCTACAAACTTTCCAGAAACACATCAACAACATATCCCATTCAATTAAATTCACAATAGAATCAGAACAAGAACAAAAATTGGCATTCTTAGATGTTCTTGTGACAATACTGCCTCATGGCAAAATCAAACTACAGTTTACTGAAAACCTACACATACAGAAAAATACCTAGCCTATATATCCAATCATACCAGAAACACAAAACATGGAGTTATACTATCACTATGGACCAGAGCAAAAGAAGTTTGTTCAGAAACCAGTGATTTGGAAAAAGAAAAGATCTATATTGAAACAGTAGGGTCTACTTTGCAGATTTTCATTTCACCTTTTCTCATCTACTTCCTACCCTCATACCTTAGTTTGAACCCCAATCTATCATAGTGTGTCTGCAATACACTTATATACCGAAAATTCCGCCTAATTTTAAACCATGAGTACAATGCTCGTATTATATATATAACTCATTCCCAAATAAAATAAAAGATTATAGATTATGTATATGTTCACATAATCTTGATTTATTAAAAAGTAGGTTATATAAGTCGTAATTGCACACACACTATGATATGCATTTTAAAACATATCAAAATTATAAATTGTTAAAGTTATTTTGTTTGAATCTATTTACAAATATATTATCATCATAATATATTTTGATTTAAAATAAAACTCATTTAGTAAATATTCGTTTAGTAAATAGATTCAAATATTGCAATGTAAAAGTAAAATAATTTTCGTTTGATTTAATAAAAGTCATTCCAAATATTTCTGTTAAAATAAATGAGGGACAATAGTTTAATTAGTTAATGTTATATAAGTTTATCTAAAAACAGCAGATGTCCACTTAAGGTTTTCTTTAATTAGTAAAAGTCATTTTTAATTAAATCTAGTTTGTAATTCGAATGTCGACAGGGAAATTAACAAAAGAAATTAATTAATGTTGAATTCCTTTAGACATTCGGATAGATTTAATTACAGCTGATAAGTCCGATATATTTTTGTAATGCTCCAGGGTAGTTCTATTGTTAAATTCTACTATAAAAAGGAAGGTTTTCTTTTGTTCTCCATTCTAATGTTTCTAAGAGAAATCATTCTGAGGTCTAATGTTTCTAACCAAAATTATTGTAGTAATTTGTAAATCTTGACATGACAGAGTAGAGCACAAGAAGGCTATTTCTCTCTGGAATGGTCATATGCTGCCGTAGACCATCGGAAGTTATCACACAAGGAACCCCAGAACTGCTGCCGCTGCCAAAAATATGAACATTTCCAGATTTTGCTGTTAACTCATATAAAAACCTGCTGGCCATCAATCTACCTAAAGTGCTTTTTCAGAGATAACCCTAAATTAACCCAAGAGCTCTTGTGATAACTAACATGCTATAGCTATTTTAAATTGTTTCTTATATTTCACATAACTTCATTATGTATTTCTTTAACATGTTTAAATATACTCAACATTTTGCTCTCTATCCTTGGGTTAATATTTTCTATTGATTAAGCTTTCTGTTATTTTATTATGATAATGTGTCAGAATCGTCTTTGACTGAGTGAATTATTCCTTTTGATGAAAATAAGATGCCGCTATGAAGGCATATTTTAAATTTCTAAATAATTTTCCAATTTTATTATAATTTCCAATCACTCGTTTGAGGGCAATTCTTTTCTTTCATATATAATATAATCACATAGTTTAAAATCTACATGTTATTGATTTTAATCTAATATGAGAGTATGTGCAAGGTCAATGATTAAATGTGTCCCCTAATGCATGATTGCATATATAAATCTATACTTACTTTTCAAACCCACAAGCATGCATTTTCCTATTTTAATTACTGTGTTCTACTGTAATTACAATGTTCATCATTGATGTCGAGAATGTGCGAACCCTTTTAAATGAATTTCAGGGAATTTGATTGGGCATTTCTCTTAATCCAAGTAAAACCCATTTAGTATGTTTTATATACACTAGTCTCATATTGCTGGTAAGTGAATTGGTTGTTGAGACCGTTTTGTTTTACTTTTCCAAGGATTCTTTACACAGCCAAGTCCATTCTCTTCGCTTATTGCAGTTTTCAGGCAGAGTGTGTCCATAAATGACACACCTGGGAATTAAACGCAATCGTCACCCAGTCACTAAGTTTTGGCTGTTCATCAAAATACTTTCCTATGGGTTAGCAGTGAGATGCCCTCCATAATCATTTCGGATATTTGATATTGTTTTATTTTATATTTATTTTACAAAGCATTTGTGACTTAAACGTATCACACCCTCCAACTTTAATAAATTCATTATCAGCAATACTGACCTCCCAATGCAACTCTATTATTATTATTCTCAAATAAATGCTTTGATCACACTCCCACTTTGTTGCTTAGTAAGCTTTTGTCCATGCTATTCTCAAAATCAATAAATATTTTATAACACTTAATTTCAAATATTTTCTGAAACTTGTATAATTACTCAAAGCACCTCGCACATGTTCCTATCTTATCAAGCACATTATCGTAATGCTATTAGCCCGAGGAATAAAATATATCACTTTGCTTTAAAACCTTTTTGTCATTTATTGGAATATAATGCCAACAATTATTTAATACGCATCCCTGTCTCATATAAGCAGACAGTGGCATTATATATATAATTTATATAAATAAATTTTGTGAAATTATTTAAAACTAAATTTGATCTCTTATTTTATTTGATTCCTATCACTGTCTCGGTCTCTCTATATATATATTTTCTGCATTTCTTTTGTAAATCCATAGACGTTAATTAGCCACCCAAGCTTCTTTTAGTATAGAGTCTTTTGTTTCTCCCTGACCACCAGGCACCAATCAAAGATTATACTAGTAGTGGCATCAGATGCATTATCACATAGATGGCGCTGTGAAATTTGGACTTTAGATTCGAACTTAGTATATCTAGAAGGCAACCCCTCTTAGAATGATCAGTTTTGTGTCTGGGGTTTGAATTCTGCAGTGTGTTAGTGAGATAGACGATTCTGACTGTTACAATATATAACAAACTCTTATAAAAATGGTTATCCACCAGCTGTTATTAAGAAAACATTAAATAGACAATAAAAAAATCATCAAGAGAAAAGACAATTATTGGTACTGTAGTGTACCCATACATTTCAAAAAATAGTCGACAAATTAAGAAAAATCTGCAATCAATATAACATCAAAACAGCTTTACAAAGCCTAAACTTAATATGCTGAAAAGAAAAAACTGTATCTATGAAGAAATATCATGTGAATGTGAAAGAACATATATTGGTGAAACTAGTCATCCCATTGAAAAGCACTTGCAAGAACATAAACTAATGATTAGAAGAGAAAAAAACATGAGTCTAAGGTAACAGAGCATGTATGTATCAACAAACTTATGTTCAATTGGGAAAATACAAAAATATTGGATAGAGAAGAAAAGGTACAAAGAAAAAAATTTAAAGAAGCTGCTCCTATGACAATGACAAAAAATCCCATACACCAACCTGGTGTGACTCTACATAATGTATGGAAACCATTAATCAACTTTGCTCTTAGGAAAAAATGGCAAAATCAGGAGGAACCTTATAGATAAGTATAAGAAATTTCTACAGACTGCCTTTGGCAGGATGGCTGTTGGTTAGAGCATTACCTTAAAAATCAATAATCAAGAATCTAAGGACCCAGGTTCAAATCCCATGCTAGTACTGTCACTGGTCAGTCCAGCAACAACAGGATGGCTCAGTTGGTTAGAGTGTTACTTTAAATTCAATAATCAAAAATATAAAAACCCAGGTTTGAATCCTATGCTAGTATTGTCACTGGTCAGGCCAGCAACACCTGAAGAAGAGGGAGAATTATACCTCTTGAAATGTTGTGCATATACTAACCTGTTTGATGTGTTATTACTACCAGTTGAATATATTTGGAATATTTAAATAAAGTTAAATATTTTTAAAGACATTAAATACGGCATATTAGATGATGGAAATAGTCCAATACAAAAATAAAACTAGAATACCATCATCACAAACCTTCAGGAAAACACCCAAATTGCTATTTTTATACTTTTTGAAATTTTATTTTTAATATCACTAATTTTTTGTTAGAACTTTTTGTGACCAGTATGTGTTTTTTTTTCTATTATGTTTCTTTATATATTCATGTGTGTACATGTGTTTGTGCACGATATATCTAATATTAGAAATTTACAGCATTAAATATTTAGTAATATATTTTGGAGTGATGAACTTTCTAAATGCCTTATATAAATAAATGTAAATTCTCAATAGCAGAGGAAAAGTAATTCAGTTTTTTCGTGGTCCAAGATATTATATAAGGGAAGCAAATATAAACATTGATAACTATGAAAACAAAATTCTATTTATTATGGATATAAACAAAGACTAATTGAATTTTTTTTGGTCAAATTTAATTATGCATTGTAGATCAACAATGAATAAAATTTTGTAAATGGATGATTGAAAATGCACTACTCCAAAATGCATCATGATATATATA
This sequence comes from Epiperipatus broadwayi, assembly GCA_028023455.1. Classification (NCBI taxonomy): domain Eukaryota; kingdom Metazoa; phylum Onychophora; class Udeonychophora; order Euonychophora; family Peripatidae; genus Epiperipatus; species Epiperipatus broadwayi. Next base: position 2,778,583 of record JAQFVV010006281.1, on the reverse strand, counting down.
TATATATATTGTAATCTAATACTTATCATCGTAATTAATTAATATAGCCAATAAACTGGAAACATTTTATTAGCTTTCTTCAAAGTAAATCCATCACTACTATCATTGGTCAGATGACAGGTAATATGGGCAAAAATGAAATTTAAAAGTTTCTCATAGTACTATCTAAGAGAATTTGTAAAAACTATTTAAAAATGTCTTCTGAGCAGATTTTATTGATCAATGCATATACAAAATACGTACATCTTTGTCTATTATTTTTTTTTTAAAAATGCAGTTGAATTTTTATGTACAAACAGAAAATGCACGCACACAAAATTGATATTGCAGAACAATGTACAAAATAGAATATACTAAATAAAACATATTTGAAACAGTTCTGCAATAATTATACAATTGAGATTACATTTATCTAAAATAGTAAAGCCAATATTTCATTTAAAAGTATATGTGTGCATGCATGCAATTTTTAATGGTTTAAAACTTAGTCAATTTAAAAATCAATAAGTGTAAAACTATTAATTTGTTTTATTTAGTATTACAATTCACTTAAAATGTATTCATTAAATGAAATATCTGAGAACTTTAAAGGATTATTATAAATTATTTAATTATCAAATAAATAATTGTAATTTTTTTTACTTATCCAAATTAAAGTACAATATTAAGAATATGATGGTATTATTAATTATTATTTTTTAATCCGTGTATCAAATTTATGCATTTAGAATAAACCCAGACATAGTATTACTATAGCAATGGGACAGATTTTTACTGTGAAGCTCTTAAAAAAAGGACTTTGGGTAATTATAAGAAATTAAGACACCAGCTGACCATAAGTTATAAATATGATCTCTTGTCAAAATTCAGTCTGTCTTTATAGTGTATCCAGAACCTGCTGAATTAAATTTTAAAATGGCCATTTTAATCATCTTCTCCACTATGGCAGAATAAAAAAATTTACTCTGGGCATTTTGCATCACTGACAAAAATGTATCTCCTCCTCAAACTGAATGGATAAACTACAATATCAATAACAAGGCTTATCACCAAATACTACTTTAAAGAAAATTTAATTTACTGTCTTCAACCATTAATAAAATTTTGAAAATTGCTTATGGAATGCTCCTTGACCTATCAATCAAATCATTTGTCTTTTCTTTAAAAAAAAATTTTAAATTGAAATAACTTGTTTGAAAATTATATTGATTACTTCCCTGTGGATTAATAAAGTTAAAATTTTATACAATATGAATCTAAATCAACATATAAGTTTACATCTTTGGAGAAACTGCTTAAGCCTTAATAAAAATCAATGGAGTTAATTTGATCTATGGATTATTATTATTTCATAGGTCTTATAAATTATTAAAATAGCCTCAACTATAGGAAAATAAATTAGATATGTTTAAATCAAAGGATTAGCCAGTCTACTGTCTTTAAATTATGTGATAAATGCCAATTTAAGGATATTAGTCTATAAATACTTTCTAAAGGATTAAACGGCTCTCTTTGCATAAAACTACAATTTAATGTTAGCCCTATAATAATGGATTTATGATTATGAATGCCATGGTCTAAAAATATGATAAATGTCATAAGTTAATAAGCAGACATTCTTAAATGAAGTAATGTGATAACTATGCAATTTGGAGTCAGATTACTAACTGTGCATTATTAAATCTCTTAAAATCATTATATTAAGTTTTACTATGGATTTAAACCTATGAACTGAATTACCTTATGCCTTTGATTTAGGGTTTAATACTTATATTAAGTTATTATTAGTAAATTATAAATTTTGGAATACTCTGCACAAGTGTAAATACTTCCACAGGATATTTTAAAACATTCAGGAAAGTTGGATTATATGTCTGAGGAACTATTCAATAAACTTTTATAATTTTTGAATTATTTGGTTTGCAATTATTATTAGTGTAGTAATAAATAAATAATAAAGTTCTCAAGATAATGCTGACATAAGAAAGTACAGGTAACAACCTTATTATTAATGAGTGTGATATTGTGATTTATATTTTGTATTGGAGTAAGGTTGCATTTAATTAAACTAATTTATCAGCCTCAGATTAATAGAGCTAAACATTCTGAGTAGATGATTAAATCACCAAGGAATATTTATCTGCATAGTGCCTATGATACTATGCAATAAAGCATTCTTATAGTATCAATAAAATAAGTCATATTTGTTAGTCTCCTAATTATTTAAACTTTATATATATGAAGCATAACAACTCATTCTAGAAAACGATATGAATATCATAATTAATAAAAGTTATGTATTTTGTATAGCAGTACTAAGTAAATACTTTTGCTTGCTCCAAAAGAGTTAAAGAATTAGCTCGCTCTTGTAGAATGAATTTAATTACGGACATTATAAGCATTCTTATTCTCTTATAAGTAAGGTTAGGTTTTGAATTAATATTGTTCAACCCTCTCCAATAGAATGTCTTATCTTTGCAACACTTTAGAATCACATATATAATCATAACCCAAGATTAGTTTATTTACAGAGAACAAACAATAATATTTATTAATATTGCATAGAGTTTTATTACTAAAGTATGTTTATTATTTACTTATTATTTTGTTATTTTATTTATATACTTGTTATTTGTAATAAAGCAATTGTTATATTTAAACACATACGTTTGTCATTATTAAAACCGTCGTCTTTACACAAAATAACCAAGTCATACTTCTAAGTTAATAAACTGCATATTCATTTATTAAATTTATCTACACCATTTATTATTACTATTGCCATCTGAAGTACAAAATATTATTAGGGTAGGGTAATGTACAATAAAATCCTTTTTAATTAATTATAACTTGAATAACTTAAAAAACTTGGTCTTTTAATTGAATGATTATGATTAAGTTAGTTAATAACCCTGAGATAATTAATTAATTGAACATTATATTTAATTTAGGAATGTGTGTGTGTGTGTGTGTGTGTGAGAGAGAGAGAGAGAGAGAGAGAATTTGCAGCGTTAATTAAAAAGGTATTTACTTTGTATCAAAATAGTTCTTTATATAATAGATATTGTAACAGAGTATATGTATTTAAGAATACAATAAGATTATTATCATATATCTATAAGAGTACCCTGAGAAATTTATTGTTATTATATTTAATGCATTATTAAATTCTGAAATAGTTATTATTATTTATTTTATGTGGAAAATAAACACGCGTTCATTTTAATTTACTTTTTATAAGGGTGCAACCAATTCCAAACGCACTCTACATAAAATGCATTCGTTTCAACTGGTCATCTTTTTCTCCTACCTGAACTTTGGGTTACAGTATAATGTTTTTCACTGATGAATACAAAATAACCAAAAGAAAGAAATAGATATCGCTAAAGTATGTGGATGATTTCTGTAAGATTATAAAGAGAGATTTTGTTATATAAATATGTTTATAACTGGAAAGAACATTATTGTCAAGAAATGGAAGCCACATAAATTGTGAAGCCAAGAAGATAAAGTTTTTGCTTTTCATCACTTCAAATTAAAAAATTTCATTGTCAAATCTATGTCATATTTTTGATCTCTAATTGATGAAATTGCTTATAAATAATTCCAAAAATCACTGGCATAAAAATTGAAAGCAAAGTTGGAACTCATATATCTTTTTTAAATACTAATTTTAATTTCAATACCTTATATTTACCATCGCGCTTGGCAGTAAAAATTTTGACAATTTATTAATAGCTTCATTAACTGTGCGCAGAGCATATATATATATTAATTTATTTAAGCGTTAATGAAGTAAAATCTTAACTATTCCTTTCATTCTATTATGCAGAAGCTGAATACGGTTAATGAACTAAGATGCCTTTTTTTAAATACAGTTGCATCTAAATATATATTTATATATTTTTAAAATAAAATTTTTATATAAAATATATGAGAAGACAACTAAAGTAAAACTTTTTTGTCATATATGAAGGCCATATTTCTTCAGAGATTTTACCACAATGTGTAGGATTGCTATGTCATTGTAAATTTATGAGAATTAGGTCTCATTTTCATTCATTAAGCATTTTAATTGTTTTAGGATATACCATCATTTCTTCATTAATCATTAGACAGTTTAGCTTACGTATAAAAAATTCTGCAGCATCATTTACAGATATTATACTTAATTTACAGTCTCAGAAAATAAACTGCATTGAAAACATGCAACTGCTGCATAAAAAATACAATTTCTACTTCCTCATATTAAGAAACTAATATATATATATATATATTGTGTTAAAAAATAACAACGCTCTTAATGATGATCATATTATTATATAACAAGCTATATAATTTTTTAATTATAATATCAGGATATTTTGTTGAGTCATTAATTTTGTCTCACTCATTAATACTTACTACATATCCTACTATAAAAAAACAAGAGATTATAGAAGAGACTTTTTGCCAAGAATATTATTTTTTATATTACTACACTAAAAATTTATTTTTGTTGCAGCAGTAAATTTTTAAAATTGTCTATTACTTAAAGTCTAGGTTACAATTTATTACAAATTATCAGATGGTTAATTGCTCAGACTGACATGTGAAATTTGAACAGCAATAGTGGCAGATCATGTTTTTACTACTATTGTGCCTAAACTGTGTAAGATATTTTTTGATTGCTTGGAAGATTATATGATATTCAATCACCAAAAATACTAGGTTGAACCACAATTCTGGAACATTTAGGTTTCAATTCTGATATTCTATTATTATGACAAACAGCTTTAGAGCAGAAATCATATGCTTAGTTGCTCATGCAATCATATGACATTTGTATCACTAAAGGTACCAGTTGATCTAAGAATCTATCCAATGAATATTCAGCTTTTTAATCATGATACACTTTTGTTAATATATATTACTCTTGATGGAAGCATTATCATCAGAAATCATTTAATATTATATTATGTTCTTATATTTTTGTGATTCTACAGTTTTAAAATTCTGTGCTCACAAAACTTTTGTCAAATTATTATTAATCTCCTTATTCTGTATGTGATATTGTCATGTTCATGACTCATATATTTTACCATATGTTTTATTTTGTTTAGAATTTTGATTATTAAATTTATTATATATATATATATAATTTGCTAGCTTTTTTTAAACTTAATTTTATTACTAAATTATTTTATAGTGAAATTTTTTTTTTATAGGTATTAGCTTCAAATATCATTTCAATTATATACTACAATCTTTATCAAGAAACACACAACAATAATATTTTTGAAATTTGTTTGAAACAAAAAATAAAAAACAAAAATAAATTAAAATATATAATTTACTTATTTATTTATTATATATATTGCTCAAAGATTACACATTCAATTTATAATTTTACCATATTTAAAATTTCATATATGCTGAAAATGTAAACCAAAGCAAAATTTTAATATTTAACAAGACAAAACACAGAACAAAAATTAATACTAAAAATATTTTAAAACTATTCAGTCAATTAAGTAAAGAAATAATTCAATAGTGTTTTGCATAATACATTTAGATTTAGAAAAAATAGATGAAGTTATTTTTCAAAAAAGTCACAAACATAATTTAAAAAAATAAAAATAAGATCAACATTTTTATTATTAAATTTAAATTTATTTAACTTTTAATGGACTATTAATAATATCTAAATTGAAGATTGAATTGTACAATTATTTTTTCATATATATATGACCTTCAGTTTGAATAAAATTTGTAACAAAATAAAATTATTTTTAGCTTAGTTATTATTAAAAACCATTTTAGAAATAATGGAAAAATAAATTAAAATCAATGAAACTATTTTTAGAAATAATGAAAAGTTGTTTTTGCCTATACTGACATAACAAACAATTTTATATTTCTCACCACATAAATTTAAATCTTTCAAAAAATGTGATATAATTATAAAAATAAAGTATAGTTTATATTTATCATTAAAATATCTTTGCAAGTAAAAGAAAAAAGAAATATATTTGAAACAAAAGAAATTAACTTTAAAAACTTTCTGCTTCAATTCCTATAATATAATTCCTGCTGTAATATATGATCAAATTATCATTTATTCTTTTTTAGCTTTTAATTATACTTGCTATTTGGAGACAAAAAAAATGAAGTATACAATTGTGGCAATTAATTTACAATTGTTTCAATTTAAAATTATGTCAAAAACTGATTTAGAAACCAATCCAATGTTACCACCTATTTTTACAGACCGTATACTTATGGAAATGAGATCACCACTCCTTATTACAAAGGCATTGTTTTAAAAATTTATGGAATGCTATATAATAATCCATTTGGTTTTTAATAATGTAAAGTTAATGATACATGCTTTTATTTTGTTCTGTATTTAGATCTTGAGTAGTTGTAATACATGTTTTATATTATTTATATTGCTCCTAGATGATAGCTATAGTTAAGGAAAAAAGTACACATGTGAAGAATGCATTTTGATGAGATTTTTTTACATTGTGAGTGAGAAGTAGTTAGTTTTGTATTTAAGATGTAGAAATTAAATTTTTATAAGTAACATAATCATTATACATAAATATATTTTATATTTTGAAATATCTTTAACTTATATTAATGAAAATATTTTATATTGAAATATAAAAAATATTATTTTTTGTTTTAAAAGATAATTTCTTTGGTTTTAGGGTATTTTCCTTATTTCTAATGATAGTTTAATAATAAACATAGTAACAAATATATTTTTTTGCAACACTGTTTAAACAAAAGACTAATTAATATATGTTTATATCAAAATATTTATTATAATTTAAGTCTTGACATAGTATTTTGGAATTTTTATATTGAAGAGTTAATGATATAAATTTACATAAAAGTAGAAAAGACCTTAAGAATTCATAACAATTTATGTGAGTTCATTCATAAACTCTAACATCCAAATAATTCCATCATTATCCAAAAACACCTTCATGATCGTTAATCAATATAATTGTTGAAAAAATTATAAACATGCAAGGTTCTGGATATTATCCTTTCTACAGAGAAAAAATGAACAGGATGTGGAAATGTATTTTACTTCATTATTTACTATCTAACAAAGAAAAGCTAGATGCCTACTTACTATAATAAATATTTAATTAGTCTATTCATTCAGTGTACTGAATGTTTCTTATATAAGTAAATAGAGAGATTTGAACTTAGAATTTTTCACTTTATATTCGTCCTACATTCCATTTCAAACAACTGTGTGTCTATGTACATGAATTGTTGAATAGTTAGAAGGGTGAAAAGATTAAAGCCTTTCCATTAAAGTTTAAGGAATTGTTATCTTAATATAAGCCAAGCACTGATTGCATATATGTGTGGAAGATGATGATCTGGCCCAAATGATGTCTGCTGGTTCTGCACAAAACATGTATATTGGAAATCATCTATCTTTTTCACATGTATGTGGCCATGTGTGTCAGTTGTTTGAGATGGAGTGGAGGACGAATATAGGACTGAAAAATCTAAGTTCAAATTCCTCTATTTAAGTATATTAAATATTATATTGTATTAGGTAAAAGTGGTTGACTAAAATAAATCAGTTACCAGAAATAAATTTGAAATTTCACCCTCATTTAAAACTCAAGTTATCCGTGTTAGGCAGGTGTGCTACTTATTATACTATTAAAACAAAAAAAATCTTACATATATGATCCAATTCTTTTATTTTTTCGGTCTACTATTTTTTTAAAAAAGAATAATAGTTTTGCAGCAATTGTTCACGAACTTAATAAAAATATAGCGACAAATATATAAATGAAATTTTTTTTGGAACAACTTGTTGAAAGCATGTATGTATTCATTTTCTTAATTAAATAAATTAGAAAGCTTTTTACACGTAATTAGTTTTAATTTTATAACAGATTTAATACTTTCTTAAATAATAGTTTATTTTTCATTTTTTATAGTTTTTGTTTTCTTCACCTTTTTTACAAGTTTTTTTTTGTGTTAGCTTTAAATAAAAGTGAGTTTTATAAAGACCTATACTAATTCACTTGAAATATTAACAACAAAAACAATAAACAAAATTCTGAATAATTCTTAAGAATTTGTAAGCTCTTGTTTGAGATAAACTAATTTTTGATACATATTGCATTTTAAATAAAGATAACAGAAAAGTACACTTTTTTTTCTTCACAGTATTGAATGCTTAATCGAGAGAGGGCGTTATCTGCTAGACTTTTACCTTTGAATTTTATATTAGTAATTTGTTAGACGCAAATGAACTTTTGGCAAAACGGGCTTTTATAATTTAAATAATTATTATTTTCAACAATAATTCAAATAAAAAAAACGAATATATATATAATTGTAGAAAGTAATAAAATATGGTAATTTCAATTTATAATATTTAAATTTTTTTTTACAAAACTATTCAAATATGATTATATTTTAAACTGTCGGTCTCTAAATTATAAGTACATTTTACACATTTCATTCTGTAACATGTGAATTTCTGGAACTGTTATCGTTAAACTAGAAAAAAATATATTTTAGTGATTTTATATATGTTTAAAACAGAATTTTAAAAAATATATAAATAAATATAATTTATTGTATAGCATTTTCTCTTCTTTCTTTACTCAGCAAAATCTTTTAAAACGTAGGCAACTTTTTAGTTTTTAGAAATACTAAGTGATTCAATGATGTCCTAAACAGGCTGTTGTCGTTGCGCTACTTAAGAGAAACTCTTTATACTTAGCACAACCAAGTCGTTCGAGACGCATTTCAGAATTCCCTCCTTCCCTCTTTCTATACCAGCCGCCTTGAAAAAAAAAAAAAAAGAAAGGCTGAAAGAGAAAAAAAGAGTACCCGGACCACAGGAAGCCGATTTCAAAAGACAACGCGGCCTCCCTCGGGCGTTGGTCTCTGGATAGTATTGTTCGTAGGTCCGCGGCAAAGCTCTGACCGTTGCTTAATTTGTCACCTTGGGGACTTCTTTATGGTGAATAATTAATTTTAACTAATGGTACGGGCCGGGCTTTGCTTACTTGCCAACAGATCTATAGACCTATCGACAAGCTTATACACTCATGAAGTTAGCCGTCTGGTTGAAGCAATAAGTTAGCCTATCCCGACAATTTATGGCCTAATTGATTTGACTTGGACACCGCGCGAAAAAAAAGCATAAATAAAATGAAAGCATGCTCCTAAAAAGTGTCACTGACACTAATGACTGTGAAATTACTAAAGAGAGAATTATAAAGTAATGAATTAGTAAAAGTTCCTTTTAAAACGCAAAGTTGACACGAAATCTATCCCTCTGGTGACAAAATTGTACAGTAAGTTTTTATAATTTATGTAAATGGAAATTGTTTTCAAACAAATGACAATTAATTTTATATTATAGATTATTTAAATAAAAATCAAGTTTTAATAATTTAAAAATCATAAAATTATTTAGATAAAATCAATAGTAAAAAAAAACAAAACAACAAAACACAACGACAAACAAAACAGAATTAATTAAAAGAAATAGTTTTAATTATTAAAAAATATTTCTATAAAACAAATAAAATCATATTTTAAAGCAGCGTTAAATTATTTCACCTGAATTAATTTAACCAATAACTGAATCTTGCAGAAAGTCAAAGTAACAACCCCCTATTCAATTCAGTAACCAGGTATAATGTAATTGCACTCTACGCTGGGAATATCAAGTTTTTTTCTTTGTATTCATACGCCTGGCGAACCCAACTTTCTAACATTTTATAATTTATACTCATATATATTCTTCTGACATCTCTCACACGTATAATTATAAATGAAAAAAATATTTATAATTCCACATTTTTATTTTCACGATGTCGATTTTATAAATAATTAAATTAAACACAAAGTCATTAACAGATAATGGGCGGAAGGTGATATTGTTTTTTTAAAAGTGTTTCGGCCGAATCTGATTGGTCGTTTGTTCAGGCCAGTGGAAGGAGTGAGTAAAGTTGAAGACCCCCCCGTTCGCCGGCTGTAGAACCGAGGAAGGTTCATCTTAACAGTACGATCAATCATTACAGATACACTATTTAAGATCATTCTGTTGCTTCACAAGTCTGGCTCTTGTTTTAGTGAAGGCTTAACTCTAGGGTTATCCATTTTGACAGTGAGTAAAAACGCGTACTATTTGGGATCATAATCAACACAGGAAACTTGTCCGTCTTGCTTTTTTTTTCTACGGCCACTATTGCTGGCGCAGGGAGCTACATGGTAATGTTGTGAATACATCTTTAAGTTCATGGTTCTATAGACTGTTTAGTGGATTGGCCTTGTATAGCGTCTAGGATTTTCTCTTTATACTCTCCTATATATTCTTTGTACAGGTAAGTAACGTTCTAACCCAGTATAACTGTAGGTCATTAAATACTGCCGCGTAAGGTTTATTCAGAATGAGTGTTAATAACTTTGTAAGATCTTTTCAAAGCCCATCCCAGTTTAAAACTTATACGCACTGGCTTTCAAAAGCGGTTTTCTTCTGTATAAAATTGAACATTTAGTCCATATTAATCTCGCGCTATTGTCACGATTAATAATTGCTACGGCTTAAGTTATAATACATCACTTGGGTTAATCTTTAAAAAAAAAAAAAAATCAAACTAAAAGAGGGTGTTAGTTTTTGCAATTAACTGATTTTCTAGATATTGTTTTAATTTTTTTTAATTCGATACAAATTATATTAAATACATTAAGAAATAAAAATGCATAAAAAATTATTTAACTCTTTTTATTAAAGAATAGAATCCCATCACCCCCTGCACATTTTAGTATTGTTATACTATTTGCAACCTATTATACTATAAACTATATGAGGGAGTTTATTAGCCCGTTTAGAGATTTGAGCTAATGTTCTTTGGAAACAGGAAAGGCGTGGTTTGAGGGTTAGGTCTAAATTCTCTTTTTGTTCGATGTCAGGATTTTATGTTTAGCAAAGAAGCAAAAAATTAAATAAAAAAAAAATTCTTTCATATCAGATCAAAATGTAAACATCCAAAATATAAAATACTTGTACTGTTGTTCTAAAATTGTATTTTAATTATATATTAATTAATGCAAAATATATTTACAAAAACTAACATTGTTTACCACTACTATATCTTTTAGTTATAAATGAAAAGATAAAGAATATCCAATTTCTTTAAATTAAAATTAAAACAATTGTTATAGATTACTTCAGGAGTTGAGTTTGAAACTATTGTCCAAACTTTAGCTATGATTTGATCAATATTATAAAGATTTTATTACAATTTATAGGTAATGTTTCATAATTTGTTTTTAATCAAAAAATAAAACCGGGAGACAAAAAAATTTTTATCTAAAGTATCAATTATTTATATGATATACATAGGTGTATAAGATTTATTTATATCCAACTAAAAATATAAAAAAAATACGTGCAAACTGTTATACTGATCTATATTTATAATGCTATTGGGTAAATTAATGATATTATTAATTTTATGGGTTCTTAGAATTACTTTTAAAAACTCAGGTATATTTATATACACGAATAATATATTTACAGATATACAAAAGCTCAAACGTACACTTTTATATGCAAAAATCTGTATTGTGTGTGTGTATAATAAATATGTGAACACTTAATCATATGTGTAATCATATTTTACCGTACTTAATAAATGAAACCTATAAAAATAATTCAAACAAGGTGTGGAATAAAGATAAAGTACTCTTCGCGTCCCACATTTGGTATATCAGCCTGCATTCTCCATTAACCTGATTACCTGTCATTGATAAGGTTAAATCTAGTCATTGAGCAGAAATATGAACATCTTTCTCAATCCAATATTTTGCTCTCCACATTAACAAATATTTTTGCAAATGTAAAAAATTTTTTTAAAACAATTACAGAGAAAACAATAAATCTGACATATTGGATTATTTCAGATGAAAGTTTTTTTTTTTTCAAGCCTTTCATTTTCATCCACATCTCTCATAAGCTAAGGATATTATTTATTTAAATTAATATAATCTATAAAGTCATTTATCGGTTGATAAAATATTTATATACGAATTTTACATATTCAGACACAACTCGCTCACACAAACACGCATATATATATGCACATACACATACCAATATATTGGTCAAAATGGTAGATTAATAAATTTAATTTAGCGTAAATATTTACAATCATAAAAATTATTCTATAATTATAAAAGCAATTAAGAAAATTCTATATGAGTATACATATTGAGATTTTATCTAGTAATTCACTTTATATTTAAGTTTATATCGAAAAATTATCATTCGACAATGCAATATTATATATATTTTGGTAAACTGCATTTTTCTAACACATCTTTCTCACGTCGGTTTAACTTCAAAATCAATATATTTATGTACATAATAAAGTCATTTCGGATAAACTTTTTACAAAGTTTATTATTTATTTATTTTTATTATTCACTTATTTATTTTTTATTATATAATCTCAAAATTTTTCTGTATTGTTTTTGAAAAAATATTTTATTAAAATTATATTTCAAATTATCTATCGGCACTAGGAAAGATACGTTATGCCTATTATTAAAATTTAGAAGTAGTATTACGAAAGTTTGTTGAAAGAATTAGAAAGCTAAAGACAATTAATTAAGATCAAACATGATAATGATAATCAATTTGTATTGTTTTTATCTTTAATTTAATTGACTAGATGTTTTTTTTTTAGTAAAAATTTAATCTATAAAATGATAAAACACTAAAAAAAAATAATTTATTTAGTCTTTTTAGATTTATAATTTATTTAAATATTACAAAAAAAAAAAAAAGATGCTAGTATTTTATTATTTAAATAATTTCGTTAGTATATTGAATAAAAATCACAGTACAGATTTTATGATATAGCTTGGCTCTTTAAGATATAATAATTAGGCATGAAATGAAACGCAAAAACAATTTAATGCAGCATATACGATTATTATTATTATTTTTTTCGCTATCAAATAACTCTTGAATTTGTTATCTTTAATATAACATTAGAAAAATATTGTAAGTATCTTAGATATGGAATTTACATATTCCATACATATATTAAGTATTTATATTAACTTATATAAATAATTGGGCCAAGAAATAGGTATTATCCTTCCAATTAATATAATACAACTTCTAAGTTGTTTACTTCAAAGATTTGTTGCCCCATAGACATTAATTATTTACAGCATTTTGGACAAAGATTTCTTTAGCAATTGTTTATTCTCAAGCTGCCTCGCAAACAATACACCTACATATATATTTTTCTTTTAATTTTTCGATGCTAATAGTTTTATTGATCACTAATTATTATTGCACGTACTCTTTGTGTAGTTTGGTGCAATGCTAAAGTAATAGATTTTGGAGCTCAAGTTCCATAAATCACGGCGAGCTTTGTCACTTCCGGTACTCGAACTTCAAACTCCGGTGCAATAAATGATTTGATTACTTTTACATTGATGTATTAATTTTTTTATATACGTGCATGTATTTTTGTATATATATATATTAAGTCAGTGCATTTTGGTTTTTTTTAGATCTATAGTAATAAATTTAAATTTATTATTGATTCCTTATATGCTTCATATTAAAAATGACACCCTGTGAGCAATTGGCTTGAATGAGAACATGCTTTTACATTATTGTCAGAAAAAATATTTTAAATTAATTTCAATTTAAAATTAACATTTTTATTAGCAGCCACTAAATAATGAATCTTTATAAGTGATGACACCAGGTGGAAACACATTTGCAGTTTCAGCATTATTAAGATGATTTCATATTATATAAACATATTTAGAAGAAAGCAGAATGCTACATAGTGTAACAATTTGTAATAATAATAATAAAAAATTTGATGATTGCATTAGTATTTTTGATAATTTATTCAAAAGCTATTCTGAAGTTAAGTACTTATAATTGCTACAGATCAAACTTATTTTACAAATACAAAAATCAAACAGATTTAACTTAAACTCAATTTTTTCCTGAAGTTTCTTTATTGTACTGTACTCTTTTGTGTTTGTTTTTACTATCTTAAAATATAATGTTATTATTCCATAGGAAGGCTTAATGAAAAAAAATTGATTGAAAAAGTTGAAATATATTACTGATAATTGTTACTTTAAATGTAAGTAAAAGTATCTATATGTCATTCCAATCCTAGAACAATGCCACATACTTCATCAATAAAGATTAGGTCATATGGCCTTTAACTTCTACCTTATAATAGCTCCATACTAATTACTGGAGAATTCTGGATAGTTATCTAAGCTAGCTAAGTAAAAGAAAAATCAAAGATTCATCCAGCTCAGATTTAAATCTTAAGTTATAATCACAACAGACCCAATTGCAGTCTTATTATTTTCAACTGTAAAAAGTTTGCAGCTATAGTGTTAGCAAAAACTATTAATAAATTACAAAAAAGTCACATGAAATATTAAAGCTCTATGAAAGTTTAAATAGTACTTAAGTTTATGCAATACCATAGTTTTTTACAAATTTTATTCAACTAGTTCCTTCAATTTCCATTATTTTTTTAAAATTAAGTATATACTTACAGTCAAACACAACCATATTATAATATTTTTATTTATGCATTCATTGACAGAATTAGACTTAATTAACCAACTTTGAAGATAGAATCTTAATTGATACTAGAGTTAGAAGTTATCTTGTGAAACTCCCTAAGCTCAATAAATAATTACCTAAAACATTTTTGATTTAGAATGAAATGCTAAAAATATTATATTGTGTATTTTTTTCGATCTATATATTTATTTATCAATCTACCTGCCTATATATATATATATATCATACTCTCATACAATATTTTATAGTATCTTTCTTAAAATATCTATTATTTTTTAACATGGCTAGGACTAAATCGTTTCTGTTATTTCTATTTTAAACCTTTATTCTTAGATCTATGAAAATTGCTTAATTTTAATGGTTTTAATGTTTAGTCTCTGGAGCTGCATTATTTGAAATAGATGTTTTTTCCCCACCTTTGAAACATGTTAAAATAAAATGAAATATATATATATTATGATTTAAATTAAAATGCAACAATTTTGATTGTAAATTGCTAAAGTATAAATTTAAACTTGCAGTAAATTATTTTAATTAATCTATAAAATCGTAATATATATCAAAATAAAATCATTTTAAAATTAAATTATATTTTTATATCAAAACTATCTAATGTATTGATTATTTTTAAAATAAAAAAATTTAATTACATTAATTATTAAGCAATATAAGATCGTTTTTAAAAACATATAAGCAAGCATCTAATAAGGAATAAATGGAAAAAATGATTTAGGGTATTTTGGTGAAATTTAAAAAATATATACTTTCCAAAAATTTAATTAAATTAAAAAAAAAAATTTAGGTTACAATTTTGTTTATCATATATTTTTATATAAGATTTGCAAATTTATAAATTAACATAGAATTAAACTGCTCCGAATCAAATTAAATTTTTTGTTTAATTTTTCTTCATTATAGACCACCATTTTTTTATTGATATTAAAAATTTGTTTTAATTATATCTTCTTTCTCACTATTTTATTTTAAACATGCCCTTTGCCAAATAAAATCGATTAATGTTTTCATCACTTTCCTTATTTTATTTAAATTTTTTAAAAATCTCTGTAACTGATCTTTTTACATCATCTGTAATTTTTCTTTTATTTTCTTAAGGAAATTCTTTCAAAAATCACTTTCTTAAATAAAATAATCAATAAATAAGAGTTGATGATATTATTAAATGATAAAGGAATCATCAAAAATTATTTAAGATCTTTCAGTGATGAAGATCAAAACCTTGTTTTTTTTTAATTAAAATATCTTTTTATTTAAATTGTTTGATAACTAAAGCAAATTAAGCAAAAGCAATATAATAATCTATCTGAATCAAAATAAAGTGCATACATATGGGTCAGTATTTTATATATATGTGAAAAAAAAAGAAGAAACCAATTTTTTAGAATTGACTTGAATGAACAGTGAAAAATAATGCAGTGCAGAATGGCTTACAATCCTAAGTTTACATTTTCATTGATTTAAAATAAATTTTCAAATTATCCCTAACTTTCATATCGAGATAATTTTAATATTATAAAATTATGTAAATTTATTAATTGGTTTGAAAGAAAGTCTATACACGTTAAAACCCACATTTTAAAATCTAAATTACAGGTATTCTAACGCGATATTAAATCCATAGGTAAGCTCAAAGTCGTAGTTTATCCCATATTCTTAAGAAAGTAATTGTGTAACTGCTGATATAAAGCTTAAAGACTTTTTTAAAAATTAAAATATTTATAAATATTAAACAATTATATATATATAATTTTTAACAATACATTTTAAAAAAGCTTTATATGTTACTTTTACCTTAAACACAACAACGACAATAACACTATCATTTTTATTTTTGTGTGTATTTAAATCACTTTTACCAGGTTTACATGCAGTATACATAATATCAGCATTTGCATATTCTTGTTAAAATTTTATTATTGCATTAGCTGTTTTAAAGCTCATGTTTTGAAGCTCTCTATTCATTTTAAAGTATGAATATATATTTGTCTTATTGTTGATACCTCATTCTCTATATATATATATATATATATATATGTTCACATTCACCTTTTATCTCTATATACAAATGTACCTGTTTTTGTTTCTTTTTTTAAAAAAGAAGAAAAACAATTTTCTATCTTGGTTTCCTGTTTTTTTTAAATAAATATTGATATCCAACTAAAAGTTTTGCTATAAATGATCCTACTTTAAATTTTAAATTGGATATGTATAATATTCCTGACTATTTATTATATTTTAGTACTAAGGGTAAATGATTACTTCTGAAAAGTGGTGTTTATAACTCCAAGCAATCAGCAACCCCCATTCACAATATGTTTAAGTAACAAAATAGTGAACATGGTAAAAGATAGTTTGCCATTAATTTTCATAGTCTTTCGGGGTTTAAGACTCGTTTCAAAGTTGTTATCGTTGATGTTATACATTAAGTTTTTAAAACTATTTATATTATATCTATATTATTATTATTAAATATATCTTACTGATTTGTAAAATTACTTCATAATAAAATATTGCAATACTAGTTACTAAATTAGCAGACGTTTTATCAAAATATTTATATTGTCTTAATAGTTTTTTCCGACACCTTAGTTACATATTTGTTAGTAATATGCAATTGAAATATAAATATAGAATTACACAATATATACAGATAATTTTAATTTCAGTACATGTAGTGTATAGTTTCTAATTTATAATTTGTTTACAAATATGTACATATATTGCTTCCTATTTATGGATCACTATATATATAGTACTCACGTTATATATAAAGTATGTTATAGCCATATAGAAGTGAATGAAAATAGTTAATATAATTCGATCTTAAAATCTCTTCATTAATTTGATTTCCATAATTCACTCATGGTGGCGCTTTCTTTTGCTTGTTCAACTTGACCTTCTTTCAAAGTCGGCAGAGAAAAAAGGCTTATTTACAATAAAAAGGGAACTGATTCAGAATTTGAAATAAAAATGACATGCACTTCATATGATGCCTGTATTTCCGAAATGATCACATGAAATTTTTTCTCGCTATACATATATACATACTTAGACTTTTTAGACTAAGTATAAAAATTAAAATTATACAATGTTAATTAATAGTGGTTTATTTAGAATACTACGAAGATATGTTTTTTATAGCTAATTTAAAAAATAACTATGATCTAAATCTGATACTTTTTGTATTATATATATAGCAATGGAAAAATAATTAATTTTCAGTAATAAACAATTTTAAATTTCCTTACGAATTAGTTTATATAATTTTTATCCGTAGCGCAACAAATTCTTTAAGTTGGCTGTTGACTTTTTTAAAAAATTAGGTATTCGTATATAACTATTAACGATGATATAAATTCTCGATTTATTTACTGTAGTTTAATATTTTAACGTTTATAAAATTGACGCATTTCTAATTTAAATTTATAACAATTAAAATTTAGCAAGAGTAGCAATCTGACTAATTTTACATATTTAAAATTTAAAATTATTGTTCATTGTTTTGCATTTCAAATATATGGCTGCAGTCTGGTAGGAAAAACATGGCTTTTTAGTAATATTTTAAAAATGATTCTGGAATGTTGTTTAAAATAAAAAAAGTAAATGATATTTTATATAATAAGAACGTCTTTTTGAATTAAGACGGGAAATAAAATAATTAAATTAATTTATTTAAAATTAATGCATATTTTACAATAATAACTACGCGTTCATGTTTTATAACGATAATAATAGTACACATTTAAATTTGTCATTATAAATAGCCACTGAACTACTTTAAGATAGATAATAAAGCCAATATTAATGTTATGAAGACATCTGTGATTTCATTAATTAGCGTCTCATTTGCTTCTACTAGAATATCAAGTAATTTCGGTTTTATTCATAGGCGCAGACGCGAAAACATAAATAGTCCGCAATCACATCTGTAGATATAAGTACACAGAGGTAATTAGGAAACTGTAAAAAATCAAAAAAATTACCTCAGCCTAAGTACTTTTAATGTATTGAGCAATTATAAAGTTTTAGATTATTGATCATTTTTGTATCTTTTTTTTTCATCTCATTAAATGCTAATTTTGTCTTTAACATTTTCAAATAAATATTTCATTAACATTAACGACAAACGTCATCGTTTTTATATAAGGTTGCAGGTAGCTAATGTTTTGCTTCAATCTGATTGCCACTATCTAGATATTTTGTTACATTTTGAAAAAACTTGTCTTACTGAGAGTAAAACATACTATCTCCCGTCAAGCTTGCCAATCACTTGGTAAATTACCACGCACTTGGGGGAACTTAGCAAACTCGTGTGTATCAACTGGAAAATTTGTGGGGCGTGAAAATTACGATCCTTGGAAATGGCTGGTTTCCCTTATGAGGGGAAAAATTAAACTTGGAAGGTGCGGAAGGAGGAGATAAACGAACTGGAATAGCGTGAAATAATGGCGTTAGTGAATGGTCAGAGGTTTGCATAATGTGGAAAATGACTGGGAAAAATTATCATTACACGCTTTTGATATTTTGCTATTTACTCTTACTATAATCGATATAAATATATTGACTAAATAATTTGTTTATTGGATAATCTTCAACTGGTCCTGACTTAAAATTTATTTTATGGAAACTTCAAATGCACACATACTCAATGTAATATATGTATATAAATTGGCGAACTTAATTTTAAATTATGAATTAATAACTTACTGAAAGCAAGACTTCTCGTATTAATTAACAAGCATAATTCATTTAAATTTCAATCCCCATTTAGATTTCAAATTAAATTCAGTATCTTACTTACAAATTATCTCTAATAAAACCTATTTAAATTTTGATGTAATGAAATTAAGGTATTTGCTATATTAAAAAAATCCAAGTAATCAAATACATCCTGCTTATATATATATTAAATTTATTAACAGTTTTATTAGTATTTGCACTGATGGTAAATAGAATATTTCAATTCATTGTTGCCTATAGTAGTGTTCATTCCATAAATCTTATGTAAAAAAGATGTATGCGTTTGTAAATAAGTGTATGATTGGCTTTCCTAACAACCCGAGATTGAGATCTGACTGGGATAATTTTTTCAGGAAGCCACCACATCGCTAACTTAGTTATCTTTCCAATTATTGGTAATTATTGGTCGATAAATGGGTTATTATTAATTAGAAAACGAAATATAAATATAAAACAAAAATTCTTACTAATTGTTAGCTGATTAGTCTGGACAATAATTTCTTAATTGCATATATATATCAATAGAATTTTTCATATGCTGAAATGTGATTCTAATTAAATTTTTTAAACCGACCTAGCATAAAACGTCACTATTTTAAAAAAGTGAGAATACCTATAAATATAATTGTAAAGATTTAAATACTGATTATTTTAAAAAGTTTATATAGTGTATTGAAATTAACTATTCATTTAAAAATATTAAAATATCCACGGACTTTAATATGCTAAAGCTATTTTCAGCAAAAGAAGAAATAAATAAGTATTGTTTAGGAAAGCATCCCAGGGATTTAATTAAGCTTTTTTTCTTTCTCTCTCTCTCTCTTTTTTATTATCTATAAATGCATTTCTGAAGTAAGTCAAAAAAATACTGGAACATTTTCATTTTGGATTTTTCGGAGTCTTTCTATTATATCTAAAAAAAAAAAAAAAGCTAAAATATAGAAATGGAAATTCCATTGAAATGGAAAATTATGTTACAAAGTATATAAATTATATAATAATAAAAGTGATTATAGACTTAAAGAATCCTTCTATGATTAACATTCATGGCTTCTAATCTTCAAAATAAATGACTCTTTGGTATTTAAAACTTACAGTCTTATATATATATATATTCAGAGTTATTGAGTTAAGATTTTGCTTTTCTGTCGGTTAAGATTTTTTAGACTTATATTTGTAGAGATATTTTCAGATAGTAAGTTATATCCCACTAACTAACCAACCAATTATTAATCAGTAAACCAGATCTAATTATTCTTAATCAGAGGACAAAGCAAGAAATAAAAACTATTAAAATTTTTACTTATCAGCAATTCCTAGGTAAATGAGCAATGTCTTCTAATTTATTTTTGCATTTTGCTGAGAACATTTAATTAACATTGTTTTTTCCAAATTTGTTTCCACGTTAAATTCAGTTTACTGTTATACAATCAATCTTGTAATCGGTACTGACACTTAAAATTTTAGCCTAATCTAATGATTTTACCTGTGCAACTTTTTAATACTTGATAATTTTAAGTTATATTGATAAAATACAACCTAAAAATACTGAAACACAAAATACAGTAAAGCAAAACCATGTATCCTTAGGTATATAATAACAGCCTTATTTTTTTCAGATAATGCTAGATGCAACATAGTTAAGTACTGTTTTCTCTTTATGATTAGCATATTCTCTAATATAACCCACATTGACATGAAACATGCTTTATCTTTTAGATAAGATTAGCAGAATACTTATTTACTTTACCATTATTTGATAGCTAACACAGGCTATGTGATGCAACAATTTTTCTGTCTACTATGCCTAAAACTGGGATGTAAATGTTGGCCAGATAAATTTGAATAATTTTTAGAATGTAGACTTACCATGTCAGGAAAACATTCCACATTGATTGATAAATGAATATTTAACTATTTTTATTTTAGAGGATATAATAAGCAGGAAAAATATTTCAGAAAAATACTCCAGAATCTTCATCATCTATTAAATGGTAAACTTTGTCCAACATTGTTCCTTTATTGAAAGAAGAGTTTAGAGAGATATTGACTTTGATGTTAGCTGTCTAAATCTGTCTTTTTAGTTCAGATGATTTAATGTTTTAATTATGAAGTTTGTTAAGTAAATAAATCTCATGAATTACAATGAAAAATATCTATTTAAAACTACATTTATTTTACAGGTTCTAGAAATTTTAAAAATAATTATGTTATGAAGAAAAACAAAAGTGTTTATATAATAAATCCTCAACGGAATATGTGCCGGTCAGATAAATAGCCTGCTCCATTTAAAAAATAAAAAAAAGACTATAATATGTAGCTTTATTATTTGTGACTAAAGATAGACGTTGAACTCATGGCCATATTTACCTTACTTTTATTCTATATATTACAATTAATTGATTACGGATAGCAATCAATGGCAATTACTCCTATCGGTTATTAAATTTTTGCTAGCTTCTTATAAAACTATACTACATTAAGATACGTTTTGATTTTATAAGAGAATACATACATAATAAGCACGTATATCCTTTAAAAAAAAACCTATTATCAATGAGTAATAAAACTATCACCCAAAATCACTGTTTATTATCGATATCTTAATGAATGAAGATACATACACACCCTTAGCCAACATTAATTAAATATTTTTATTTTTTACTAAAAAAAAAAAAAAAACGTCAGTAATTTAAAGTAAACATCCATTAGTTATATTATTATAATATGCCACAGGGCAAAAAGTAAAAACGCTTTCTCAGTAATAATAACAAAGTGTATTACTTTTAATAAGGAATGAAATTGCTAATAATTTTATGGTGGATTTTATATTTAAGATTCATTTACAAAAACAATTAATTTAAAATAAAAAAATTTGGAAAAATTGTGTTCTACATATATATATATTTGACTAGTTTAAAGGACGTACTTAAAATGCAATTTAGTAATTTAAACATTCAGATTTATGTTTTATAATTATAAAATTAAAAGAAAACTAATGAGTGAGTGTTTAAGAGTAAATAAACGTGTTTTAAAAGTATTTATGTAAGCGTATTTATTTAAATGAATCTAAATATAAATGAATATAAATATTTCTTTAATAGATATAAGTCTGAGCTTTGTAATTCTGAATGCGCAAGAAGCCAAGAGTAATTGACATCAATATAAAAATAAGCAATGTATATCAAAAATTTCGATAAACAAGTTTGCTTTTTAAAAATATATAACTTTTTTAAAAATCGGCTTAAATAATCATATTTTTATTATCAAGTATCTATATTTAAATGCACATAATATATGCTGATAGATAGAAAAATAAATAGATGCAATTGAAAAAAACTCCGAATTTCTTTTGCGTTTCTTTTAATTTTGAAGACAAATTTAAAATTAGAGAATTTAAGATTCTTGTCTTTGCTAAAAAACTTATTTAGCTTTGAAAGATGAGAGCCGAAATTCTTACTTTTGTATATTTTTATAAATTTCAGTATTTAACTGAATCAAATAAGAGAATTTTTTTATTATCGACAGAAATATATATATATTACTAGAAGACGGTATTGGTTTCTACTATATATATTCCTAATAATAAGTCTTTAATATAAAGCAGACATCAAACTTTAAAATACAAATGCCTGGGCAGTTACATAGAGATATCTTTAGATGTTTAGTAATTTGAAATTATTTCTTCATACTTTAATACGCAATTTTTTAAAGATTATCTATTCTTTACATGTATATCATGTTGTAGAAACTTATATTAATATTAATTTACTATTGTTTTTCGTCTGCGAAAAAATTATACCAAAGGGCTTTTTCAATTCGTTTGAAGTAATATTTTTCACTCTCGCATAATTTATATATATATATGTATAAAGTTTTTACTTTCATCACTATTTTGCAACAACTTTATCGTTTGAAGACTGACCAACATGCACAGTACTAAACCACTCTCTATTGATCAACCTCTTATCATTTCATTTTACCATTAATTTTTGAGATAAAAGCTAAAATAATCCATTTCAGAGCAAAAAACTTATCAATCATTCCTCAAAAAAACAAAAAAACAAACAATGATTGAGAGGCATTACTCCCTAATCTTGACAATTGCAGAGTGAAGAGGAGTTTCTCGTTTTTATTTTACATTCAATGGAATAAAAATAAAATGGTTTATTACTAAAAGAGGAGGGGGGTATAAAAGTTTCCCACTCAATTTGTCAGAACTGAAGCCATGATCTATGGATCTGAAATTCCAGAATCTATCATTTCTACTACTGAGCTAAAGTACAGAATAAAACAGCTTCAAAAACATTTATAACCAATATTAAAAAGCTGACTATGTAGCTTTGAATAGTTAATTGGGAAAACAATCCTAAACCTAAGTGGAACCTAAAGTTTCATTTGTTTTCCAACTTGAATTCAAATATAGTTTATAGGCATGTTATGGATATGATCACTGCTGTATCATGAGGGTTATCTGCTGAATTTTACAACACCATTAATATATTATCACAATATTTTTTTGCTTTTCCTCTTGTTTTCAGAAATTTACATCTCTTTAATTAGATTAACATTTTTTACTTTTATGCATTAATACACATTTCTTTTAATATGTATGCATACATAGAAGTATTCTTTAATATCCTTTAGCCAGTATTAATTTTCACATATACTCATGCAACATGTGCAAATTGACACTCAGAAGTTGGGCAAAATTTCAATAATATCTCTTATATGATATAGAACTTTTGCATTCTATGTGAAAAAGAAATGAGCAGTGACCATAGGTTTTCCATGTTTTCTAAAAAATATGTCAAAGTGTGATATCATTTTTTTATTATATAGCAATGGTCACAAAAAATATATATTTAAAACAGATGATTAGAAATTCGAGTGAAACTTGTGACATCACCCTTATGGTTTTTAAAACAACATGGTTGCATGTGTTGCATAAAATGAGACATGACAATATTACTTGGAAATAATGTTTGTATCATAACTGAGCCTGACTTTCTGAAATCAGCTTAAAGATGAGAGACATCCATGTAGAATTATATTAATAAAATATCACAAGTAGTTATAATAGTTCCATTATTTTTTACAGTTGAAAAAAAAAATCTGATTGATATGCTTTTTTTTTTTGATAAATGCCAAACATCCTTCCAGTGTTTATGAAAGATATTAGTAATAATTTGTCTGCTCATATTGAGTGTTTGTGCTTTTGACAATACCACTTTTGCATGTGGATTCATATCAGAAATCAGTGGATTTGAAAGTAATCTTGGTTTTAAATATTCTGCATATGAAGCACAAATTGGGTTGTTTGATGGACGTTGAAAGTTTTAAATGACTGTTGACATTTGTAATAATTTATTTGATGGCAACCTTTAATTATATTTGTCAGTATCTCTCAGTAAGCATTCATTTCCAAACATAATGGGTACTAGAATATTTTATTCTTATATCATTAATAAGACAGTTTTATTTGGAACATTAAACTACTAAATTGTATTAAATATGGATGGTCCAACTTATCAAACAGTAACGGTTTGATCATTTTAAAATTCTGACACAACTCTAAAGCTTTGTAACTAATAACAATTTCTAATCAGTTACACTTTGGGATTTTTCCCTAAATCTATTTAGTTTGTATTGCCATTTCTATGTGCTTGTTTTTTAAGTTATTGTGTCAATATGCTACATTCCAACTAATTTATTTACTATATATGTGGTGTGCACATTTATAGTATAGTATGAGAAATATATATATAACTATAATATATTGTACAGCAAATGTAAATGTATGCAAACATATATTTAATTGATAGTTGTAGTTAGTGTATATTTTTTAATTCTAATATTAATGAGTTTAATATTATTTTTGTGATTTTGGTTTCAGAACATTATATTTTATTTATTAGATGTCATTTTTTTCAGCTTTTACTTCCATTAATATTTTTTATTATTATTATATTAACTGACAAAGTGAAAATATTTTAATGTAACTTAATTAAATATTGCTTATGCATTCATTGTACAATAATCTATTAGAGCTAACAAAATATATCTTATAGCAAAGCACAATCGCTAGAAATTTAACAGTCATTATCTTTCAAAGCAAGAGCCAATTAAAACTCAACTACTCAAGCTAAAAAGATAGTAAACTGTCAGCACTTATTGCCAAAACTGTATATATAGACACATAAGCCACATGACAACAGTTATAGAATATATAATCTGTTGTTAAGGCAACCTCTATAGATAATAGTTATGAATGTATTGCTGTGTGTATATGGAAAATTTCTTATACTATACTATGGATGTGCACACCACTTATGCTATTGTTGAATAGAATAACTACATGTAATTTTAGCAATATAATTTACCGTGTAGCACAGAGATAAAAATGTAAACTAATGTTAACACATATTTATGGATAAAAATGAATTAATAACTAGTCATCATAACGAATACAGAAAGCCTAACTACCTCCTCTCATCTTTATACTTATTTCATTCCAGAATTAGGGAATGCTTTCAGGTAACCCTAAAGATATAATAAAAATGAAAAAATAATAAATTAAATTATTGAAAATACTTATTCATACATATATGTAGCAAATTATAAATAATATTCTAAAGACTGATTCCCAAAAGGTTGATTATTAAATATATGATTATCAAAAATATATTTTCCAAGGTCACTCAATATATATATAAATATTTTAAAGCAGTTGTTGGATGACTAGCTATAAAATTCATTTATATTTAACCAGTTCTATTACCAACTAATATTTCAGTATTGATATATATATATTAGATATATTACGTTTATCTGAGTGTGTTTAATAATTGTACACACATTCTATATATGTGTGTGTATGCATGTATGTGTATAAATATATGACCAACAGATTTTTTTCATCAAATATTGCTTCTTGAAAGATTGTAAATTTCTATCCTTGGAAATTAAATTGTTATTCAATGTTGTTTTATATATATATATCAAAATAAATAAATAAATAAATATAAATATATGTAATAAATACTTTATTTATTATATATATACAATATATATTCATATAACTTTTAAATAATAGCTTAAAAAACCAATTCTTTCACGCCCATGGTTTCATCAATTAACAAACAGATCTTCTCAAGTGAAAATCAACTAGACTCAAAATATTTGAGAAGGCCTATTTTTATTACTAGACGAAATCATGGTCTAAGAGAATTTTAGTATAAATTTCTTTTTAAATTAGTATTTAATGCTATATGATTTTCTATTTTTATTTGTTATTACTACTATAGCGTTAGGCAGTATTATATATATGCGCATGTGTGTGGAAATAAAATAATAAAAAATAAATAATTAAATGGTTTTTGCTTGGGAGTGAGAGTCTAAGAAGTAACTTAATAGATCTATGATTTATGGATTTTGAACTCCAGAGTATTCAGCCGAATAACTTAATCAACATGACTTTAGTTATATCAAGTGGCAGACAATCTATGAATTAAATACTGTTATAAGTTTACAAGTAACTATAAAGTCAGTGCCTATTTACAGACTATCTCATTAGTGATACAAATACAAGCCTATTCTGTTAATTCATCTTGAATAGGCCAATAATAAACTAACATCTTAAAACAAACTTTTAAACTCCATTTGATCAAATAACATTACAAATCTTATTCATTAAATTGGATATAATCATCGTTTTCAAGTATTATCATTTCGACTCTAGAATAAAAGCAACTCTCCAAGTATATTTACTTTTTCTATCACCTAAATTTTAATTACACATAAATCCACAAACTTTTATATACTATTTATCCATCTAACATGTATTCTTTTTTAAGATCTTTTAGTGAAAAAAAAAGAATGTTGATTTTTTAATAATATTTTCGATTGGAGTTTTAGTTGTTTTATTTATTATCACCTTTTCTTAGCAGCATATCTCCCTTCATTTTAGCCTGTTAACTCTTATAGTAATATCAGCTATATCTGTTTGTTTTTTCACCATGTACTTAGCTTATGATCCTTCTTATTAATCCTAATTTCTCTCTGCTATTTCTATTAAGTATCCAAATTTGAGACTCTCAAATGCATACTGGTAGAAGGCATTTATTAGAATCTTTTCAAGCATATATAAATATTTTATTTTAATATTATTTCTACTTAAAGCACTATCCAAATTTAATTCTATCATAATTTCTTTCTATTTTCTAATAATAACTTGACCAAAGTACTTACACTTTTTAACTTGATTTTCTGTTCTCATATTGTTCTATTAATTTGCATGTTCTATTTTTTAAAAAAAAACTATTTAACATTATTTTCATATTTTGTTTTAAGTTATTTCATTCATCTGATAACTATATAGCATTTTCTATAGCTCTAAAATATTTTTATTAAACAATCACTTTTATAAAATTTATATGATGGTCAGCATTCTTTATTTTTATTCTGTTTGTTTCTAGTATTAATTCACAATATATTTCATTTAATTTATTAGATTCATTCCATTTCTTTTTTAATATTATTATGTAGTGTTATATTTGAATAAATATTATAGAGAATTTGACAATATCTTTGACCTATGTTATTAATATTTTAAAGCTATCAACTTCTACACATTAGAGTTTTTAATAATTCCTTAATATTTGGATAAGATCTATTGTGTTATGAACATTTCAAAATCCAGTTACTTTTTGATTGGCTTGAGTCAGGAAATTGTTGTAGATGATTTGTAATCGCATTAGCAAGAATCTTATATAGGATTGGCAAAACACTAATAAATCTCTAATTTGTAAAAAAAAAAAAATACTTTTTAACAATATCAGTATTACTTTACATTCCAATATATTCTTATCATTTAGGCATTTGTTTATAATTTCATATTTCATTCACCCACTTTTTTAAAATATAAATATTTTCAAAAATAATAGATATAATGATTTCATCATTTCTGTAAAAAAGAGCATTTTTATTTATCTTAGATTAAATTTCCTGTTTTATCTTTTTATTTATAATTTGTGGCATTTCAAAAAATATGGATATTATTATACAGTTTTCAAATTCTTTGCATATTTTATGATATAATTCTATTGTTTTTTTTTAAAGTAAAAGATGCATTATATATATAATATTTGAATACAAGTGTAATTAATATATTTAAGTTTTAGATATAATTATTTATATATATATGGGCTCATTAAATTTTTTTTTTTAAAAAATAGCTTTATATAGTGAAAAGTTTAATTTAAAAATAAATAAATAAATAAAAAGATTAAAGACTAAATTACCAACATTCAGTTTTTTAAAAGCAGGCTCCTATCTCTATTACTTTAGCACCATTTATGGGAAGTTTGAGTAAATTATTGCTATGAGATGCTAATGCAATTTAATGCTCATTTCTAAATCAATATCTGGATTCTAAATGCATAACTGCATTGGTTTTAGCTTTGAATCCTAAATTCTCATTAATAAAGGCAAAAGTGAACAGTTTGTCTGGAGATTGGTATTAAATTACCCTATCATCTAGTAAGTACTAACCATTCAAGTTTCTAACATATGATGCTGAAATGATATGAGATAGTTCTTATTTAAAAGCTTAACAACTATTGAGATATAGTTTTTTAAAAAAATAACAAGATCATATATTCACATAAAAATGAGTATATAAATATTGATCATTAAATGAAAAAAGGAAATTATTGAGGAAGTTAAAAATAAAGAAAAGGGTTGGATTAGGCATTTATTTAAACATATAGGAATTAGAAAAATGTTAATCTACACAAAAATACATTTATTGAGGAAATTAAAAATAAAAAGATTGGATTAGGCATGTGTTTAGACACTTAGAAATTAGAAAGATGTTGGAATAATCTACATGACATAAAGTGTGGGAAAAACATATCTGGAAGAAAAGAGTATTTGAAAAATGATATTTAAAATAATTCTGAGTAATTAAAAAAAATTGATAAAAAATCAAAAGTTTTAGTGGGGTAATATAGACATAATATGAAAGATATATAAACTAATAATGAGCTGTATACATAATAAAATTTTGCTACTTTTTATAAATCATCTTGAAAACTATTCTGAATCAATTAAAACATTATTGTTCTTGAATTTCATGAAAGATAAGCTCTGCAGTTAATTAGCTAAAAAATTAAATACCTAAATGCAACATAAATATATGACATTTATTCGTTTTTTTTAAGAAGGCCCTCTTGTATAATAGTAAATAAATATTTATATGACACTATATTTCTAGTAAAACTAACATATCCAATATTAACTATCAAAAAGTATTTCTGCAATTAGATTTTCATTAAACAAAAACTGATTTCACTTTAGAAAAGGCAGAATATTGTTAATAAATTCTTGATAGTAAGAATATATGATTACATATAATTATTTGTAGTTGATATATATTTAAAGAAACAATGCCATACAAAATTAGCTTTTTATAATTTTCATCATCTTATATTAACTTGGTATATAACTGTTAGACACCATTATTTTTTAAATAGTAAAATGTTATTACAGTAAGAAATACACACTCCTACCTCAATACTCAACAAGAAAATGAAATCACTTTGTACATAAAGAAGATATATGTACAATAATTATACAGTTGTCAATAAATATTTCTTAAAAATTATTTGAAATATAACATTTAAAATTCAAATTGTCACTTTTCAATAACGACTACATAGATAGTTGAAAGTACTTCTAATAAATTGGTATGTATTTGTTTGTTTTTTAAATATTGTTTTACTGTATTAATTATGGTATTGTTTTGAATAATTATATATATATATATATATATATATATATATATATATATATATAATAATAATTCAAACAAATATATTTAACACAGTATTCAAAATTAAATAATCTATTCTTTACCAGAAGTACTTTCAATTGTTTCACTGACAATCTTTATCAACTGTTAATACAAATGTACAAAAAATAAAAACTTGCATTACCCATCATTCAATCTATTCAAATTTCCCACAATTCTGTTGTCTTTATATTAGCCGATTGTTTATTCATCAAACCACCTCTATTCCTAGATATCATCATAGCCTCTTTAATTTTACGTTTTTCACTACATTACAAAGTATTATATTTTTTAGTGAAAAACGTAAAATTAAAGAGGCTATGATGATATCTAGGAATAGAGGTGGTTTGATGAATAAACAATCGGCTAATATAAAGACAACAGAATTGTGGGAAATTTGAATAGATTGAATGATGGGTAATGCAAGTTTTTATTTTTTGTACGTTTGTATTAACAGTTGATAAAGATTGTCAGTGAAACAATTGAAAGTACTTCTGTTAAAGAATAGATTATTTAATTTTGAATACTGTGTTAAATATATTTGTTTGAATTATTATTATATATATATATATATATTAATCCATGCCATCCTAATCCAGTAATCATAATCATACTTTATATACATATAAACTAGGATAAAAAAATATTTTTACATAAGCTGCAATTCACTTAGCAATAAGATCAGAAATCAAAGACAAAAGTAACCATTTTTGATATTACAATATCTTCCAATAAACAATTAGGATATGTAATATTGGATTAAGTAATACTGCTTATTATATATATTAAAATAAATTTTTATTGGGACAATATGGGAACTTATATTTTGGATTTATTTGTGCATATATTTGTTTATTGTTAATGTTAGCATTGTGCACTAATATTGAAATACACCAGCCATTAAAAAATTCTAGGCCTCTTCAGCATTCTTAAATGACTTGTATTATCTGGATAGTGACTGGGGTGTAATCAAAATGTTAGTAAAATGCTAATATTAATAAAGGGCATGTGTATACATTGAATGAATTCAAAATATATGTTTATGTATTTATGTACCAATAAAATTTTATAGCTCTAATAAATATATAACTCTTGGAAGAATAAATTCCAAAGCACTGACATATTAATGCAATGCCACTTAGAGTTAAAATCATCTCTAACTTTAATATTATGAAGCATTGACTTAATGAAACAAGTGATGACTTGGAATTATCATTCTAAACATTACATACTTATATAAGAAATATATAAATCAGATAAAATAAATATAAGCAAAATATTTTGAAATAAATTCTATATTATTTAATATACCAATATATATATAATAGCGATAGCCACTATACAGTAATAAAAGCCATCCTGAATAGCATTTAACAGTTAATATTGTCGAGTTTATTCTAGAATATTTTGTTTATATACATATGAAATTATAGCTCTATAAACTTTAAATAAAGTTGTTATTATTATAGTACAACATGAACAGACATTTTAGGCTTTAGTTGTATTTTTATATTGGACTATTTTCATCATGTAATATGTATACTGAATGTCTTTAGAAAAATTTAACTTTATTTAAATATTCCAAATACATTCAACTGTTATTAATAGCACATCAAACAGGTTAATATATGCATACCATTTTAAGAGGTATTGTTTTCCCATCTTTTTCAGGTGTTACTGGCCTAACCAGTGACAGTACTAGCATGGGATTCAAGTCTGTGTCCTTAGATTTTTGATTATTGAATTTTAAGATAATGCTCTAACCAACTGAGCCATCCTGACAAAGGCAACAAGTTCAAATCCCATGCTAATACTGTCACTGGTCAGGCCAGAAACACATGAAAAAGAGGGGAGAATAATACCTCTTGAAACATTGTGCAGAATATACTAACCTGTTTGATGTGCTATTACTAACAGTTGAAGGTATTTGGAATATTTAAATAAAGTTAAATTTTTCTAAAGACATTCAATACACATATTAGATGATGGAAATAGTCCAATATAAAAATATAACCAGAATACTATCATCACAAACCTTCAGGAAAACATTTTAGGCTTTAGTTTAGCTGGATAATTTGTCTCAGTGAAGCACATATCTTCTTAGTGCTTGGTTTGTAGAAGTTAGTAATATTCAAGGTTTATTTATTTAAGAATTAGAGTGATAGAGAGTAATAAGTATATTTTTTGTACAAATATTCTTAAATGCATTAAAAAAATTAATATTGTGTAAATACACCAAGAATGAAATTATTTCGTATTACTGTTTAAATCACATTAACATTTTGCAGAAACTCATCTTATTGTAAATCAGATAAAAATGAATCATTTTTTCTACAATCCCAAGAACTTACATGAAAGACAAGTTTAGATAGCAATAAAAAAATTTTTATTGTGAATATTGCATTTAGATAATATTCATGCCATAATTTTTTTCTTATGAAATATTTACAAAGATTTTATACTTATTAAAATGAATATTTAATGATCGTATCTTGGAATATTAAAATGGGCTAATTTTAATGCAGCTTATTTACATCTACAATAAATAAAATTTTATTTGTTCAGTTATTGTTATCTAAACTTATCTTTTATATAACTTTTTGGATTGCAGGCAAATTGACAGATTCTAAATTTCTGTGATATAGTTACATTATTTAAATAAATGAGAGATCTTTGTTCTTAGTTATATACATATATCATTCAGCAATAAATAATAAATATTATATAGTGATTTTCTTTGATCGTTGATTAAATAGAAAATGACATTTGAACATTATAAGTTATAATTATCCTAAGTCTAATAAACAGAAAAAAAATAGAAATATTTGATTCTCATCAAGAAATATTTTCATTTCAATTACAAGTGTCTTCTTTAATAGAATTTAGTCCCTATTTGTGAAATATAGTATTTTAAGTATAATTAAAGTAAAAAGACCATTTAAATAGTATATATATATATATATTAGATTAAACAATTTTATAATATAATATAGAATTATGTATGTCTTGCATTATATGTGCATAATATATATATAAATCACAATCATTTCGTTGAAAACAATGTTCTTCTTAATAATTTTTTTCTAATTTCTATCCGAGCTTTTTGTTTACCAGCAACTATTTTTTTTTTATTCGTTCAACTTCTTTCATAATTTAAATTTTAATCTTTTTTTTTTTTTTTTGGCGATACTTTTTATCATTTGCTATCCAGTTAAGACTTCTTTTAGTCTGTCGATTATCATATCATCTTGCAACATGTCAAACCCATCTTTTTTTTTAAATCTTTTTATTCATACAATAATAATGCAGGAGTTGAATACATACATTTTTTTTACTATTTTCAATATATGTACTTTTTTTTTTATTTCTTTGTGTCATTATACAATAAAACATGAGATAAAAGTGTATTATGTAAAATAGCATTGATTTAATATATGTATATACACACAAATATATTCTATTCTAACAATGTAATAAATATATTTAAATTTTATAATGTTCAAAGCAGCAAGACTGAAATTTATAATATATCTCTGAAATAAGATGCTAATATAAACTATACATATATAAGATGCAAAGAATCACACCTCCAAACGATTTGAAATGCTTCTTGTAGTTCGTAACACACACACGCACACAAAATATTTAGGAACTTAAAAAAAGTATAATGTAAGTTTCTATTGGAATTATTATTAAATGATCTTGATAATTTGCAAGTGATTGTTTCTGAATAATAATAATTTTCATAATTTTTATCTTTCAATACGCAATTGCTCTTCATAATAAAAATATTATTGATCTAAATTTTATATTTGCCATCATGAAATAATGTTTTTCCTTATACCTAATTAAAATTGTTGAAAAACAGATTTCTCTTAATTTTGGAGTATTATTTTGGATATTAAATTTCTAAGCTGCGAGATAATTTATTATAATTACTATTACCACTGTCAGACATAGCCAAATAGATGCTTCTTTTGCTCAAACTTGTCTTGGTATTTTGCTATTGCCAGGTTGGGATTATTATCTTATCATTATGTTATATTGCAATTAGTCAATATAAACATTAATAACAAGATAAAAAAAATTAAAGAAGCAAGGCAAAACAAAAAGCATTAAAGATAAAAGATAGAACCTTACTCCCAAAGATTATTAAAAAAATAAAACTCAGTACAAACTTTAGTATAACTGGGAGATATAATCAATAAATGAAAAACATTATATCTAGCTATAACACTTCAAACTCTATGATCAATATTTATTTGTTTAAACCATTAATATTTTTAGAAAATCTTGCAGAGCTTACATACATAATATTTTGATTTGTAAGTGTCAAATTTTCTGCATTCATAAAAGTGAAACCAACCACTTCTAATAAATACATTACTGATTATATCTAATCATTTATTAAACTAAAGATTAACCATAGCTCAGATATGTAATTTTACATTTAGTTACAGATTTAATATAAAGATTTAACACATGTCCAGTTAGAGTTTTTTCTGTAAAAACATTGTTAAAATTTTTCTACAATACTGTTATTGAATGTGAAAATGTTATATTTTTATTTAAAACAATCCTTGTGTGTGTGTGCGTGCAATTTCTTAATTCTTCAAATAATGACAAAAGTTTTTATTAAAATGATTGTTCTTTGTTTTAAAATAATCTTTTTTAAAAAAAAATATATATTTTTTTTTTAAAGTTTATTTACGTTTCATTCATAATCTCTTAACAAATCCTTCACGATATATACATTCTTCTGCCAAGCTAATGCATAAATTGGAATTCAAACAACTCAGAATTTTTTAAATAATGAAAAGTTTTCCAGTTAGATTGAAAAAGATTTTTCAGATTATCAACACAGTTACTCATTTAAACTTTATTTCTATTTTTAATTAATTTCTCTCAATTGCCAGATAAAGATTTTTCAAGTTAATCTAGTTTATCATATTCATAGTTTCTCTTTTTATAAAGGATATATGAAATAAAATAAAAAAAACAATTTTTATTTTTTATAACTTTCTTACATGTAGTCTTTTATGGGATCTTTTGCAACTTATCTAATATCAGCTCCTGCCATCAGCATATTCAACTCAGTTCTATTTCAGCATCTTCATTGTTTCATTAATTTCAAATATATCTACCTATTTCATTATAGTCACTTATTTTTAGTTCTAACATACATTTCTTCATATCTTGCTGTGTTTAATTTAGATATCTTTCCATTGATGATATTAATCAATCAGTCTGAACTATTTGCAATTGTTAACGTCATCTAATTCATTACTATCAGTTTTATTTTTTTTTGTTTAATAAATCACTGAATATTACATTAGTCATTTTGGCAATTAACTTCCTAATCCTACTTTTCTGTTTTTATCTGACAGTTGTAACATTTTTTGAAGGCATTATTGGCAAAATAAAACAATATATACATCATTTACAAATATTTAGATAATTTGGCTTTTTATTTTAATCCACAAAAATATTTCTCTAAATCCCCTATAAACATTTTATAAAGTTAGAGTCTTCCTATCAGACATCTTTATTAATGGCAAATTCATGCAGTTAAATCACTGCTGCTTCTTTTGACAAAAATATTCTTGAAAATATGGTACTTCTATGTTTTGATGTTCCAAATTTTAATCATTGCAAAACTATTTTTTACAGGCAAATGCCTTTTCATAATCTAAAAATTCAATGCAAAATGGCATCTTATATTCATTCATCATTTTAATAATTTATCTCAATACAAGGACATTATCTATCCTATAATACTTTTAAATCCAGCTTGTTTTTTTAAATTAATTTGCATACAAGTAATCTGTCTGAACATAAATTCATAATAATTTTAGCAATTTTTTTTACAAAAGATTAATAGATGATTGATAGATCAGTATTTTCTAATGTCATCTGTTCTTGTTTTTTGTCTCTTTAAAATATCAATATTATTACAATAGATTCTTCTACATTAAATGTTATTGGTTGCAGGAGCTTGTGTTTGTTATGTTCTAACATAATTTGAAATACATGTATTCTGAAGTCATTCATTTTAAATCCATTCTAGAGCAAAGTAAACACTGAACACAATAATTTAAACAAAGAAAATATAATGCAAAATTTAAAAAATAATTTATTTTATGTTTAGACTGTATGTATAAATTTAAAAGCATAAATAATATTTCCCTAGTGAACATTATGATTGAACTTCCCATAATAAAAACATACACAATCTTAGCATATAAAACTATCACAGTACTGAAGGAAAAGGCTCTAAAGCATCTTGTTCATGATGTATCATTTGAAATTCATTTATTTGGGATTTATTTGTTTTTGTTAGTCATTTTATATTCAGCACATTATGACAATTTTACTATTTGTTTTTTGTATTTTTTTTTATTGGACTATTTCCATCATCTAATATGTGTATTGAATGTCTTTAGAAAAATTTAACTTTATTTAAATATTCCAAATACATTCAACTGTTAATAATAGTTCATTATACAGGTTAGTATATGCACAATGTTTTGAGAGGTATTATTCTCCCCTCTTCTTCAGGTGTTGCTGGCCTGACCAGTGACAGTACTAGCATGGAATTTGAACCTGGATTCTTAGATTCTTGAGTATTGAATTTTAAGGTAACACTATAACCAACTGAGAAATTTAATATATTTATCTATGAAGTTCCTCCTGATTTCTCCACTTTTTCCTGGTTTCCATACATTATGTATAGTTACACTAGGTTGGCTTATGACATTTTTTTGCCAGTGTCATGTGAGCAGCTTCTTTAAATTTTCTTCCTTGCCTTTGGCAGGATTGCTCAGTTGATTAGAGTGTTACCTTAAAATCCAATACTCAAGAATCTAAGGGTCCAGATTCAAATCCAATGTCAGTACTATCACTGATCAGGCCAGCAACACCTAAAGAAGAGGGGAGACTAATACCTCTCAAAACATTGTGCATAATATACTAACCTGTTTGATGAGATATTACTAACAATTGAATGTATTTGGAATATTTAAATAAAGTTAAATTTTCTAAAGACATTCAATACACATATTAAATGATGGAAATAGTCCTATATAAAAATACAACCAGAACACCATCTTCACAAACCTTCAAGAAAATACTTTGCTTAGATTTTTCTTTACATCAATGCTAATGACATTTTTAATTCTGCTTTGCAATGTCATGACTAACATTAAGTGTTTATAGCAGTACTATAATAAAAATATATATGGATCGGTAGCAATAAGCTAACTAAAATAGTAATTAAGTTTTGCAAAATATGAGAAATATACCTGTTGCTCTAGCATTTATTGTAATACTTATCTACAGTGTAAAAATATTAATTTAATAAAAAATGTTTTATTGTAAAAATTTTAAACTTATATAAGCATTTTTCTTTAAAGACATTCATTATTGGAAGCAAATGTGTATCCAGTTATTCTTTGACAGAAAAATAAACAAAATGAAAACTCTTCTGATCCTTAGCTGACTAGCCTAGTAAGTAAATGTATACTTTTTAAATTTTATCAACATTTTGAAATGGTGTTAAAACAGTAGTGTAACTATCATGAAGCAAACAAAACAATATGTATCGACTCTGGGTATTAAAGGCTCTTTGTTGTGAATCATTGAATTCAGATATATGTTATAAATGTTAAAAAGTGATTTTTGATATTTTGCATAGGATATCAAAAATTCTATCTATACCATTATAATTAAAAGATTTTTTTCTTGATTCTACATAATTACAGTATATATATATATAATATTTTTACTACATGCTCCCAGAAATAATAATGTGAATTCTTCATTTATCCATAAGAATATTAGAATTATTATAAATCTATTATTTAAGTAAATTCTTTTTGCTTGTAATAAAAATTTTGCTTTAAAATATGTTATTAGGGATTCTTGTTTTAAAACCAACAATATCAAAAGTCTATCATTGTTCCGCCTTAAATATTTTTTATTCTTTACAATTATATTTTAGTAATAAAAATGGTCCAATAATAATAAATAATTTTGAAAATTCCTTGATATGAGAAAAGAAAACATTGCAGTTATCAGAATAATTTATACTTATTAATTTAGAATAAATGATTATATTAAAAATAAACAAATTTATAAATAAATACACTTAAATAATGATACAATTTAATGTTGAACATTGTTTTACAGAACTCTCATGAAGATAATAGAAACATTCTTCAGTAAATGTATTATTAAAATTTAAAAATTGTTAGGGATCTAAATTAGTCATAATTCTTCAGGCATAATGGATTTACATACTAGACATTTGGCATAGTACTTTATTAATTTAAAACAAACAAAACATCATATAACCCAAACTTTATTCAAATGTACATTAGGTGGCAGATCTGTTGATAGGAGAAATAGATTTGTAGTTTATTAATTTTTTACAGGATTCGACAAATATTGTTTTTTAATATTTTTTTTTCACATCATTTTTTTAATGTAACATTTTAACTTTATCAAAATTAATTTTTTTTATTATATATTATAATTTTGTTTTAAATTTATTATATTATAAATATTTCTAAATATCTGAATTCACCCATATATAAATGTTTACATTCACTGTTACAGTTAATTTTATAATTAATTTTTTGCTACTATTATTTGTATCAATACTTATGCGCTTATAATGCTAAAATAAAGAAGTTATATGTTATTAAATTTATTTAAAGCTTAGCACTTTCAAAACTCTATGGCTTCATAATCATAGCTGTACTATTATTTGTATAAGTTTAAAAGCATTAAAATTTTAAAATCAATATTTAAGAAAGACTACTGATTAAATATAAAATTAATAATATTAAAAAATAATAGCTGCATATAATAACAAATCTAAAATAACTACCAGTGGTTAAAAATTGGTATCTATTTTTTTCCTGCTTACATTTATAACAATAATCAAAATTATTTTTAAAAAATGTAAATAGTTCAATATTTTCCTTTCTGGGCCACCAAATTTAAATAAATTAATAAACTAAAGATAATATTTGCAATGATCATAGAATATAGTTTATAAAATTAGTTGCACTAAAGCAAGAGATATTTATATATTAGTAAGCCCAAGTGTTTATTACAGAAAAAGAAGTTAAAAACTTAGTTTATTATATAATAGAATTTTAAATAAAATCTAATACTCACATTTTACCTTTAATATTTCATAACTATGGAGTCAATATGCAGAAAAGAAATAAAAAGATTAGAAGATATCTTGATTAGATTAAGCAATAAATTTATAGACAGTCAAATGTTTACTTTAAAAATTCATCTAATGGCATTTAATATTTTATGTTATATTTGTTGAAAAAAAACATCTAAAACCATTATATCGCATAAAGCATGAGTAAATGATATTTAATTCTTTAGTTATTGGTTATATACATATGTATTAAAGCAAATGTGCTAATAAGCAAACTTACTATTATATATAAACAAATCATTCATCTACTAAATAAAAATCTCCTGCCAAATTTTATCAATTATTATCAAGATTTAATTTAAGCTGATTCAAATAAAATTTCATTAACTTTTCTGGCTAATTTGTACAATTCAATCTGTTATTTGTCATTGTTTAACTTAGGTCTATTTAAACAGTTTAAGAGAGATAGAAGATGGATATCCATTTTTACTACACTAATTAGGTTCCATAATTTGGCAAGATTTGTGTGAAAACTAAAAACATTGTTTAGTAAATAAATAATTATCTATCTATCCATACACACAATTTAGCTAGATATTTATTGTTTTTGTTTAAATTCTTTATCTGAAGATAGATTAAAATTATTAGACAATAAGGTATTATAATCAAGCAACAACACTTAATA
The DNA here is from genome assembly GCA_028023455.1 of Epiperipatus broadwayi. NCBI lineage: Eukaryota > Metazoa > Onychophora > Udeonychophora > Euonychophora > Peripatidae > Epiperipatus > Epiperipatus broadwayi. The sequence continues at coordinate 2,738,475 of JAQFVV010006281.1, read as the reverse complement.
TCATGATGATAGTTTTTAATTCTCTTAACTCAATTTATTTTCGTATTTCCATGGAGCTACTTAATTACAATTTATTTTAGCATTTCTTTCAATTACAGTTCTATTTATTTTTAAAGTCATTTTAATAATGCTAATCATTGATTTGTTTTTTTAGTTACCTTGAAAAATGTATCTTTTAATATATTTAATGGTTGTGTATGTCACATGTTTTTTCCCAAGTTTTTTATGTGCAGAGAGATGCAGGAAACCTTACAGAGAGAACAGAAAATGGTAGTCTTTATGCTATTGGCAGTAAACACAGGATCAAGACTGCTTGCAAACATTTCAACATCACAGTTTTTTCTTAAGGATAAAAAATAACTGATGTTACCAAAGCAAACATCAAACAATCTTGACACTATTTATAGCCATAATAATGCCTGACTGTTGTACTAGTGAACTTTTTCTGGCCTTCTACTAGCTCTGACACATAAAATAGCTGGGGAAAAACATTTATGACCATTTGCTCATGAAAATATAACAATTTAGAAATATTTATTATGTATATCTCTAAATTAAAAAAAATCTTTAAAACCAATTTTTAGTATAAAAATTTGCTTTTAAAAAGTATTATATATTAGTATTTAAATTTATATGTCATGTAATTACATTTACTGTATAAAAATAGATTGAAAGTCAAAACAAAAGAATAACATTTAATTATCACCTGCAGTAATTTAATATATTGTCTGAAATTCATCTCTAAATCTTTGTTGTAAGCTTAAATAATCATCATAGAGATTTAAGGTTATAGTATAAAGATCAAATCTCTTTAATTATTTAATTTGTAAACTTAGAACACTAAGTGAAAGATTTTTAAGTAATTAATATACAATATTTGTATATTTGGTCATTGATAATTTCATAAGATTATTTTTTGTTAAGGCTAATTCACACATTGTACTGAATATTCCACAAAATTTTAGAGCTTTTAAAAAATATCTATACAGATTATAAGCCTTTTTATTAAGACTAAAAGTTGCATTAAAAAAGTGAAAGTGAAAATAGTTATCTCACTGCAGCAATTAATCTACCTAAACCATGTTGCAACATTGTATAATTAATTTATAGATAAAAAAAATTCATGTGCCCAATAGTTATTTAGCTATATATAGTTTCCATAGCTAAAAACAATGAATATCTAACACAGAAGACATTAATAAATAAATTATTCAAAGGAATAATTAATTATCCATCCAAGAGAAAATAAGTTTTTAAAATTAAAATGTGTAAAACAATAGTAGCACAAAAGGTAAATCTTAGAATCAGAGTTTGCAGGAATATGATATGTTCCTTAGTAGTGAATGCTGTTTATTGTTTATTATTATTAACTACTGATATATGTTTTGTTATTAATTAGGGTTTTTTATTATCTAACTAATAGTAACTAGACTGGTAAACTGACCAAATAATCAGATTTTCTATGAAAACATTATTAATAAAGTTAAACTATTTGCATATTGTCAAAATTAGTATTATAATAAGTAAGCATTAACATCACATATGTTCAGTGATTGGTCACTTCAATATGAAGAAATAATGCTCCACATCACCTTCCTAATAACCATGGCAACTGCAATACTATGAAATAAATATATTCTCAGTCTGAATGCAAACTGGATGATTATATAATAGTATACTTATGTTAAGTAGTCATATATTTTTTGTTTAATGCAGCTAAACTATCAACATTCATATCACAGACAAACGACTAGTAGGAATATATTATACCAAAACTTTGTATAGTTTAGTGTAGTGATAAAAAAATGGAGTCACATTGAAGCTCAGTTTTATCATTTCCTGTGCTTGAATGTCACATGATCTCTTGAGCAACAAATCATTTGATTATTTAATACATATTTTTTTGTGTGTGCTGTTTAATTATCTTAGATAGTACTTCGCTACTGCTTATCCCCGCCCTTTAATGATGTTATCTTAGTACCCCAATTTTAGAGCTACATTATAAAATACACCATTATAATAATTGTAAAAATAAAAAACCGAAACGATCAAAAGCCTCAGCATTTCAATAAAATTATTAAATTCTTTTTCCTATATAGTAAATGTAACGTTAATTAAAACTGAAGATGATAATGATAAATTTATAGTAAATATATATTTGAAATGGATATTTACTTTTTAAAATAAATAAATTAGAAAATAATATATAATTAAGCTGAATAAACAACTTTTTAAATTTTATTTATAAAACTATTATTCTTGTTATCATTATCACATTTTTCAATAATCTTTCTTTTATTTTGTTTTTAAAATTGAATCGATTTAAAAAAAAAAAAATGTTTGTTATTATTTAAATAAGAAAAAAAAAATTATAAACAATATCAACATATTTTTTCTTATTAACACATAGCATTTATATTTTTTAAACAATATGTAAGACAATAATAAAAAAATACTTTTTTCGTACTGAGACCCCCCCCCCTCCTGCACTCATGATTTCTTTTTAATTATTGGTTTTTGAAACAAATGTATTAGTCATCAAATTTACAATTCTTTACTTCTCATTTGTTTATAAAAGATTTCCATTCATGCTTTGTGAATTCTAGAGGTCAAATTTCATGTTTTTTTTTAAAAATTAAGGTGTATGTGATTGAACTTAATTCTTTCCCTCTTAGTTTGCTTATAAAGCTTCATGTTATTATTATTTTTATGTAAATTAGGTCCACATGATTTACTGCAGTGGTAGAGTGATCGGAGCTCAAAGATCCATACATAGATCACAGTTCCAGCTATCACTTCCAGGGCTCGAGTTTCTTATGAACCCTCAACCAATAAACCATTTAATTATTAATTCATAAAACAATTTAAACATAAAATATATATAAGTATTTAAAAATTCAATGAACACATCTGTATAAATCACTTTTAATGTTTATATAAAAAAGAGTATTAAATTTTTTGTTTAATTTTATTTTGAACAAATATTTCTTAATCACTAATAAGTAATATAATATATTTAAAACTGCTATTAATTTTCATCTTATATATATTTGACAGTAACACAAAAACAATACATCAATTTTTATGTAATTATTTGAATTAAAATTACTATTAAATATGTATTTTGAAATTGTTAATTATATTCTTGAAAACTGTTTCTAATCACTGTCTACATTACTTTGTATAGTTTACCGTAAAGATGAAAGAGGTGCAGGTCAAGATTCGTCTATTGATTTCTAGCTGAGGGAAACAAAAAAAAATATTGATTTGGTCAATCATACTTTTGCTTGCTTTTGGTGCTTGAACTGTCTGTTACTTTATCTTTCAATCAACTAAACAAACAGTTATTACAGTATTATTTTTTTTTTACTAACCAATTTTATTATACAGTATCCAGAAAAAAATTAAATTCAAATTGTTTAAACAAATTTAAAGCAAACGAAAGACCGCACTTTAAAAGTCATAGATAATATACTTTCTACAGTAAAGGTTGACTTCCATTAATCTAAACACCACTATTTCAAACACTTCTATTAATTATCTAAACAAAATAGCAAATATTATTTTGATTTGTACTGATATAAATAAAATATATTTTAAAGTATTCTATTATTATTAACTTTTACCACAAAATTTGGTCAAACAAACTTCGATTAAAAATAAAACATTTTTAAGAACATTAGAAAATAGATAGTAAAGATCTAATTTTTAAGTGTATTTATCTAAGAAAATATTTCTATGACTAAACTTTTTGCAATTAAAGTAAAAAATATATATTTTAAAGTCTTCTTAATAAAAAAATAAAGTTTTGAATATTTATTTAAAAAAAAAAAAAATTAGTAACATCCAAATGCCTATATAGATTGTAAGCATTAAAACATGAAAAAAAATAATTAGTGCTATAATTATTGCTTAAAATAAATTATTAATTAATACTAATTATAATTAAAGTTTTAAAATGTTTACATATATATTTTATATAAATTGCATTAAAAATTAAATGAATTTATGGGATAGTGATCAATGGTGTGTTGTGAGATAGTCTAATGACACTGTTTTCATTTTTGACTTTTATTCACAATTTTGTGCTGATCTACAATTTATATTTGCTGATTTACATTTATTTAATGTCACAAATTGGAACTAAAATTATTACTTTAAAAAAAATCTGAACATGTCTTTATTGTACAGATAACACAAATTTTATGCAAATTTAAAAAAAAAAGCCAAAAATATCACTGACTGATTAACAATGTTGCTCATTGATGGATCCTTTATTCTTGGACTTTGAGAGTGAGCTTTTTTTGTTACTAAACCATGTTGATAATCTTTACATTATTTACTACAAATATAAATTTGCAAATGAAAGACATTCTAAAGGATAATATTTGAACTTTGCAAAATAGAACAAGATATTTCTTTGGTATAAAGCCTTCAATAATTTTCATTTAATTTATTTACTTATTTAGTCTTATTTATATAATATATTTATTTGAAACCAAAAATATACTTGATTACAATTACATTTTATTTGAAAATGCTTGTTTTTAAAAAGACAAGTCAAATAAAACTATAATTATAGTAAAGCAGAAATTGTGATTGGTTCACTAAAAAAAAGTGCTTTCATAAGTATCAGTGCAGAAATTTTTTGTAATATTTTAATAATAATAAATGCAATTTTAAATTTTAAAATTGAATTTCATTGCTTTTTGGTGTCTAAAAAATTTCAATTTAATTTTTAAAATATGATTTAAATAAGAAATAATTGTTCAATAATTCTTATAAATCAGTGAAGGCTAAGATTCAATACAAAAATAGTTGTTATCATTCTATGTCCACTTTAATACTTTATTTTTCTATTTTACAAAGTTCAAATATTTTTAGCATGATTTTCATTTGTAAATGTATATTTGTAATAAATAAGTAAAGATTATTAAAATATGATATAGAATAAAGATTTAATTGTAAAAATAAAATATTGTATCTATGAACAAAATTTCCAATGATTTCTTTCCAATTCAGAGTGGGAGGAGTTTCACATTAATGAGTTAAAAGATGTCTGATAGAAATAAATAGTATACATATATATTTTAAAAAAGTTATAAATGTAAGTATTTGACTTTTGAGTTTGAGTGATTCCATCTCTTTGATGAAGATAGTAATTAAAATTTACAAAATTAAAAAAAAAAGAATATATATATTACAAGTCAAATGAGAATGTTATCAGAGACAAATGCTATTAATGCTGTAATTATATACTTTTTATAATTTTACACAATCAGGGGAATCTAGAAGAAAATGTTAATATAATTTTATATAATTTTTATATATACCTATGTCAATTATTTAAAAAAAAATTTTTTTTTCAATAAATTAATTATTCTTTCACCATGATGTATTATTTTTTACTTCAGCTTATTTTAGGTATGTGATCTATGATCAGTTTTATTTATTTTATTTTTATTCAGACAGAATACATTTTTAAGGAATCTGTATCTATTCAATGACTTTTATTTTCTTATTTTCAACTTACTTCACTAATAAATATGACTAATAACTTAATTTATCATTATTTTATCTTTCATTCTCTTTTCATTTTCTTTTATTTTCTTCATTCAGTTATGCGCCTTGCCTGACTTAGAGCAATGATAGAGAAATGGATTCTAAAGTTGGAAACCCCAATTTTTATGAGCCTTTCAAGCCTTTATTCATCTTTTTGCACTAATTATGACAATAGGATTATGTATTTGTGCAACCATATTTCTACCCTTTAAATATACAGCAAATTTGAATCCAATTTTTATTTTATTTTTGTATCTCTCATTTTTTTCTTTTCTTTTGCATATTCATTTAAGAATGATTGCTAAGAATGATGATGATTATTCTCAGATTATAATTTAACAAGTGCATTATGATACTATATCTTCCAGAAATATCAATTATAGAAACAAAAGTTAGAATAAAAATAAGTATTTGTAAAATCAGGGACAATATTAATTGCACTCAAACAAAAATATAGTGAATAAATTTAAAATTAATTCTACAATTTCATTTTCAAATGTAAACAATGTCTACTGAGTGCTGTGAAACAATGTTATGTTTTGATAACATGACAATTTCAGCTCAAGAGCCAAACTTTTATAAACAAACTATTAGTTTCTTACTCCTATAAAATAATACAATGTACTTTACTCATATAATATATTATTTTAATGGTCTATTATAGCATAAATATTGGATTGTTGCATCTTAAAGTAAAAAAATTTCAAAAAAATTAGTTGTTTTTTAATTTTTTTATGTAATAAATTTTGGCAAAAAATGTTTCACTTATTATTAATCTTAAGCCATTGAACTCTTCTGAAAATTCAATGTTAAATTATCAAGAAAATTAAACATATTTTGATTCAATTTGCAAAAGCACATTATATATATATTCATTAGATAATGGATATAACTATATATTTTTAACTGTATATATATATTATGTTTAATATTTTCAAGCTTATATGAAGATGATAATGTCTTCTTTAGCTTATACTATATATTATTCTGTTTCATTTTCAGTGTTTTAATGAAATAATATTCAATTCTTGTCAAGGTTAAGGTCTTAATGAAGAATTGTTATGTCTTAAGCAGTAACAAGATTAAGTATGATGTAAAGAACAATTGTTTTTTAAATATTTGATGGTTGATCATTTAGAATTAACATTTTTTAAAATTTCTTTCAGTTTTATAATTGATCAACCCAAATAAGACTATTTTCATAAATGTGTATATTTATAAAGAGAGGTTAATTTACACTGCTATCCATAGATATTATTAAAACATTATTAGCAATAATAAAGGTTACTACTGTTCTATTAGATCATGTCAGCTGCTTGATGGTACTATTTATAGAAAGCACATAAATATTCTATTTACATGGCTGCCACCTTCTAGGCCTATATATCTATTCAAAAACACAGAAAGAGGCTGTTTAAGTACAGCAACTGGCACTGATGGCATTATTCCTATGCTATAAAGCACAGAAAGATGTCATTTATTGGTGGCTGGCTTGCTTTAGTGTTATGCACTTTATCCCAATGTTCACAGTTCAAAGTTTGCTACAGTATCATGTGGGGGTGTCTGGACTTCAGCCTGCCACAACACTTCAAATATGCATATCAAAGGAATTATCTTGCAAGTCATCTGATCTACTATTACCTTCTAATAATTATTACCTTCTAACAATTGTCAACCTGTCACCACGCTTCCCTACTCAATGTGGAACCTTCAAAAAATTCAGAAATAGTATGTTCAAGCAAGATTTTGACCAATTCACACGAAAAGTCATATTTGCCTGATAACATATCTGCAACAAATAAAATGGCTGACCTGAAAATGGACAGTTTGAAATCAGGGCAACTACCATCCACAGAAGCCAGTGTACATAAGGAATTAATTAATTCTATTGCAATAGAATCTTTGCAATAAGGTATGTCAATTGATAAAGTTTTAATTCTTGTGGATCTGAAAAGGTATACCATCTACCCTACATTGCAGGACTAAGATGAAATTTCTGGCCACTTGTAGTTAAAGCTTTTTAAGTTTTTTGTAGCATAAAACTGTTCTCGACTAAATTACAGGAATTGATTAAGGAAATCAATGAATTACATTAAGCCTTTGAATAAAATGTATGACTGTAAAATTTCTCATAGTTCTATCCAGATACCAAAAAGAAATTGTCCAAAACATATATTTATTAATCTTAAAAAAAAAAACAACAACAACAACAACAATCGAGTTGGAAATATCCATGCACATATTTTTTAAAAGATAGCTATTGTAATAAATCAATCAATAAATAAATACTTTTTGAAAATGACCTAAAAAAGTAAAAGACAGTTCAGTAATTAAAGCATTATCACCATTTTTTCCCACCATAGTGTAGTTAGTTAATATCTCAAGCAAAGCTAGTAGACTTTGTAAAGTTTGCAGAGAGGGGGGATGATGGTTTTGCCAGCCAGAACTGGCGTACACAGGGAATTCTATTATAATAGAATATTTGCAATAATGTATATTTATGTAAAATTGTTCCAGTAAATTTATTAAGAAAATAAATGAATTACATTAACCCATATGATTATTATTTTTTCACAAATAATGGGGTGGTCCCGGTAACATTATATTTATGTGATGTGATGTATTATGGCTTCTCCTTAAGCGAAGTCAAGAATATCTCAGCAATTATGCCAGATAAACCTGTTAGCCACTTTATTTTACATTCCCCACTCTAAATTTACCCATAATCTGCTCTATCCCATTTCCACAACATAATCTTTGTCAACTCTATAACCTTTATATCTAAATCCCCCTTATCTTTTCCCAAACCCAGCATAAAAACCAATAATTCACTTTCTGTATAATCACTCTTTTCATATTTATTTTTCCACAACTTCATTACATGTACCCTTTCTGTTTTCAAAAATTTACATTCAATTAACAAATGCCTAATATTTTCAATTCCTTCCTTACATAATTTAAATTAAAAATTATATATTTTATCCAATTTTTCTTTCATTTATATATATATAACATAAAGATACTATAACAGAATGTAAATAAAAAAATAGTAAATTCCACATGGAATCTTATTAATATTGGACATTAAGTAATTTAATGGTTTATAAATGTATTGCCAAATTTAATGTTATTTTATAATTTTTTCTTTATTTTAAACATAGTTGAATAAACCTGTTTTTGATACTATAACAGAATGAATAATTTAAATTTTATTTTTGTAACCCAGTATGTTTTAAACTTGTTAGAATCATATCCATGATTATAAATATTATAATTCACAATTAAATAATATTAAAAAAACAATTGTTGATTTATTTGAATATTGTTGACACTCTGATTATTTGTGGGGGGGGGGGTATCTTTTTTTTTTACTTTTCAAATGACTTCAACAACATCTGAATTGAACACATATCTATGTTGTTTATCATGATTAAGTAAAATATTGATGAATTACAGAATTAATTTTTTTTTGTTCATAAGCAAATACTGCATCCATTTCATCCTTAAGTTTGTTTTAATTTACCTGTACAAAATGAATTTTTTAAAAAAAACATGATTTATGGCATAAAAAGAATGTATGATGAATTAGAAAACCAATAACATTTAAATATATAAACAATGGATCTTAAAATATTGTTTAGAGTAAATTGTTATAATGTTGATAATCAAGAACATAATGATAATTTGTTGAAAGTAAATTAAAATAAAATTTAAAATGCATATCATTATAGTATCTTCATATTAAATATAATAGGCAGAAGTTCAGTCTATATAAATATATTCTGCCTCATACAAGAACAGTAGGAAAAGTATTAATTAATGCATGTGTCTATTATCAAGTAGGGGGAGTTTGGTATTTATCCATAATTGTTTTACTTTCTAGTCAAAAATATACAGATATATCTGTTTTCTGTTGAATATTTAATAGTTAGCCATAAATAGATTATTTAAAAAAATACTACTCATGAAAAATCAAGTTTTAAACTGACTAGATTTGAGCCTCATGTAAATGTGATATCATGTATTTCATATACAATTTTAGTCATTTCAATCATTTATGGTTATATATTTTAAGTTTTGTAACTTTTCTAAGACTTGAAAATTATTGCTTGTATTATTTTTTACTTTCTCTAATCAATTTAGAATATCTAGTATTAAATAAAATTGCATTGCAACTATACAAATTGTTTTTCTTTTTTTATATTTAAATATTAGGATTATTAAATATTTTGTTTATACATAATTATGCAGATTCTTCAATAATGATTGTAAAGTTTTTAGTTTATAAATCTTAAAAAAAAAAATTCTTTCAATAAATAAATAAATAAATAAAACTTTTATTCTAAAGTTTAATAATAATTTAATATATTTAAAAATAAAAAAAATTATTAAAACAGGAACTCTCCATACAGTATGGTGATCATGTGATGTTTATTGTATTAAATATGATTATTGCTATATAAAATGGTAATATTTAAATAAGATAAAGATATCAAATTATGAAAAAATAAACATGTAAAATACAATTCATTGAATATTTTATATATGTATTTAGAAAAAAGTAACCAAATAATGTATAAATGTGTTTCATAAATTAGAAAATGTTTTCTAAATAAATTTTTTAATTATTTTTGTCTATTTTTAATTTAAATTTTACCTATCACTGTCTAATTTTTAATCCATTACTATAATGATAACCATGAGAAAAAGATTTTAAAAATAATAATTTTAAATATCGGTTGTAAGTTTTTTTTTATTACAATAACTATTTTAATATAGTTATAGAATAGATTTGAACTGTCCAGAATATTTGTATATTTCTTATCATCTATTTATAGACAATTTAATCATTGGTTTAATTTAAATATTGTTTACTCAGCACTGTTTAATTGTATTTTATTTTACTATGTTTCATCAACATCAATTTCTAGACATGCAGTATGAATTAAATATGAAAATATTTAAAATCTAAGAAATTCAAAAAATAACATGCTATGACTTTTTTGAGTTGTTACCATTTTCTAACTTGCAAAATATAAGTGGATCATGAAAGATACAGTCATGAAGATACATTGAAGTGGATTATATCCTGTATTAATTCAAAACTTAATTTAATTAAAAAAACAACTGAAATATAGACTGCTGGAAGATGCCATCATTATTTATTTACCTATTACAGATGGCAGATGACTTCACAAATGGTTTTTATATAGATAGTTCAAAGTATTATAATTACATTTTTTTTCCTCTCATAAATATTAAATTTTCTTAAAACTGAGTAAAAGAAATTTGCCTATGAAGACTACAATAATTAAAACTACTGCTGAAGGAACGTTAGAGAATAAGAATACAAAAAAAAATTACTGAGGTTTAGCAATTTGATGCTGACATTATCAGAATTTTTTATCAATTGTAATATTTTATTAATTTCATATTGTTAATTTTTATAACTTTCAATTAAATGTAAAAAAAAATTTCATCATAAATATTAAACAATTATATATATTAGAGCTGAGATTAAAGAAACTTATTTATTTGTAAGACTACAACAATTCAAAATATCGCATAAGATACCTATAAAACAAGAGTACATAAAATGGCAGAATATTTTAATTTTAAATAATTAAGTTTATTAAAGCTAAGCAAAGAAAAGTACCTATTTGTAAACTTTCAACTATAAACAATCCAGTAGTTTAATCATATTTTTATAAATACCTTATCAGACAAATGATATACTTAACCATTTATTTTATCACATGATCACTATCTCATACTAGCACAATACTTGTTATTAAACAATTCAAAACAAAACAACACTCTCCATATAGTAGTGCCATCTTATGCACAAGCCTTCTGGCATCCATTGATTGCTCTTGTTAGCACAAGATGGCACTACTATATGGAGAGTGTTGTTTTGTTTTGAATCATTTATTTTATATTAATATAATGCTTCTAGTCTATATATAATCATAGAAATGACAAATCTTTCTTATGCTGTTTATATCAATATATTTTCTTGCTTTGCAAACATAAAATAAAATCAATTTAAATTTGACTGTCCACTTCTTATAAGATTCGCAAATCCAACAAGAGATAATTAAGACAAATTCCTGAAATGCTAAAATAAAAATAATATAATGGCTTTATTGCTTGGGAATTCATAAGAATTTAGAGTGCCAGATATTAGTAAAGTCTCAGCTGAAGATGATTGGAAGTTCATCATAATTAAGATCTTCTAGTTTTATAAAAACTAGGGTAAAAACCAATACAAATTGAACTCATTTTTATGTTTACCAAACAGATGTTACAATAGGTTACAGTTATTGATGGAAAGAGAATGAAAAAAGTTAATAATTCCTGTGAAATTATATCACTATCAACCACACACAGCTATGAGTATGAAGCCATGGAGCTTTGAAAGTGCTATAAATTATTAATAAGTATAACTTCTTTAAGGAGCATTAAAAGCGCATAATTATTGATATTATTAACATATATAGTAAAATGTATTGAATATTTTTAAAACATTAATGAAAATAATACAAGTACATATATTAGCCTATAATTATTACATTAAATAAATCTTTATTATAACTAATATATCACACACACTAAAAAGGAATGATCAAATTCTCTCAAAATATGTTTTTCCACACAAACTATTGATTAGTAGGCTAATCTATTCTCATTCCATAGAGAACTGCAATAGTATTACCTTTTTATATAACTATTTCTGTATGATGCATTTTTATAAGTATTACAATTAATTCACATATAATTTACATCATGTATTAATGAAATATTTAATGTGTTTAATATAATGTTAAATACTGTTATGCAAGACAGAATTTTAAGATCCATTTCAAAACAATTACTTAAATCACTTTTATATATAAATCAGCATTTATTTTTTATAGCGTCTGTATACAATTGTAATCACATTCATATCGGCTTTTTCAAACCAAATTGTGCAAACGCTTTTTGCGAGTGTTAAATAATAAATGAATACGCTCTGACCCATACAAGATATAGAATTTATGCAGCAATAAAAGGAATCCTCTTATTACTATGACTCAAATATTTATATATGAGCAAATCTGAAGTACTGGCACAGAAGGTGTGACGATAGAACAGTCACTTTGAATTACTATATATAACATATGAATGAATGACGCTGATGAAATTTACTAGAATTTACTGAATGTCATTCCAACTGAAATTAATCATATATATAAATCAGCATTTATTTTTTATAGCGTCTGTATACAATTGTAATCACATTCATATCGGCTTTTTCAAACCAAATTGTGCAAACGCTTTTTGCGAGTGTTAAATAATAAATGAATACCCTCTGACCCATACAAGATATAGAATTTATGCAGCAATAAAAGGAATCCTCTTATTACTATGACTCAAATATTTATATATGAGCAAATCTGAAGTACTGGCACAGAAGGTGTGACTATAGAACAGTCACTTTGAATTACTATATATAACTTATGAATGAATGACGCCGATGAAATTTATTAGAATTTACTGAACGTCATTCCAACTGAAATTAATCATATATATAAATCAGCATTTATTTTTTATAGCGTCTGTATACAATTGTAATCACATTCATATCGGCTTTTTCAAACCAAATTGTGCAAACGCTTTTTGCGAGTGTTAAATAATATATTTCATCGGCGTCATTCATTCATAAGTTATATATAGTAATTCAAAGTGACTGTTCTATAGTCACACCTTCTGTGCCAGTACTTCAGATTTGCTCATATATAAATATTTGAGTTGTAGTAATAAGAGGATTCCTTTTATTGCTGCATAAATTCTATATCTTGTATGGGTCAGAGGGTATTCATTTATTATTTAACACTCGCAAAAAGCGTTTGCACAATTTGGTTTGAAAAAGCCGATATGAATGTGATTAAATCACTTTTAAAATAATTTTTGTAATAAACTAAAGAAGCATATTTACTACTCTATAATGCTTAACATTAAATAAACGCCAATAAATGATTTTAAATACACATGTATCCAAGTAAAACAAATTGGTTTCATTAAATTCTAAATAATTATCATTTGTTTAAAGTTTGGCACTATAGAAAATGATAAATGTATTTTTATTGTTATTACAATTACTTTGACTTGCTTTAATATATTTCACAATGTAATTTATTCTTTATAAAAATTAATTTAAATAAATACTTTGAAATAGTTCTTAAAATTGAACCTTTATATGGATGTGTTTAATATTACATTATTTATTTAAACAGAATATAAACGAGAATGTGTGAATTAATAGATTTAAAATTTTTAAAATATAAATATATTGCATCAAAATAGTTAGATCAACAATTACTATTATTATAGTATTATATGGAATGGATATTTTAGATTCTAGTACAGACAATGAGCCACTAGTTTATCTGGCAAAACGTGCTTATCTCATTTGTTTTTAATTTTATCATAGCTATTGGTAACATTAAATATTTATTTAAAATATTAGAACTATAAAGAACAATAATATATTTCCTTTACTTATTATATGTACTTTATGATTAAGTATATCTGAAATGTGTAATTTAAACTTTGATGTCGGTTAGCAACGTATCTACAAACTGTAGTACTAAATAGATTATAGATGTTTTGAATATACAAAACTAGACATAAAAATTTAGAATTCCCTAAATCATCATATAAATCTGTCTTTAATAAAGCTTTTCAGAATTTAATAATGCTAATAACTATGTTATAAGTAAATGTTACAAATTTGGTAATAATATCAAGATATAAATTGTCCAATTGAATATTCGATCAAATTGTTTATACAAATTTTACACAGTGCCTAAGCAAAGGGAAGATTCTGACCAATGCATATAGATTATGAATTGTTTAAGAAGTCTGATGTAGGTTCATATAGAAAACTGCCTATTATAAATTCAATTTTTTTATTAATGGGTCATGTTATACTGATGTGATTGCAAATTTCTTTGAAATCAATAAATACAAAGATATCTGACTGCTATTTATTGTTGCAGTATTCTTTTTGCTTTATAGAATATTTTGTACATCTAGTAACATCTTTTTTAAAAAAAATATAATAGGAAGGCTGTAGCTTATAATAAAAGGTATACAGGATCTTATTTCAAATTTTAGACACAGAATAAAATGATCAACTTCTTGTGCAATACATTGCATCTTTTTTTATAATAAAAGTATTGAAAGTAAATATTGAACAAACAAATTATCTGTTAAATATTTCAATCAAATATATATACTGAAATCTGCTAAAAAGTTTAAATGTTTGTTATCAATAGCTGAGGTTGTATGATCTTTAATCTTTTTAATTTGCCATATTATTTCTGCCTTTGATTTCTTATCCTATCCTATTCTGCACTGGTTTATATATATATATATATCGTTGTAATTACATATATATATATATATCGTTGTAATTACATAAACATTTTTCAATGCAATTCAATATATTAAAATTTATTTCTCCTTATTTTTAGGAGTAAATTTCTTTTAACTTTTTTTTAGCAAGATCTATTCAAAACATAAGGCTTATATATAGAAAACCCATCAATTTCACTAGAAAAACCATGTCTCTCATATTCAAAATAGGCGTCCTTAAATTACTTTTTATCTGCAATGCCATGAGTGCCTTTTTGGATGATAAAAGCAAAATTCACAACTCTAGTTTATACAACTCTCATAATTTTATTATTATTACAAAACTGCTGAGTAGTTTATCCATAATATCTTTTAGCTTACATTTAAAGCTTCTTGCTGCTCGTATTTTTTGAATGAGCAGCCATTGCTTTTTAACTACATCAACCTTTGTTCCACAGTCAAGAGTAAAACTAAATGATTTTTAGTAACCCTTAAATGAGTAACGAAATTAATAAATTACTTTGTTTTTATGCTAGCCTTCTAGGAACTGCTCTAAACTTTACTTTTGCTAAGTAAAAGAATAAAATATATCCCTTATTTAAATCACTCCGTATTTTTGTAATTTCTAATCTTAATATCAGGAATAAAATATTTTTAGCTTCCTAATTCTTGATATAAGGTCTTTAATTTCATCTAAACATAATCACCCCAATCTAATTTTGAATTCTTCTTATAGAAAAAGTTTTTTAGCTTTTCAAAATAGCAGAAACTCTTCTTAAATATTGTAGATTTTTATTTTTTTATATTTGCTTCTATTAATTTTTGGCTTGCGTTTATCCTTTTCATTTATAGCAATTCTTCTAGAAAGATATGAATTATATTTAAGTGTGTAAATTTAAATAAATTTTTTTATAACGATAGTTGTGATGTTTCTAGAAAGCTTTTATTAATGATGCATTTTAATCTAAAAATAACTATTATTTAAAAACTTTTAGTATCAGAATTAAAAATGTAAAGGTGACCGTTAATCTTTTGCAGTAAATAAATTAATTCTTACACACATTTATAATGAAAGTGAGAAAAAAAAAGCCATTCAGCAAATATCCATAATTCCAGTTTTATTATCTTAGCTAAGTTTGAGTTTAAGTAAATAATCTATTTCTGAAATTTAAAAAAGTCACACATCTGCCCTCCCCACTGGAAGCAAGAATGTTGAAGTAATTTTATGTTATAATGTAATGTAATATCTTCTCACTACCTTTACAGCAATTATTTATAGCAAAATTACCAACTTTACATAATCCAATTTAATTTTTCACCATCTTTCCAAAAGAACACATTTTACTATCTTGATTTAAGAAACAAATAACATTATAAAAAGATCATAGAAGTAAAATAAAACAACTGTAGAATCCCAGACATTTTTTAAATATTATAGTCTGTATTATGAGGTTTCAATGAACAGAATCCACTTAGATCACTAATGATAATTTTTGTCAATAAAAAATTTAATATTTTAGTAAGTTTTGCAATAGAAACTAGTTAACATTGAAATTTACTTGTAACTATTGTTCCTAGATGGTAGCAGAAATCAGAAATCAAGAGAGATTAACTTTTTAAGAGAAAACACACTTTTGTTCATGAATAATTATTTTTAATGATTTGACAGAAAAATAAATATACTTTTTGTTTATTACTTTTTTTTTTGAAAATTATTTATTATTTATATGGTTAATAAATAATTGATCTTTATATATATATTTTGTTTGAATATGAGTTTTGGGAGAAAATTACTCTTATCAAACATCAGTCAAAAATGATTTTTGTCAAAATCTTTGTTTATTATTGTTTGTTCATAATTTTTTTAATTAAAAAAGTTAATTTTTAATATTAATAAAAATTGCATTGTTTCATGTAAACTTTTAATGAAATTTAACTAATGTCATGAAGATTTCATTAAATCTATATATTTTTTTCATTATATATATTTTTTACGGTTGCTATAAATTTCTTTGTAGTGATAACATTATTACTATTTTTTTTTACTTGCAAAATTGATATTTTATTTCTATCATTAATTTTGTTATTTTCGCATATGCTTTTAATAAAATTTATATCAAACATAAACATTTAATAAATAATAATTTAAAAAACAAAAACAAAACTCCTTCCAAAAAAATATGGTGGAAAAAAATTAACAAAAAATGTCCATGATTGTATTCTAAAACAATATGCTTTTTTGCAAACTGTTATTATATTATGATCATTTTTTTCATGAATAAAGTATGCCAGTATCTAAAAATAAATATTTTTATAATTATAGTAACTTATATGCAATCTATTAATCTACAGAGAATTACTTATAAATAATTCTTTAAGGCTATATACTAGTTTATATAAGTATGAAAGAATGACAAAAAATAAAAATGATGAAACTAAATTAAAACTATACCTAAAAAGGATTAAGATACTACTGGTACTGCAAACAAATGTCCTCCTATATTTTAACCTCTGATTATATAGCAATAAAAATAGTAAAAATAAAAAAGTAAACAAACAACTGACTAAATATTTAATGGTATCATTATAAATACTAATAGGAAAATCATACACAACTAGGAACTCAGTGCAGTGGACTTTATATCAAGTAGTGGATATAAAAATATATATTGCAACTATTTTTAATGGAATTAATGATAAATTTTGGCTTTAAAAGTATCGTAAGAAGCAATAATAGTCAAACATAAAATATAATGAAGTAAATGTAAAAACTTTTTAAAGGCTTTTTGCCAAAATATGAATGTATTTTGGAGCAATCTAATACATGCAATGACATAACCAAAAAGCAGATAAATTAGATGGACAGTTTTCATTATTTTAATTATATTTAAGTATGCTAGAAGGACATATTTGATTAGGAATAATAGACACTCTACTTCAAATAACAAGTAATTTCTAAAAAACCAGCAAAACTCTCTCAGTGCAAGTCAGAGCAATCAATGGATGCCAGAAGGTTTGTGCATAAAATCCCTATCTAATGCCTATTCATCCAACATCCCCAGACTAGTTTCTGACTTGTGGCTTTCATTAGTGAGAAACCTTGGATCTGAGAGCACTGAACACCCTCCAGCAGCCACATTTTATCTCTATTTAACTACAAAACTATGAGAATAAAATTGAAAACACAATATTTTCAGTCCAAGCTCATTGGTTTATATAGTCATTTAGATCTGAACTCAGTTCAGTACCCATACATTTTGGTGTCTTTGGTTCTTTAATAACCATAGCTACCTACTAGGCAGGATTGGTATTAAACCACCAAACATCACATGATCACCATTTAAGTCAATAAACATCACATGATTGCCACTTCTTATGCTTGCTTATAACTTATTAAAACAGGCAAAACTCACTATACATGTCGCCACACACAGCAAGCTAGAAATGTTGATCATGTGATGTTTATTGGCTTAAAACCAATCCTGCCTAATAGGATAGTGGTCACTATGGTTATTAAAGAACCAAATATGCCAAAATGAATGGGTACTGAACTGAGTTCAGACCTATATGACTATGTATGCTAATGAGATTGGATTAAAAATATTAAGGTGTTTTCAATTTAAGTCTCATAGTTTTGGAGTGTTGCATTAGATCCTAAGATATAGGTGCAGTGCCTTCAAAATCCAAGGCTCCTCACTGATGAAGACTGCAAGCCAGAAACTAGTCTGAGGATTTTGGATGAGTAGGCACTAGATGGGCATTTTATGCGCAAGCCTTCTGGCACCCATTGATTACTCTAGCTTGCTGTGTGTGGCAATACATATAGTGAGATTTGCCTTTTTTAATGATCATCATTTCTTATGCTAGTCTGGGAAAATTGCATGAGTAGGCATTAGACAGGGATTTTATGCACAAGCCTTCTGGAATCCATTGATTACTCTCACTTGCACTGAGTGGCACTACTGTATGAACAATTTTGCCTGTTTTAATAACAATTATGAGAAAGCATAAGAAATAGTGATCATATGATGTTTTAAGTAATTTCTAATTAAACTAGCACAGTGTGCAGAAGAATCTGACATATAGAGAAAATTCAAATTCAAATATTGTTTAAAAACAAATAAGTATCCCTGAATTAAAGTTCGTTTTTATCACTTAAGGTGCTTAAACAATACAGCTCTATACAGCAAAAAACCATTGCATTATTTTCGTTACTGTTATTTAACAGAGAAAATTGTTTTTTTTTATATATATAATCTTTAATCAGTATAAAAAATAAGTGCAAATTACTTAAAAGTCTTTGATTTAATATAAAGTATTCAGAAGTGCAAATAGTAAACAATTTTCAACATATAAAAGGTTGGAAAAAATATTTGAGAAGTCAACTGAATAGAGTTATTGCACCCAGTCTTAACTTCAGAACATAAATATCACATGATCTTCTAAGCAACTAATCACACAATTATTTTAAAGTATTTTCAAAGAAACTTTATTAGTGAAATATATTGCTACAAAGTGTGATGTTCAGATGAAGAGCATGTGTCAGCAGGAGCTTCTTACTTGGCAACTAGAACTATCAGTGTTGATGCTTTTGTCAAATCTAGATGAAGAGAAAACATTTTTATGGTTCCACAGAGATAGCATGGCAGAAATGGGAACTTTAGTCACTGGGAATCTTTAAAAGTTTCCATGCATTGTCATAGATAAACTTAGTAGAGAGAATTTTGTCTTTACATTGGATTTTTCTGAAAGGTTCTAAAGAAAATTGCAAGGGCATTCAGTTGTGGGATGTTGAATATCATTTTACATCGGGAGATCTATATGGAATATGTAATGAATGTCAAGATTCTTATGATGGGGAAATCTCTCTCCTTAATGCAATCTTTAATGGAGAGGATTTTATAATAATCAATTGCTGAGTTTTGGGCTGTGATTTGTTTCACTGGTCCGAAGCCTGTGCAGGTTAATATAAGGTGCTCAAAGGTCTCATCCTGTCTGTGGCAGATTGGGCAGGAAGGATCTATGTTGTTCAGGAATCTTTTCTGATGTAAGAACCAGTTGGTGGACATATCATTAAGATTCACTTTTATTTAAATAGCCCACGAATTTGGGCTCTAATAGTAAAAACATGAATAATGTTGTGATCTTCTGATTGGACATGCCTAGTTTTGTTTTCATTTGGAAGGGTTGAGGGTTTATTAGTGAGTGTGCAGTCTATATTGGAATCTTTGTTTTAAAGGCATGAGTTATTGTTATTGAATTGGTAGAGGTAGATAATAATCTAAAGTTTTTAGATGCCATTCCTAATTACAAATGTCATTTCAATGCTCAAAGAGCACATCGTATCCTAAACAACAGTCATACCAAACAAAAATGTAATTAAAAGTGACTTGTGTAGTATTTCTATGTCTCTAAAAAAAATGATGGTGATATACTTATACAAATATCTAATGGCACATCTAAAAAATCCCATCAATGTAAATTATCCAGACTTTTGATCCAATAAGATTAAAACAGCAAAAGAAGATATTAATAATATAAAGTTGTCACAGATGTATAGAAGATTCATTTCAAAAGACAATATCTATAAACAAAAAGAACTTTGCTCATATTTGATGCTTTAATTAATTATGGCTATACTAAGAGACAGTTAGAAACAGGCAAACTAAACAAGTCTATAGAATTTATAAATCAGTACTCCAGTTATTTTTCAAATATTAATAGAAGTTAATAAAAATATTAACACATCAGACTTAATTATTGATCAAAAAAATAATTCCTTTCATTACAAATAATCTAAGAAGTGATAAGAATTCAGAGATTATTAATGTTAATTATATTAAAGCATTTTTTAGTTTCCTATATATTATTCATATTTAATAGCTATATAATTTTATCAAAAAAATTATAAGTAAAATGCCTACCATATCCACACACCAAAAATAATAATTATTGCTAATAATTTTAATTGCCATTTCGATTCTTTCTAACTAGCAGATTGTAACATTAATGAAATTTAATCACATACCATGTAGGCGATTCTGAACTATTCTTCAATTCCCGTTTAATTAAAATCATTAAAAAAGATTTATTCTTTATTCAAAACATATATATGTTCACATATGCAAAATATATTCATTTCATTTCTTTAATTTAATCATTTGAACTTTTAACTAAAAATATGTCAAAGTCCAAGCATTAAATGACTTATAAATTCATATTTAAAAAAATTATAAATACCAAATGGTATTAGATTATCTTGTAAACAAGTTTGAAATATAGTTAATAATTATGATAATATCGCCATATTACCTTGGCATGTTTTATTTCACTGGATAACTAAAATATTTAGTGAAGAATACTATAAAAGTACTTAAAAAAATATTCCCAAAACAACCCAAAACAATACAAAATATTATGATAGAAAGACAGCCTGTTAAGCTAAATTGCGCAGACGCTGTGAGAATGTTGTTAAAAAATGAATACCTTCGAACAACCACATGAAATACTATATCATGTGGTTGTTCGAAGGTATTCATTTTTTAACAACATTCTCACAGCGTCTGCGCAATTTAGCTTAACAGGCTGTCATTCTATCATAATTATAATCGCACGCAAGACGTTATAAAAATAAATGCTTATTCGAATACAAAATATTATAAATCCATCCTAATTTACAAATTTAATCATTAATTTGCAAACAGAATATAACTACTTTTATAAGATTTTTATACATATTAAATTAGAAAACTATTTTTAAATCTTAAAAATCTAAATAAATCCATGTGCCATATGCTGCCAATATTTCTACATATCAAAGAAACAACCACAAAGTTCAGTAATAAAACTGTTCATAATTAGAATTATACCAATGCTTAGTAAAAAACCCCTGTCCCTTGTTTTTTTAATAAAAAAGTATTGTTTGAAAATAAGTATGGTTGTAAACAAAATGAATTTTTAATATTGATTGTACTACAAATAAACTTAAATATCACCTTGGCTTCAGAGATTATATAGAAAAGTTTGTGACCTGTGTTATTGCATCATCGCTCTCTATTGTTATAAAATATGGTTCAGATCTGCATTTAAATAAAAATTAGAAAATTTTCCAGAATTTTTCTTTCAAATAGTTGGCCTATAGCAAAGTTAACTTGCCATAAAATTACTGACTGGTAAATAGGCATTTTAGATACTTTAATTGGAAAATAGAATAAAGAAAAGAGAGCTCTTAAATCATCATCACAAATAATGTTTTTTCTTTGGAGGCATGTTGGAGAGGTCTTTCCTTGCGGCTGATTATATAAAGTTTGTTTTACATTATTTTATTTAAAAATAAATTATATGTATGTATTATTACCACTTATAAGACATGATATATTAAACTTTAAATTCAGCAAAGCTCTGGGAATTTCCACTATATTGCAAAACTAAAATCACACAAGAAAAACACAAATTTAGGTAAGTTCATACAATTATTAATCTAGAAAATATCAAACTAAATAGCTTTGTGAGAATTTTTAATCAATTGAAAGTATTTTCTTTGTGCAATTTGTAATGGTATTATGTTTACAGTAGATAAAACATACAAAAGTCTCTATAACAATGGTTTAAAAAAAGTAGCAATGCAGAAGAAAGAATTACTTATCAAGCTTACCAAATGATGACTGTTTTATGATATTTTTGTTTTTCTCCCTGCTTATGAAATGTTTATTTAGTGACAATTTAATAAGTAGTGGCCTAGCTAGAATGGTTATGAGACAACTATCTATAAAAAAAAAAATTGTTTCAAACTTTCAAAAACCTCAGATTCAAACCCAGGACATGATTTTGGACAACTGATTCTCTAACAACTACACTCTGATGTTCTTTCTTATTTAGATAAATTAAAATAAAACTTTAGGAAGGATATACTTCTATCTTCTTTTTTCTTTAACAGAGTGTCTAATGATTATTGCACTTATCAGATAATGTAAAAAATAAAATAAAATTTGACCTGAACGAGAGTAAAATTAAATTTGTAGGAAAATTTGTAGACTGCTAAAACAATTTTTTTTTTTTTTTAAGTTTTGGATGATAATATCTAATATATATTTGGATTACTTAAAAACTACTTTTGACTTATATAAAAGATTTTTTTCTCCATAATTTATATATATGCTTAGCAGATATTTATAATTTACCAGTAAATAAAAAGCCATGGGTTTCAATTTTAGAATCTGATTTTTGCTCTTAATTATATATATATATTATTGACAATAAAAAGGTTATGTCGGTAAAACATTTGATGTAGTGTGGCATAATTTTTTCTTATGAAAACCATTTTCAAGAAAATTTGCTAAGAATTATATAGATAATAAAAGTTTTGGAAAAAAAATATGTATAGTTGAAAGCAGTCAGAACTCTCTGATAACTATGGGTTAGTTGTGAAAGGTAAATCTTAAGTTTGCTTGAAACTTAAAAAGAAAATGCTTTACCTGAATTCGAATATCTAAGCAAAGGCATTAGTACGTTTATATGTTTCTATTTTTTTTTCTGCTTTTTTTTTATTCTTAATTTTTTTTATTTTTATCTACATTAAGAAAATTTCTACTAATTACTTAATGCTAAAATTTCAAAATGATTTAACTCCTATGTTGGATCGAACAGTGTGCAAACTATTGATTAATAATATTAATAATTAGACAACTTTTTTTTTTATATTTAACTATGGCTGAAATTTTATATATTCAAATAGTATAAATATGGTAATCAGCCTTTCTTGAAATAACCATATTCTATTTTACTAAAATCTGTTATTAATAAATTTACACTATATAGTTTAGCACATTAGTTATAACTTTCTGAATCATTCCAAGGGAATATATGTATAATAATTAATAAAACAAGACACAAGTTGCGTAACTAGTTTTTAAGCCTGTATTAAAATGTTCACTGAAGGGAGCTTACCATTAGCTCCAATCAAGCTTTAATTTATAAGTGCCGAAAGAGAAAGAATTCAAAATTCCGATAGAGATTTTGAATTTTTTCTCTTTCGGCACTTATAAATTAAAGTTTGATTGGAGCTAGTGGTAAGCTCCCTCCAGTGAACATATATCTATATTTGGGAGGTATTTTATACCATTTATATATGTATTAAACCACTCCATATTATTTTTTTAAACACACTATCAGAAAAACAGGATTAAACTTGGATAGACCTTTAACCTGCAGTGAATTGATAATGGTTCTAAATAATGAGGATGACTTTTTGGCACTTTGCTTGAAAAAATATTCGGTTTCTAAATTATACTTACTCCAAAATGTGAATTTCACTTTTTCATTTTATCTAAATTTTTAAAAAGGCCTCGAAATTCTATACTATTCTTTGCATAAAAGATATATATATATATATTATGTAAGATAAAATTTAAATTCAAATATAATATTTCTAACTAAAAAAACTATAGCTTATTTGACTGAACCAATCTTGTGTTAAAGATTTATAGAGGTCTCTACTGTCAAAGTTCAGGCCATAGTCTTAAGTCTTAAGGTGATAACCATAATATATATATATATATATATACTTACGTAATGATTATGGCTTAACAAATTAATAATAATTAAATGGATAGTTCTAAATAGTCAAATGCCGTCTCTTGGATGGAATTTAAATCCATAAGTTTAGTGTATCAGAGACAAGTTTATCCTTTAATAACCCTTGGCAGTATGTGCAGAGAAATAATTCGTTGAACTTCATTTCACATTATAATAAGAATGCAATTTATATTTAATAAAATCTTGAATTCTGCTAATTGGTAGATTGTATTTGTCCAATGATCAATAATCATGTACCATTTAAAAATGAAACGAAGATCTAGTTATGATTCTATCACAATATTTTTAATTAGCAATGCTACACTTCAGTCTAAATAAATAGTAAAGTCTCTGTTGTTTATTTATTATTACTTCAATGTTATGCATATAATCTGGTCTTAAACCAATTTGGATAAGCTTGAATATATTTTTAAAAAGTTGGAATTACTTTTCTTTAAGCTGTTCTATAGCTTAATCCCGTTAATCCATTACCAATATAATAATTTAATATTAACTAATGAACTAATGTCTAGTGATTATTAATTAGAGAATAAAGCAAGGATGGAAAACTGCTCAAGATTATAATTTGGTCTTTTTTTAAGGGTTCTTGAAAAGAAATTTTCACAACAATAGACTATTTAATAATTGTTTTTATTATAGCATTTATTTTTTTACTTATATTAAAGTAATGAATTCTCCAGAATCTCTCACAGAATCAACATCTAACTCCTAAATAGATATAAATCAGTCCACTTTTGTTTTTAACCCCAAAATATGGCAAGCAAATTTAAACAGTAATAACTTTGATAATGAAGTTCTATTCAAAATGGACATAAAAATGAGTACTTAGAGACCATATCTTGGAATTATAAATGTTGCCAATTTCAATTATTTGCTGTTTAATCCATAATGAACAAATTTTGTTCTCACAGTTATCATTATCTAAATTTCCTTCCCATATAACTGCTTATTTGTAGGCAAAAATGAATTTATTTTTATTTGTGTTCCAAGTAGATATTGATACTGTGAGGATATACATGCTATTTATATATGGCACTTGAAAAGTTCATCACTCAAAAATAGATTAAATAATATTTTGCTAAGTAAATTTTATATATTAATTTTGAATAATAATTTTCAGATTATTTTGTGAATGACATTGCTTATTATTGCTATTATGGCATCAATAAATTTTTTCAAATTCATTTAAATAGCATGTAAAATCCAGCCAAAAATTGGTTCTACAGTAACAGCAAGCTGGAAAATCAAACACACATATATACAGGGGAATCTCATTGACAATATCTGTCTTCAACATGTTTTTACGTATTTCTTATGAATTGTAAAGATCATAAAATAAAACAATTTCACTATGCCTAGGGAACAAAAAAATATACCAAACTCAATTAAGAAAGCAATAACCAATGACAGTTTCATTTTCTATAATTATATTAATACATTCTAAACTTTAAAAAAAAAATGCACTTAAAGCTTAAATAAAAAATTAAACATTATTTTTTATCAAAGAAGAATAAAATGTAAATATTACCTGCCATTTAAAATAATTTTACTATACTAAAAATCATAATTAAAATAAATCTAAAAAATAATAATAAACTAAAGCAAATACTACATTAAAAAGTATGAAGTTTCAGGGGAAAAACATAGTTCATATAAAAATTTAATTTCAATAAGATATTAAATCACTAAACATCACATGATTACTATTCACTATGCTTACACAAGCTGTTAAAACAGAGTCAAAACTCTCCAAACAGTAGTGCCACCCAGTGCAAACCATAGTAATCATTGGATACAAAAAGGTTTGTGTATTAAATCCCTATTTAGTGTCTGTTCATCCAATATCTCCAGAATAGTTTCTAGCTTGTTTCAATAAGATATGTGAAAACTTTACTTGGGTATTCATACTATAACAAAAAAGTATAGAAAAACATTATAAAACTTATAATCTATATTAGTTTTTAATACTGAAAAAATATCCAAGTTCTCAGTAGAAATTATGTTAGGTATTCTATAGACAATTAAACATACTATATTAAGTCTTTATAATAATGAATTAATTTTTAATACAGTCTTCATTTTGAATAAAATATGTGCTAAAAAAGTTTTTAGCATGTTATTACTTAAAATTGCTTTAGAAATAAAGAAAATGTCTTTAGAAATAAAAAAAACATTTTTTTAAACATTGCAATATAAATAATGGTAGTATTTTAATAGCCAGGCATGGCCACTTGCTGGTGTTGTCTATGTGTAAAAACACATAAAAATGCCATTTACATGGTCATCCTTATGGCTAATACAAACTTTTGTTGTATTATCCATTTTAGGGTGCTTGATGGCATTGCACAATAATATTCTGGTCTGTTTTGTGTTTCATGATATTTTATGCAAATTCACACAATTCACAGTTGGCTATTGTATAGTGTTACAGTGTTTGTATTTGAAGTAGGCCTAATTTTTTAAATGTCGAATATATAGTATTTTAATTTCAACTTAAATCATGTAGTCTGAATTACTACAAATTGTTGCACCATCACCACCCTTCCCTACACAACTTGAAATGTGGAAAACATTGGCAAAGGGTAGGTCTGAACATGATTTGGCAGATGTAATGCGGAAAGTCACATTTTCATGTGTAAATGTATGATAGAAATAAAATAGCTGATGAAAACAAACAGCCTTTTAAATTATGCCAGTTGCCAATCACAGATGCTGATGTTGTGGTCTTTTGTACAGAGTAATAATGTCCTCCCAAATGAAAAGCAATGTGAGTGTGGCAAAAATATGAAACTGGACATATATAAAAGTACATGTCAATTCCAATATCAGTAATGTTCTTGTATTCAAAGGTGTTCAATTTGAAACAAAACTTGGTTGCAAGGCTCATAATAATGTTTGTGAAAGTGATCCATCTGTTATTATGATTAAAAATGAAAAACAAATTGTTTTCCAGAAATTAATAAATCAAAACCCAACAAGTTATTTTAGGTTTAGAAAAAGAATAAACAAAAATACCCCCCCCCCCCAAAAAAAAAGAGAGAACAAGATTTCATTAAAAAAAGTGTTTTTTAAAAAAGGTGTGATTGTTTTTAAATTTTGTTTTGGAAAACCAGTAAAAAAAAAAGTAGAACAAGATTTTATTAAAAAAAAAAGTTAATACAACTACTGAAAATTATTTTTTTTTCTTTTAAAAATAACACAAAAAAATTAAAGACATAGTATAAAAATAAAGATGTCTTGGCCCGGTAACATTACATTTTATTGTTTTTTCACAAAAACAATGCCATCAAGTGGTCATGCCTGGATATCAAATAACTACCAAAATAATTAATATTTCCTATTCCATAAGTAGAAACACACCAAAATGCATAATGTATGTTTAAAAATAAAATATATTTTTAAAAAAGTTACACAGAAATATTGTACAATTAGAAATGGTTAATATTAGACATAAAAGGAATTCATTTCATTACAATTGTTGATATATATATATAAAACAAGATGAGCTTTCTATGTTTATTCTTAGGAAATTTCCACCCCCTCTGCCTCTTTATTATGATACTATTTGATATAAAATTGCATATATAAATTTTGTCACAAAACTAAGATCTTTTTCCAAAATAAGTTTTCAAATTTGGATTAAAATTATTATCTAAATTGTAGCTAAAAATAAAATGACCATTATTTATTTATTTTTTTAAACTGAAAGTGAAAAAAAACCACAAAAACATTATTTTCTATATACTTTTTAATCTGTAATGTCATCATCATTATTTTATCATATAGATAAAACTGGTAAAAGGTTTAATACATAAATATAATTTCAAGTTTAAAAGCAAATTCACTGTTAAAAATTACACCCAGGAGGATAAAAAAGCTTTTTTTTTTCATATGTCATAGCAAAATACAAAATATCAGAAAATTAAAAACTAAATGATAGTCTATTTTGATAGACGAATATGAACTTATAGCCTTAAAAATATGGTTGAATGATTAGTTTGTTAATGTTCAGATTATGGATCATTGATATGCATTGTTTAGACATGATCATTTGAACTAAGCTATCAAGAGTCAGTGGTGTATAAAAGCAATGTAAGAGAACAAGTGAATGTAGAACTTAGATTTCTTGACTCAAAAACTAGATTAAAATGTGTTGTTAATATGTATATTCTTCCTCCTATTAATATAAATGACCTGAGAAATGACACCGAACTTTTGTAAAAAATATTTACTTAGTTACGAAAATAATATTTTGATTTGTGGTGAGTTTAATGAATGCTATTTAATGTCATCAGTTAAACTTCCTGAATTGTGTAACAATGAAATTAATGAAGAAATAAGACTTGTGAAATTCAGAATTATTGATATGATAAAAAAAAAGCATTAAAAAATAATAATGAATACATCCTATATTTTATTCTACTTAGTTTTAATGATATAGACTTAAAACATAATTCAGTAGTTGAATTTTTCTAATGTTTTACATATCTTCCTTAGATGATAGAGATATTATAATTCCAAAGAGAAATTACAAATTTAATGAAAATTGCAACTTTTATTATGATATCCAGTTTCATGATTGGAAACAGATATATAAATCTAATGATGGCAATATTGCAATTGATTTTGTTAAAAAAAAAAAAATCGGCAAAAAAATTTAAATGAAAATATATTATTTTTAGTTCTTTTAAAAAAGAATTTATGTTCATAAAATAAAACTTAGTCATTAGAAGTTATTTAAGCAATCAAGATATATACGTTGCTGTAATAATTTTATAAATTTTAGAAATCTATTTAAAATTTAAAAAAATAAATTGACTTCAGAAGATATAATAGAGAAATGGAGATCAGTATTTGGTCCTGTTCAGAGTGTGAATTAGAAAACACTGTGGTGATAAAAGTAAAATATCAAATGGGGCTTTTTACAATTGCTTATTTTGTGGTTTATTCTTTATTATATACAAATAAAAATGTGACTGCCTAAAAGTTTTACTAGCACAGTTTTTTAATGCTATTATTTGTAAAACTAGTGATTTGGTAGATATTGATACAATAACTACTGATAATATTATGTTGATAATAAATCATTTTAAAATCAAAAAAAGAAAACACTGGATACGATATCAATATTCATTTGTAAAGAATGTGCTAAACTAGGCTTCCAGTTCTTAGTTGCATTTTTAATATTTCTTTGCAACCGGTTTTTTTTTTTAATTCATGAAAAAAATGCTAAAATTATATCAATATCAAAATCTAAATCATATGATATAGAAATGTTTTATTCTTTTTCTAAATATAACTGGAAAAATCTTTGAAAAATATATGTATACAATAATAATTTGTTTTGTAAAAACATAATTTAGATTGAAACCAGATAGTTCTGTTGACTACAATTTGATATTTAATGAAGATAGTCACAAGTTCTGTTGATAGAAAACTGCATTTGGAAGTTATTTATTTTGACTGAAGAAATACTTTTGACAGGATAGATCACAATTTTATTTTTTTGAAATTGGATCTCATTGGATTTTCTCATTAGCTTCTGCAATGGTTTGGTCATTTTATCATTAGTTTTTGTGTCTCATGGTATTATATTGTTTTATAAACATCATGTATCTGAAGTGTTTCAAAAAAGTATTTTTGAATCACTGGGTTTTTTCCAAAATATTATTTGAATATAAAACAATGCTGCTAGCAATATTTTTTGTTTTATTGATGATAAAAAATTGTATAAATCTATCACTGATAATCATAAAATTTTGTAATTAAATGTGAGATTTCAAGTTTGATGCCAAAGAAATAATATATAAGTTAATGTTGTAAAATGCTGTGCTATATATTTTTTAATATCAACTAGTATTTTTAATTATGTCTTAGGTGTAATTTTTTATATTAATCACACATTTAACAACAATATTCAATATATTATCGCAAAAAAAACCTACAAAATCATGGGCTTGATACTCAGAAATTGTAAAATATTTGAGAAAACACATGTGTGTACTTGTTTTTTTACCAGTTATAAGCTACCATCCTATAGTTTGGAATTCCAGTAATTTAAATCTATTGGTGGTGGCAAAAATTAAATTTTTTTATTATATATCTTGATTATACACAAATACATTTTATAAAAGAAATATTCTTAATAATGCTTTTAAAAAAATTCCATCAACTGAGATAAATGAATATAATAGAACCATGATATCCATTATATCTAGTTCCACTTCTCCCACACACACATTATATATCATGTATAATAGCTCACAATTTGTTGTTAAATATTATTACAATAGTTTATATGTTGTTTATTGAATTATAAGTATGCAATACTTTTCAACATACCCATATATGTAACACAGACACTTTTTATATGTTTAGCAAATATAAATTAAGATTATACTATAAATAAAATGTAAAAAAAATGTAGTTATTAATAATAACTTGAGAAGAGGAACACATTTTTATATTTTATCTATTCTTTTCATTCTTCAAAGGATGCAATGTCATGCACTGTGATCTCAGCCACTATTCCCAGAAAAACCTGTTAGTGACTTTACTTTCCCTTTTCCTTCACCACTCTAAGTTTTCTCCATATTCTCTATCCTGTTCCATCCCATTTTACTAACATAATCTTTGTCAATTCTATGGCCTTTATATCTAAATCCCCATTATCTTTTTCCAAACCCAGCACAAAAACCACGAATACACTTTCTGTATAATCACTTTGTTTCTATTATTGTTCCACAACATCATTATTTGTACTATTTCTGTTTGCAGGCATTTATATTATGAAGGTTATGCTGTCATTTATTGAGATACTTGACTATTTTTTTTAAAAATCATGTTGTTCATGTATATTTTATTTTTTAAAAAAATTTAAAGATGTTAAAATAATTGAAAATATGATGACTTCAAACATTTTTAAACCCCATCTTCATGAGTTGATACTGTTCTAAGATTCTACATGCTTTCAGAGAGAATATTTTGAATGACTAAAACATTGATTTTTGTGAAGTTTATTAAGATTCATGATCATTTTTGTACAATTATTGTGTAATAATTATTAAAAATTAAAAGTATATATTATTATACATTTTTAAACACTTATGTGTTTTATTTTAAAAAAATAGAAAGTAATATTTTTTACCATAATGTTAACAATGCAAATTATGGTTGCAGGCATTTATAAATTGCTTGCTAACATATCACTGACAGTTTATTAGAATGTATTGCAATATTGAAAAAAATATTTTTAAAAAAAAAAATTTTAAAACATAATTTAACAGAGTTATCAGATATTGATGTATTTTAATTACAATTTTCAAAATCAATGTTAATAAAAAAGATTTCATTGGTTTTATAAATTTAATCTTCTCCTCCTGGTGTTTGAATAATGAAACTGCTCTTTATTTTTATTATGAACTTTTTTTTCAATATTTACAAAGTTCTAATATAATTTTTTAAAATTTACTTTATTTCTAAATGCAAATATTTATCAAATCAAGCCAAATTTATTATATTCTGATATAGAATAATAGTTTAGTACTAAAATTAAAGCTAAAACATTACAGCCAGGGAAAACAATTAAATTGGTCAAAGTACAGGAGAGTTAAATAAAAAGAATAGCAAAATGTCCAATTTTCATTATATTTAAATAGATTCTGATGATATATATATATCAAAATGTAAGAGCATTATCATTTTCAGCAGACTATGCTCTATACTTACTCGTTTTGTTGTTTTCAAGTCTGAATTAAGTTTATGAATGTCCTTAAATTTCATAAAACTTTTAACATTACACTTAGAAAACATTTTATTATGCAAAATACTATAAATCAAATTTAAAAAGGCTAATAAAAAATGATAAAATAGATCTGCTTTCAACATAGAAGAAATAAATGTTGTTAATAAATATGATTATGCATAATGAACTAAGACAAAAAAGGGCAGCTGCCATATTAAATTTACAAACTTTAACAAACACACACACACACATATATATATATATATAATGTGATTACTTATGGCATTCCAAGATGGAATAATGACTGTTGGAACATGGTAAAATGTATTGAATTTATGAATTTTAATGTTTTTTGTTTGTTTATTTACATTTGTTTTGGATAGCATATAACTGAAATAGTGTATATTGATATAATGTAATTTGTGGCTTTCTTATATTCTAAAATTTAAAAGTAAGACCTTAAAAAATTTTCCAGATTATACAATAAATATACTATAAATATTTGGGAACTAAATAGTAAAAGTTTTAAGATTGCCAAGCAAAAGTATTTCAAAAGAAAAAAAATAATAATTTAAAATTATAATATTATCTATTAAATATACTAAATAAAACTTAATATTTGTGTTTATTTAATTTATACATTTTTTGTTCTTAAATAAATATACTATAATATTAACATTCTCACATTATTCAATGATATTATATATCAATATATAATTTTATTGTATAGTGGTCCTAATTAACATTATTGTTATGTAATCTTTACTCACATTCACCATAAATTTGTTCATTATGTTATTTTGCATAAGAAACAAGGAATTTTTAGTATTATAATTTATAATAGCACATAAATAAACTTATTATAATATAAAAAGGAAACTTTTTGAAACTAATAATGCCAGTGTATTCAAACAATAGTTATAAACTAGTGATTGTAATTGCAAAACAGTGATTACAGAATCTAGATTTTATCTTATCTGTTGTGCTAAGAAAACATGTCATTCATGGCATTATTTATTTTACAATATGAAAGGTATTGCAAATATTAAATATGTACAAAGCACATCATATATAAACAATAAACATACATTAGTTGTTATTATATCAGTTAACAAGGCAGAAATATTTAACTCCATTTTAATATTTCTACTATAAATCAAATTTTATTAGTATATAATTTATAATGATGCATGTAATCTGTTTTGGTTGATACTCTGGAAGTCATCTATTGATGCAGCAGACTACATACATATGTGTTTTAACAGTAGACATTCATTTTGAATGTTTTATGAAACATTTTAAATTAACTCAAATATAGCTAGATATCAGGAGCTACTTGGAATAAAAATAATACAGTTTAGATTTAAAAACAATAATAGTCTACTCTAATATACAGATGCAAAAATATATTATTTGTATTTACAGAACACTGATTTGTTTGAATTATAAAAACAAAACAATAAATTTATATATAATCTGTTCATGTCCTTTTATTTATTTTTGTAAAATTATTAAATATTTGATTTTAAATAAGTCCATTTTCATTTTATTTGAATATAAGTAGCTTTTTAACAGAAGATTAGTTAATTGAAAAATTACTTATATCAAACAGGAAATGAAGTGAGAAATACCAATGATTTTATTATTATTTTAATTATAAATTGAATTTAAATATTTTTAAAAAAGTTTTAATTATTTCAAGTAATACTTTAAAAATATGGGTGAAATATTTTATCTATGTACATCTATTTATTACTTGATATTTTAAAATAATTTGATTTATTGAATTTATGTTGTTAATAATGTCTATAAAAATAAAAAATAAAAAAAGGCCTTAAAAATAAATATATATATGGTATACAAGTGTTGAACAAAAGATACCATTTTTAACATGTTAAAAGTAATTACAATATATGATGCTATAAAATAGTGTATATAATATATTTTGTAGGTATTTAAAACCAAATATATTAATCAGTGCAAGTAGTTAAATACTGTAAGCATGAAATAATACTAAGACTATTATAATAAATTAAACATTAATATTCATTTATAATAATGTTGATAAAATAAAATAAATTATTTCTGTTTTGCTTAATTAAATTTGATAGCATATTTATTGTTTACATATTTATATAATTACTTTTATGTTATAACATAAATATAATAATGATTTTTCAGATTTTAATTGCAATTGACAAGTTAAAGTTTACCACCAATATCTACAAGCTTAATCATTATTTTACACTTGCATTGGTTACTCTTTGCATTGGTGGATAATTTTAGTTTCCAAATGGTATACAATATATTAGATTGAGAGTTTTCCACCATCTTTTATATATAAATATTATGAAGTGCCAAAACAGAATTTGTATATGTTTTAGTGGAATTAATTTAGCCATGTAAAGTTTCAATGCTTATATATCATATTCAACGATGAATATAACACACAATTGCTGAAAGTATATTTAGCTCACTTAATTCCAATAAAACATATACAAACACTTTTTGGTACTTTATATTAGTATTAAAAATGACAGACTATCAATATATATATATATATATATATATATATATATATATATATATATATATCTATATATATATATATATATATAATAAAATGGTATCAATATATAATTTTTAGGAAGAAATGGAATTATTTAGTCTTGTGTAAAATAAATTTAACCTTTTATTTAATTTTTGCAAATGTTGTTTATTTACATTATGATAAAAAATGTATAATTTTAATGGGAAAAATTTATTTTAATACTTAACAATAAAAATTTAAATTTAACAAATTATTATTTAGCAACTACAAAATCACTTTGATGACACTGCAATGATTATATTTTCTTTTAATTATTTTAGATTACTTAGATTACTATGCAGTTTTATTTTACCATGAAAATCATTTTAAAATAATTAGTTAAAAACAATCTGAAGATGTCAGCATTAAATGAAACTTTAGGAGATTACAATATGTAATTTTCATAATAAAGAAATCAGACCTAACCCATTTTGATGACAATAAAAATGATAATTTCTGATTGGTGGATTGTTTAGCCTAAAGGCAAATAGCCCAAATTTTTTTTTTGAAAAGAAAATTGTAATTTTCAGTAATGTGTTTACATATTAAAAATTATTTATAAAATATTTTTGTAAAATATTTAATTTTAAACCAAAAATATATGACTGCAATTAGATTTTATTTAAAAACATTTATTTTTAATAAGTCATAAAAAGTTCATTACAATAAAGTGAAAGCTGTGTTTACTGAGATAACAGAATAACTTTTGTTAATATTGGTAAAAATGTTTTTTTTTTTTAAATTATAACAATGAATTTAATATTTAATT
This sequence comes from Epiperipatus broadwayi, assembly GCA_028023455.1. Taxonomy (NCBI): domain Eukaryota; kingdom Metazoa; phylum Onychophora; class Udeonychophora; order Euonychophora; family Peripatidae; genus Epiperipatus; species Epiperipatus broadwayi. Next base: position 2,702,817 of record JAQFVV010006281.1, on the reverse strand, counting down.
TTAATATATATAATATCTGGGTGCATCCATGTATAATTTATTGAAAAAATATATATAAATCAACATTTTGACCAGATCACACTAGTCATCGACTGGGTATCATATAAATTAATTGTATAGGTGCTGTAAAGACATGTATAACAATAATGAACATTATATTAATAGATTCATCATCCAACTTCTAGCCTTGAAAGAATTAGCTTAACTTTTATATTATTTTTCAAAATTTGTAAGTTACTAAAGCTAAACTAAGATGTAATTGTAATGACATTCATCATCATAGTACAAAAACATATTCATAAATATTTTTATATGTATAATTAAAAAATAATACTAATTATATATAATTATCTAAAATTTTTAATAATACATAGTCAAACAAAATATTTTTTACTTCAAAGATATTAACATACCCAACAGATTTCATTAACTATACTGTTATTTCAAACTTTGCAGTTTATATTCATAATTATATGACCATTTATAATCAATGTTTTTGTTGTTAGTGTTCCTTCTATTTCTTGAATATCTTTTAACTACTATAAGTTTAAGTCATTCTAATGACATATAATATTTAGAATTCAAAAATAAATAATTGCTTAACTTTTCATTTTGAGTGATTTTTTATTTTCCAACAAATCTCTGTACACATTTTTGGTTATAACCTACACATCAAAAAATTAATAAAGTATCTAATTTTGAGATAGTAGATAATGAATCGAAAAAAGTAACTTTCACAACTGGTCAAAGAAAGACTGATTTATTTATACATTATTTAAGACAATCATTTAGTCAGTTCCTGGGGTACATTGCAAACATGAATCTTTTGGTCATGTTGTATTTCTTTCTAGCCATTTTCATTTTTCACTTCTCAAATTAAAACTAAAAACTTAATTTTCTTTGTGTATTATTCAGAGTAGTTTATAAAAAAAAAAAAAGAAAAAGACAACCAAGTAGATACTTGTTTGTTTTTTAAAATTACAGATAGAATTCACAATTAATAAAATTAATTAATCGAATACAATTAAAAGTTAATTAAAAATAAACCTTATTTTCAAAAACGGTTTGAATGGTACAGATAAAAAGATAATGAATTTAAAAATAAGTTAAAAACTTACAATTATGCTTTATAATATTATCAAATGGATTATGCATTCTATTTTCTAATTCTGTTATTCTATATGATAAATTAATACAAGCTTATTATCACAATATTTATGTTCGTGTGTATAAGTATGTTTAATATTTATAGATTTTATAAAATTTGCTTCTTGTAGCCTGATTTTTTCTAGTTCAAACTTTACTATTTTCAACTATAAGACATTATAGTTTCATTTTTATTCATCAAAAGTATGCTATTAAAAACAGATTCTCTAAAAATGTGTATATGCAATACAGGGTTTGATTTAAATTTATTACATTCTATTGCAGTGTTAAAAAATAAATATATATGAACGTATTAAGATCTTGTGTGCAGCTGTAATTCATCTATTCAACCATGCTTATAATTTAAGCTCAAACTGAAATTAAGTGAAACTGGCAATTTTTTCCCCATATAGTTAGAGTTAAATTTTATTTCCCAAGTAGCCAGTTTATAGTTTGACACTTGTGAATCAAAATGTAATGACTTACAGTCAACATAGATAATATGCAATGCCGATGAAATGCAACTATTTCTAACAAAGAGTAAAATATGTTTGTTAGGTGGCATTTATAATACAACTGCAGTGTAGATCATTTTTCTAAACTCAAAACAATTTACTTGTATATCTTATAGTGTGGATTATTTTTTGTGTATCAAACAAAGGGATAAGTACCTTCTCTTAAAAATTCCACAGTGTTGTATCAATTATTTTAAATAATTAAAGGTGGGCAAAGCAAAATTTAAAACTGAACAGCAGAATCCAATATGGATGCTGGTAAAAATTCTAATGCTAATGGAGATAAACAGAATATGAACTTAAGAGGCAAGAAGACAGAAATTAAGAAGATGAATAGTCCTTCAAAGTTACCTAATTTAACAAAAAATGCAAAGGAAAAAAATGTATTATCTCAAAAAAACTTTCAGAGTAAAAAAGAAAAAAGTTTCATTGACAAATCTTTAGATAATAATCAACCTCAGTGTAATGTCAGGATATAGTTGCAAAATAATATGAAAACTAGGAATCAAAAAGTTATTTCAATGCAAAAACAAAATATTTCAACAATAAATAGTGATTTGGAATTATCAAAAATTCAGAAAAATTAATCAAGATTTGAACTAGTTTTAAGTGATAATAGATCGCTAGTGGTTACAACTTTAAAAAAAAATGGCGATATAGAGGGCGCTAAACCGAAAGTTCCTGAATTTGATGATTTTAAGCTTGTTTTAAATAGGAATTCTTCTAAAAACATGTTTTCAAGGATAAATTTAGATAAAAAAGACTTAAATAAAGTTTCCTATGTAAAGGGAATATCTCCAAAATCATTTCAAGGAAGTGGCATTGCAAAAAATACACCAGTGAAAAATCAAAAAAATTTAAAAAATTCATATTGTAATGATGTTTCAAAAAATCAAAGTCAAATGACTACTAATAATAATAATTTACAAACATTATGTTCTAATTGCATTCCTATTTAGTTTCTCTTTGCTTGTAATATTAATCAAACCACTAATATTACAAGCAAAGAGAAACTAAATAGGAATGCAATTAGAACATAATGTTTCTTATGCTCAAAAGCTAAAAACTAACAGTATTAATAGAAATCAAAATGCTTTAAATACACAAAGTCAAAGAGAAAATACAAAAAGAAATGTTAATGTTGATCAGATCATAGAAAATCACATGAGTGGGTTAGAACTAATTGATAATGGAGAAGATGAAATAATAAACTGTTTGACAATAAATGTAGCAGGTATTAGCACCAAAGTGAATTTAGAACTTTATGAGAAAGTTAGCGAGTTCAATGACAGGATACTTCCCTTGCTATTCAATTCCTTCAGAAATTATACCCACAATTCCACATTGATATTGATAACTACAAATGAACATTGTAATCTCTTTCAATTTCCCAATAATGAATTCTTTTTACTAATCAAAAGTCAAAATCTGGGTGATTCAATTAAAAAATTTTTTTATCATCCCAATGGGAGGTATTTTGTCATAGAATTCATTAATATTTTACAGAAGGAAATATTCAGATGGAATCAGAATGGGTTGTACAATAGATTTATGATAAAAATTGATGTGCCAAAGCCCAAAGTTTCTCATGGAGTTATCAGAAATTGTTATAGAAATTTTAATGGTACTGACCTTCAAAATCTATTACAAGACTATGGTGTTATCACAGCATTTAAATACCTTTTCAAAATAAGGATTGGACTAAAACTTCCATAAAATACATCAACCTTCTTTTTAAAATTAGAAGGAGTATCGCTCAATGATCTTTCATCAGCATTAGAGAAAATAAATTGCCCCATGTTCCTATCCATATGTGGTGTTCAGCCACAATGCTTCATCTGTGGGACAGAACACATCTTGTGAGGTCATGCCAAACTAAAAATTGTCAAAGTTGTGGTATTAAGAACAGCAGATTTCACAGATGTGGGGCAAATTCAAAAATACCAAATTAACTCAAGATTCTGCTAATGTAAGTAAAGGAATCATGAATCAACAACAAGTAGCATCTGCAAGTGTGCAAGACCTGCCAAAAATTATGAAGAAGTAAGCTTAATTGATATGAAGATTGAAATTGTGACAGCACCTACTATTATTAGGTGTCAAGTGAGGAAGCAGAATTTAATTCACACAAGGTGAGTGACAAGCAGCCTATAAGTGGCAGAACTGGTTTAGAAGATTCTTATTTGGTCACTGAAAGCAAGACATCAATATTAATGGTGAAAAGAGGAAATCACTCAACTCTTCTCATGTTCAAACTAGAGGATGACTCAACTCTGACTGGCTCTGAGGATAACTGTGATAGCAATAAAACAATGAGGCCCAGAAGTCCAAGATTAAAACCAAGCAAAATAAGATCAAAGAAGACAAAAAATAAAGTAAATGGAAGAAAGTAATGAGATGATTATGAAGCAAACATATGAAGATTCAGAAGGTACATATACTAGTTCTGAAAAGGTCACAGAGCAGATGTGCGAAGATCCAGGAAGTGATCTGGATATAGTCTACCTGAGTGATCAAAACTTCAGTGGCAGTCCAATGCAAGGATCATACCAAACTCTCAGCCAATCTGGGGCCTAATATCATCTGTCGAGTGCAGCCTCATCTGGCATAGCAGTAATTATTAAGAACTCTAAATTAGACAGATGCAGAACTTTATATCTTAGTCAAGATCTATTAATCATTGAAATTACAATTACAAATGTATCAGTGATCCTTATATATACATACCTTCAAAGGGGTCACAGATTGGTTGAAAACACATTAATAGGATTAACTCAGTATTGGTCTAATCAGTGTCACCAATAATATTATTTGGGGACTTTAACATGAGCTATCATTAATCAGAGATATCTGCATATGATTAATAGGGCACTGTTGTGTGATGAAGGGTGTTTCCCACAAAATGCTTTCTCCATCTACTTATGGCAGTACAGAACTCTTATTTACTCTATTACAGTGGCAAACTTTGTCATGATTTAGAAGCCAAACTGCAATTGGTAGCTTATTCTGATAATTTAACCATGTTAGTTTCCTTAAAATATAGACCCCTTATTACTGACTCCCATGATCAATATAAAAACAATCAGAATATTAAATAAAGAAAATATGTTTGAATGGATATTCTCTGAGGCATATATCCTCTTCCACAAACAATCCAGCTTCTTTCCTTGGATCCATTGCAATCATGGTCTGCATTTGTGGGATTCTTAGGTTCTCTGATCAGTACCTTCACTAGGAAAGCCAAGGAGCTCACAAGACTGCTAAAGGAGCTGGATATCATAGCAGAAAGGGTCAGTCAGATAAAAACTATGGAGGCCAGAGTGGAAGAAGTCCTTAGCCTTAACAAGCAGTACAAAGATAAACAGAAGGTGCTTGCAAATTTTATTGCAGTAAGAAATCAAAGATCTATATCCATAAACAACAACTGGATGTGAAGCTATCCGAGGTGGGTCATTGGTGCATGGAGAAGACACACACCTTCAATGCTGTTCATAGATAATTGTAATTAAATAGGAATCACTATATTGGAGAAAATAGATGATAACTTTAGGGAGAAGGTGTAGAATTGCAATTATGAGATTGGAAATGTTTGGCAAGGTGACCCAGCATCATAAGATCATGCCATTACTGTGCAGCAAATTCTCCATTGGCTGAGATCTTATCCAGAACATGTACATCCAGGCCTTGATGGGATACCATGATTTGTCTTGTTGCACCTGAATAAATTCACAGTTAAAATAATTGAAGTCATTGGTGTACTGACCAATGAATTTCAAATCATCCCTGACCTTTACCTCATTGCGCTTGTATCTTTTCTCAAAAAGCCAATGAATCCATCACCATTAACTAGTTTAAGACCCATATCAGTAACACCATTATTAATAAAAATCATTTAATTACTTGTTAAGGATAAGATCCAACAGCAGTTGCTCAGTAAAATTTTCTTGAATTTGCCCACAAGGCATCATCCACTATTAAGGCAGTAAGGAGATTTACCTTATTGGTGGAGTATATAAGGACCAAAAAACATTAGGACTTATTGTGGTGCAGGTAGACTGTGGCAGCATTTGACTCCATGGTACCTGTGAAATTATTCTAAATTTTGGAGTGCTACAGAGTACCCAAAGTTTATATCAGACTTATAGCAAACCTGCTGCTAAATAGATCAATATATACATCATTGGATGGCTGTTTGGGCCCAGAGTTTAAACCACATTTATCAATACCCCAGGGGTCACCTCTTAGCACCTTGTTTTTATAGCCTATGTAAACCCCCCCTATTAACAGCTATTGAGAATCATCTTCATAGGGTGTTTGTCCCAATACTGGGGAGAAAGTTCATTACATATTTCCCTCCCCTCACATAAATACTTGCCCTAACTATATAAACTTCTGGATGAATACACTGGAAGACATGGGCTAAGAATAAAGTCTGAGAAATCTGCAACCTGGCAGTCCATTGGGCGACAGTAATTCCTTCAAGATTCTCAGGCAAACCTCAAAACTTTCTTCAATTCCCTGTGGTGCTGTCCAAGTCATCTATGAGAAGAGCTCTGCAAAACAACATTCTAGAAAAAAAAGGTTGCAAGTGCTCTCTCAGGGATCTACTTATCACTCTTAGGTAAGGTGAAACTGATCAACATGTTGGTGCTTCCATGAATTAATTAATTCATGCCACTTCTTAAACCAAGTCCTTCCAGAACTCATTCTGAACTGGCATCTTGTGGAAGAGGAAAACTGTAACCATCAGTTTAGCCAAGATGCAGAGACTGAAAGACCTGAATGGGCTGGGGTTGCATGATCTTAACACTCTTTTGTTCAGAAATCCCTATCAATGCTTAAGGAAATGAATGCAATATTGCCAGTGGACTCACTACAGGATGACATCAAGCTTACTGACATGCTGCCACCCATATGAAGTAAGTGAGCCATGGAGCTGCTAGCATATGTCAACAAATTCTTCAAAGTTACATCATCAATTATCAATAATACTAACACTTACTGGAAAGTTTACAAATACATGCATGCAAACATTACTAAATTAACTGCTGAGCTTGATTTATCTATCAGATTACTAATCAGGAAATTAAAATTTTGCTACTTAGAAGCCAGACATTGATTTGATCATAAAACTTAATTTGAAAGCCTTGTCAATGAATTATTTTTTGCTAAATTATAGAAATTTCTCTAAAATAGAACCACTATGTAGCTTATGTAAAAGAGTGGATGAAAGTATTGGACATATTTTTACTGCTTGCCCATTTTTGAGTCCTACTAGACAAATATTATAATCAGAGTACTGCCGGCTAACTTGAAAATTCTAAGAATCAAGGATGCTATAACAAGTGGTATTTTTGCTGCAATTAAAATGGGACTGTTCCTGCTTTATGCTGTGTGATTAAACTAGTAATTATTGTTTTCAAGCAAGGAAGTAAGGAAGCGTGGGAGATATGTAAAAAATTTATTCGAAGGACTATGTTCAGGGATCGCTTGCTAATGCTATAAAATCTCTTCAGGGACATTTGGAGCAACTTAGGCCAATGAAGGAAGAACCAATACTCAGGTATGCTAATTAAATATTAATTTAAGGTTAAAAAATTAATGGTCTAGTTAGATGGAGAATAACAAAGGATTGCTCCCAATCAAAATATGGACTGCATAATGACCACTGGCTAAGTCATTAAATGAAGAGCCAGATGTTCTGATATAAAACTAATCATATAATAGTTACAGACTAAGCTTGAACGATGAGCTTCCCACTCTAATCATGAAATTAATTTGCCATAATAATTATAACTAATGTATCAAACGGGTATATTTTCTAATTCGAAAAATTATTTATTGATGATTGTTATAAGTGTAACAAACCTAAACAAATGTTTACCAAAAAGATTTATACTGTAATTGTATGTGTATTTTTCTTAATAAAAAAAGAGAGTAAAATAAGAGAGGAAGATTTTTCAAACTCTCGCCAATCAAAAACTGGCAAAAGGCCTTTGCCTTGCAATGGTCTATTTAAAGATGGTTGTACCTTTTACTATTTAATTTTATAACTAGGTTAAGAATCTTTTCTTATTTTGCCCATGATCATTCTAAACAATTTTTGGCTATATATTAATGGAAATATAATGCAGATAATGATACTTTCTTATATATTTATCTTTCTTTTAGTCTTTCTGTACAGTGTTTTATAATTTCTCATTTTTGATTAAAGTAGTTAGTGACAACATACATATATTTGTTTTATTATTAGTAGTATTATAAATTATATGATTGTTTATAATCATAACATTATGCAATATTTATCTACACCTACTAAAATTTCTTCAGCTCTCAAAAAAAAAAGAAAAAGAAAAGAAAAAGAAAACATGTAATAGTGTGAGTTATTTTTGGACTAGTTGCAAAATATACAAATACTTTTTTTTAAAAAAAATCATAATTATCAATATTTGCCTATTACATACCAATTTCTTATAAATTTATAGTTTATTTAAATACATTTTTTTGCTAATTCATTACTAATTGCTATTGTTAGTAAAATCTTTAACGTTTTTTTTACAAACTAAATGTATAAATAGTCAAAATAAGAGTCATAGATCACATGACCCTATTCTCTTAAGCTTGTAAGTTATAAACAATAAGGATTGCCAATTCCTCTAGCTTTGTAATAAATGCTTAGCCATAGCCAGTATTTAAAATATCTAGTGTCTGAACCTACCCTGGCACCTCTCCAAGGAGTGCCAAAGCATGAAACCATGGTCAGGGGTTGGGGGGGGGTTCCTGACAGAGATATTTTAAATGCTGGCTCTGGCTAAGCATTTATCACAAAGCTTATTGAGAAATTGGCAATCCTCATTCTTTAAATGTATATTTTCTGCATTTCCAAAAATGCCTTCAGTTTATTTACCATTTTAATATAATAAGAGAATATCAGATTTAGAACTGAATGTTTCTGATTCTAAATTGTTTGATGTAATACTTTTATCAGTTGAATACCCCCCCCCCCCCACATTTTATTCATAGCAATGATTTTCCAGTTGATAGAAATATTATCACTTTAAAAAGTGTTTTTTAACTATAGAACTAAAATACTTAGAACTTATTCATTAATACATACAAAGTACATTGTTTGGGGATGGTACTCTTAAGCCTTTGGCTTTCCTTCACTATCCTGTGGTTATGTGAATACTATTTTGTTGGTTATACATTCATTTTGATGGCAGATACTGGAACTAAAATATATTGATTTATTAGTTTTAAAAAATCTGCAAAGTTCAGAAATCCCCAAATGGAATTACAAAGAATTCTAACCTCACTTTTAAAATCAGTGATTAGTAGAGAGTGGTTGCAAAACAAATTGTAAATTCTATAATTTATTTAAATATTTATGATTATTTTTAGCTAATCTTTGAATAGTAATTGTTAAAAAAAATGTTTTCAAGATTCTACTTAATTTTTTTTCCAAATATGTTTTATTTTTAAAAGTAATAAGATAAAAAATTGAAGCAAAGGTGAAATAAAAAACATAATTGGACTGTTTCTGATATTTTAATATCTCTAAATACAATTTTAAATTTTAGTACAGAATTTCATAGATTTAACTTAACATTAATTCTCTTGTATTTCAGAAACAAAATTTAATTAATTGGATTTCATTAATTTATTTTTTACTTACAGGTGTTGCAGTAATCATTCAATAAATAAAACTTATTGTTCTCATTATATATTTAATTTTCTTGTTATTTTATCTATATTTGCAATGTTCAAATATAATTTTTAAGAATAACAACATTGATAATCTAAAGAGGCTATGATTATGGAGTAACAAAACTCTGAAAGCGTTAAGCCTACATAAATTATTATATAGAAAAGTTTCACTGCAACTCATCAGCATATTATTAATTACAAAGTAAAGGTGAAATAAAATATTTATTTGTAAATTTATATTTCTAACAAATCAAGCCCAATTTATTAAATTCTAATATAAAATAAAGATTTAAATACTAAAATCAAATGAACATTTACAAAAATCACTACTAAAGAAAAAGAAAACAATGGGTGTATAGAGTTTAAGGGATAAAAATCACCTAATTGTTTTTTTAAATTATCGTGTTTTGAAGAATGCAAATATATAATTTCTTATTTAAAATACTTCACATCACTTTTGGCTAATTCTTTTTGTGATGTAAACTAACTCTGAACATTCTCATTAATAAAAATTTAATATAGATAAATTAAAAATAGTCTTATGGCATAATATTAGCAATCCATTTTTCATTCTAATTATCTGAAGTTCAAGTGTGGATGACTCTTGTACATTTTTGGAGGTTTCAAGCCAGTTTAAAATTTTTTTCTTGTGTCCAAAATGTAGTTTAAAGGTGGCAAAACATTAAATTGTAACCCAACAGCAGACCAAGAAAAAATTTTGGAGTGACCAGAAAATAACAATAATTGACATTACATTATGCTAGGTTTAGTAGTTATACATAAGAAAATACATTTTTTGCATATGTATAGTTACTAAGTTACTACAGATGAGAATCAGCTCTTCACAATAGAGCAGCTATGTGTGTTGTCAGACACTTTATGATGAATGGGATGGATGATACATGCACTTTCATTCAAAATTCACATTGATATGTATTTTGATTACAAATTCATCAGCATAAAATATATTCATCATACAATGAAAATATGCAAATGGAAGCATTGATTACATTCAGTCAGTAGCAAAACTAATAACTATTTTTTGTTGTGTCAGGTGCATAGATTTAATTATCATAAAAAATTAGTATTTTTATCATATTTTAAAAGACACATGTAATGTCTGAAATAATTGCTAAAAAACAATAACATACAGTTTTAATGCAAAATGGGAAAAATAGTTTTTTTCTCACAATAATTACTGAAAAAAGGAGAAGCTATATATGTTGTGCAAGTATGTCACTTTAAAAAAAAGGAAATATTGAAAGATATTTTAAAACCATGCATGTAATATATAAGTCTTGCATTAAAAAAGTGTGCCCACATCAGATCTGGTTGGTAAATCAAAATTCAGCTCTTTTTAATTACTGTGTGAAATATGAAAGGAAACATAGATGGCTATTCAATAGTTGATCAGTAAATATGTATTTTGATATTCTATTGACTAGCCAGGTAATAATTTTTTTCTACCACTTTTATATAGAGAGATGCTGGAAAAACATTTACCTTACAATTGACAATTTAAAAACTGATTTCCTCTATCTTTAGTACCTATATAGGTTGTAAATATATGTTTTAAATTAAAAGATTGTAAGTCATTTAAATCTTAGTTGTGGAACATAATTTTTTAAAAACAAGTATCAGTTATACAACCTATATATATATATATATATTGTACCAGTCAGAATTGTATGTTCATCTAACAAGAATTAGCATTTAAGCAAAAGTACCTAGAGTTTAATCATATACGAGATACACAGGTCAGGGATATTCATGAACTTTGCCCTATTGCCCATTTCCCAAGTCTATCCCATTACAAACAACATTTCTGATGATAGCAGCCTACCTTTCAATTATCTCCGGCCCAGAGGGTCAGCAGAGACACAAGAGACCTAATGCTTAACTAAATGATAACGTAACATAATAACAGATGTGCACGCATGAACCAATAAAATCTCCAAAAGATAGATTATTAAATATGAATTTATTTAGCATGATATTAATAATAAGAATCGATTAATATGTGAATAGTTGGATATAGAAATTTACAATAAGTTAGAACCTTTACTATACAAAGAATACTCAATCTAGGTTTCAATCTAGGTTTCACTTACGGTCCCTTATGCATTCCATATTAACCTTAATAACATATATTAAGGGTTGATGTACATGCATTACTAAACATACATGGTAAGAAATTAATTATTTGAACCGATGCGGCTTAATATGCTAATACAATTTAACGGGTTTCTATTATTCACGCTATGACATTTTTAAATCATTAAAAGTATGACAGACTGCAAGAGCCATACATGGGCTTTTAGAATGAATATTTATAAGATTTCAAGTTACATAGAATATAACAAAATTCAATAATTGTAAGTGGGCTTTTATTATAACTATTACATTTTAAATAATAAATGATCTAGTGAGCTTGGATTACACCTGGATTTCATTTGAGTTATATTGACAATAGATTAATTATTTTGGGACATTATGAGATGATTCACCACTTATGATTTACAAAAAGAATAAGGAAAAGCATAACTATTTCAACATTGTCACATGACTCGACCTTTATAGTTTTTATTAATAGTTAATTATTAACGTATTTAATAGCGATTAAACGAAGGGTGGACAGCGCTAATAAGCGATAATATATAATAAGGCAAATTAAATTTATATTATAATGAGAACTTGGGATAGCTTAGGAAAATCATATCATCACGGCTTACAGGCATCTAAAATATATGAGGAAGAATGAACGATAGCATGCGGACCGGATGACAATGTTTGAGAGGATGAGAAGCTTCATCAACTTGAGGACGAAGAAGATAGGCTTATCTGCACTTGTGACAGATAGCATCTGAGGAGGTGGTCAGCAAGATACCATGGTTCCGATTTGTTGAATGTTAACCCATAGCAGCGCTTACACAACCAGCACAATCTGTGGGAATTGGGGCCTCCACACTATGCCGAGAAATGTGCTTTATGGATTCCAATAACGAGAGAAAGTATGATAAAGCAACTTTTGATTTATGAACGCTATCATCAGGCTACGTTGCGAAGGCTTTCAGGTTTGTCTTAACCCTGATTTATTTGGCCTAAAATAGTAATTAAGCCTAGTGTAATGAAATAATTATGTGCAAGCAATCCCAAAAAGGGGGCATACAATTTACTTAAAGAACTTATCTGACACATTACTAATAGAATATAAGAATTAAGAATCCCTTCATTAAACGCATATTAACATGCCCGAGAAATTAATTACCTAAATTATCGTTAGGTGGCGGGCTACTTATATAATGAACCATCACTTAAAAATGAGGATCTGAATCTAATTTATTTAATATGGAACTTCTATAATATTGATCAATAGTGTGAAATAATAGTAAATAATTTAGTTTAAATAGCATTGTATGGCATAATATTAATTAATAAAACATAGTTTAGGAGTACTTCTCAATTGTGCAAATTTTATAGTGTAGTAAGAAAACTTACGTTTACAGTTAAATATTCCTTAATGGCGGAATAGCAAAAATAAAAATACGATTGATTCGCCAGATTGAGTTATTAGCATATTAAAATTGGTATGATTTGCATAATATTAAATAAAAAAATTTTGCCGCATTTAAAATAAAAATACAATAAGAGTGAAAACCTAGCATTCAAGCTTAGAAAGTAAAATACAATTTAAATATAAAAGCAAAAAGAAATCAAAAAGAAGGTCATGTTTAAGCAATTAATCGGTTTAGCATTACCGATGGAAAAATAAGCAATTACATTTTGAAATTATAAGGATTACAAAACTAGAGATATTTAAAAAGACATACATTAGGTGATTGGAATTAACATTATCAAAGGTTGAAGTTTACTTTTTATGATTAAGAGGATTATTAAGATGAAAGCATTAGAGTTCATTTTGCAGCAGGGAATTACCTTTCTTTCAGATGACTTCACAGCCGTATGCACACGTGTTGGTTCCATGTTTTACGAAATATAGTTAATTTAGCAGTATTTTGACAAAATTGGAGTTTCAGTCCATTCCTTATGTAATATACAGTTCATTTTGGCAGTAGTTTGGACACGATGGCTTACGAGTACTTTGGCATTGGTTAGATCTTGGAAAGATCGGGGAAGCAAATCTAAATTCTACGACCTCACCATTTTATGTTTCTGAGTGACGTAACTTCCCCCAGCAACAGCGTTAGAAAATAACATGTAGGGCTCCTTTAGTTAGGAAATGCGGTGGTATTTATACTCATTTGTGACTGCCTTTGGGTAATCCCTGGATGTATGTTAACGGTTACACTGATACAGCAAATTTTGAAGGATGAGCGAGATCAAGTTCAAGAGAGCTGGTCTTAATCTATTTTAGGCTGAAAATAGATCTGCGGAATAAATGTTAAGTAACGTGAAATTTAAATAAACCTGTATTAGAACAAAAACAGATTCTTTCTGAATTTAGAATACGGTAAGTCTTTTGTTTAATACATTTGCATTGCACTCTCGAACTTTCTCCCTATTAAAATAGATATGAATAAAAGTATACATAATACAATGCTCTTAATTATTAAGTTTTATCTGTTACACACACATACGCATGATTGTCTACAGTAATAGAAATATATAATTTATATGTATATTAATTTTAGATGAATGTAAAGTTCACAAAGACATAAACAATCATGTGCATCGGTATACCTTCACTCCCTAGTGGTTTATGATTAAATGATTGGGTTTGAACCCATGTTTGGAGGTTTCAAACATCACCAGAAAGTGAAGCCAAATGTGTGCAACAGATTTGAGTGCTTCAATATATATATATAGGTTCATATAAATGTTTCACAGGTTACAGATATAAAAGACACATTTTGTGGGTTTATCTGTGTAAGATCTTACATGGATGAACTTGTAAAAAATGTTCTTTATATATATATATATATAATTTTTAGGAGGCAATAGCAATTGGCTCAGATTATAGACAAAACTGTTTTCATTTTTGCTTTTTTTGCAATTGATGATTATATAAACAAAATCTTTTAATAAATTTAATATAAACTGACTTTTGGAGATTTTACACCTTCTGAAAATTGCATGTTAATTGATGCCAATTGATTATATTATTGTTTAGTTTACAATATACAGGGGTATTAATGAATACTTAAAGATTCTACATTGTTTCAATACTAGATGCATTTTTGCAGCACATATTGGTGGAAGGGTCACATTTTTCTTACCTTCACTCTATTGCTGCTTTTTATAGCAGTTCTCTGCCAGTTTTCCATTCATTTGACAATAGAAATTAGAATATATATATATATATATATACTGATTTAATAAAAAATCTGAAGGTTGTTACAGTCTTTGTCCGCAGACCTGAAAGTGCTTGCAAGATCTTTTGAAAATGCTTCTTTATTTCAATTTGATTAAAAAAAATGTTTTTCTATAGTTTGTTTATATATTTCTGATTATTTTTGAAAAATATTTGTAAAATATTTATTTTGAAATAAAGATATTCATGATTATATTTAGATTTTATTTGAAAATGTTTGTTTTTAAGAAGACAAATCAATACTTTCATAACCACTGGAATAGTTTTTTTTTTTTAATTATTTAAAAATAATTATAACTTTAAATTTTGGAAAAGAATTTCATTGCTTTATAATGATTTAATAAGAATTCATTTGGATTTTAGAATTCACATAATAAATATTTAATTGATTTAATATTTTTTATCAACAATGTGATAATCATATAATTAAAAAAAAAACTTTTGTTCCGAATACCAAATTTGAATTTATTACTTTTTTCCTATATTTGTAAGATTGAAATATTATTTTTAAGAATATTTTTGGTTTGTAAATTTAAATTTCTAATAAATACATTTATTTTTATAGCACAGAATAAAGATTTAATCTTCAAAATAAAATATTGAAAATTTTAATTCAAATAGACACTAGGATTTTTAAAAAATAAATGCTAGTAGATACTAATAGTAAAAATTCTAAGGTTACTTTGAATCAGTCATAAAATTGATGTTAAATGTCACAAATGTTATTGTTCACTCCTTAATAAATCATTCAAAGTGTATATGAAATTAGTTTTTACTTTCATTTGCTTTGCACTGAATTATGTGAACAGAAAGTTTAATTAAATTTAATATAGATAATGTTTGAAGATTTCATATCCTCCTAAAAATTATATTTGTGATATGTGATAAATTTGATACAATATAAATTAGTTGAATAGGTTTAATAGCATGATTTTTAAGTTGTTATATGTGTTATTACAAAGAGCTAATAAATTTACAACTTCATCTTCAGCAATTATCATTAAATCATTATACTGTATGCAGAAAAATTTAATGGCTTTATTGCTCCAGAGTTCATAAAAGTTTGAGCAAACCGCACAGGGCACTGTATGCACAATAACATTTAATAGCATTTTGCAATTAAGATTTAGTAATTTTAAGCTCACTAAATTATTTCTTTATTGTATGCTATTTAGAATACATCTTATAGCTTTTTAGACTAATGTTTAAGTATGTTTTAGTGAATTGTCTTTTAAAAATTCATATTGTTTTTTTCTTTTTAAGATTAGAAAAATCAAATGAGTAATTTTAAAAGAAATAAACTGGAAATAGCACGTAACGGTAGTGATAATTAGTATATATTTAGAATCATTAACAGTTGTCTATATAATATAGTTCAAATCCTCTATACTTATGTTATATAATATGGGTAATTGTTTTTAAATAAATTAGTCTGGAAAATTTAATTGAAGAGAATATGTAGATTTTTCTATATAAATTCTAGGATTGCTGATAATCTTTGTCGGGTTTTTTTTATTTTATTTTTTGAAACCATATATTTGCTAATTATATTTGTATAATTAAAAAAATGAGATCAAATTTTTTTTATACCATTATAAAAATACCATTGTACTAAAAAAATGAGATTTTAAAACAAAATTATCTCTGAATTATAATAAAATAAAAATTGAGATACTTTAAAAGCATTATAACTATGTTAAAGATTATTCTTTCCCATTATATATATATGAAACCTCATAATGAATTTATGTATACATCTGTCATGTCTATAATCTGATGTTCAAATTCAGACCGAATAAAGCTTGGAATTGTTATTCAAATTCCAAGCAAACTAGATTTTTATTTCATGTAGGTAATCTAACTACTCATCCAATTATTGGTTGATAAATGGCTTTCTAGCTACTTTTTAGCTAAAAAAAAAAAAGAAGTATTTTTTTTTAGCCGAGAGGAGTTAGATAACCCCTTGTTGATAAGTAAGTAAATAGTTATTTGGATTGGTATGATACTTGGAAAATAAAATCTTCGTTTGTAATTCAAAAGTTTTATCTTTCTTGAAAATATTTTACGCAAAGCCATAAAATGAGTTTCTTTATGTATTTTGGAGTAGGTAGATAATAATAGCATACTATGTTTTAAAAAATAAAAAGTAAATTGCTTGTTTTAAACTGCCATTATAACAATATAAAATATTTTTGCAGGAAAGATAAAAATTTATAATTAATTTTGAGTTTTAATTATAAAATAAAGAGTTTTATAAATATCTAACACATACATATATATAAATATTTGCTAGCCGTTTAACACACGGAGGGAAAAAGTTAAAAAACGATTGAAACAAAATGTGAAATTATTATTTGATTCTTTCCATCGTTTTTATTGAATATAGATACAAAAGCAACAATTGTCTATATAAATTTATTTGCTTCGTAAAATATCGCTACTTTTATTATTTATTTAGTTTTACTTATATTGTTTTCTTTTTTGATTTAGAAAAAGAAAAAATATTGAAATTTGAAATGCACGGGGTTTTTTTTCTCTTAAAAATGTGAGAAAACTGACTTTACGGTGCAATCTTTTTATAAAATTAGGTTTAACATTTTAACCTTTATATCATAATAAAATTTATTTATCTAGGTTTTTGTTTTTTATTAAAAAGCAGTGACCATTTTTTTAATAAATGAAATTATAAACTTCTTCATATAAACAATTATATGTGTACTACATATGTATATATAAGTAAGCATAACAAATATTTGAATTTTTTTTAAAAAGACTAATATAATTTATTGATGTCTTTTATTCATATATATACACTTAAATTTTGGTTTACTATTTAAAACATATTGAATTTATATCGGACCGGAAACTTCTTTGATTTCTTTTTTGTTGTGTTTATTGATTTATTTGTAATTTTAGATATAAAAAGAAAGCTACGGGAGTGTGTATAAATTAACCCATAGGAAGCACTTTATCTTTCTAATATTTTAATAGATCTGGGTGGGATAAGTAACAAACAATAAGAGTAGTATTTAAATGTGGGGAACGATATAATCGTATATATATTATATAGAGTTTACAATTTGCGTTATTTTAAATATAATTTTATTGTATTTATTTTTATTACATATTATTGTTGTTTTATTGATGAAATATTTTGTATTTATTATACATTATAAACAATTTTTATTTTTGTAATAATTCATATTTCTTGCTATGTATTTAAAGTAGACAGTATAAAGATCTCAAGGTTAAGTAAACAAACAGTAAACTACAATTAGGGAGACAACTTGTTCTTCCGCTCTCTTTATAATATGTATAGATGAATTAGAAAATGCGTTATCTTATTCAATTAGGTAGTAGTGAAAGTTTTAGACTCAAAAGCTAAAGATTTTTATACTAATTTTCAAATGATTAAAAAAAAATTCTTATACTGTTCAACTGAATAAATATTGTTGTTGTCCGTAACTTGTCATTTTGGTGCTAAAACTTTACTTGACCTTCCAAGCAAATGATTATGCTATACTATATATTATCTCATATAAAAAGCACATATTGACAATGCAAAAAAAATTGTCTTTGCTTTCCAGTTTTATTAAGTCAGATTATTATAGTATTCAATAATGTAGATTTTATTTCATTAAATATGCTTTTAATGAATATATATATGTGCGTTGATATTCATTTAGATCACAATATAATTATAATGTAATAGTTACTTGTGATATGACCATTTAAAGTGATGATAATGATAGATAAAATTAATATTTAAATTTGAACTTTTTTAAATTATCAGTTGCATATAATTTGTTTATTGCGTATAATTTGTTTAAAATATTTTGTTGACTTAACTGTATATCTTCAAGTTTTTTTTAACTAAGTGTAAATTTAGTGTAACTAAGCTGCAGGATATAAGTAATATGACCAAGTAATACTTGATTATTGCTGGTGGTTGTTTGCCTCCTTCTTAACATAATTTATTCTAGCATATCAATTTTAAAACTAAATTGTAAAATAATGAAGCGCATTACATTCTTGAGAGACATTTTTTGATATATATATACAGTAATTGAATTATTCGTAACCCATATATTTAAGTTTAAAATTTTATTTCTATGGAATTCTTGTAATTTGCATTAAAAAAAAAAAAAATCTTGCACGTTAGCATAAGCTAATAAAATTAATTATTTTTACCAATCAACATTAATCTTTTAATGTTTAATCATCTTAGTTAAAAATATAATTTATAAATAAAAGTTTAAATTAGTATTATTTTAAAGTGTTTTGCGTAAATTTAACCCAAAAACATTTTTTTAAATTTTTTATATATAGGTACCTGCGCTATATATGTATAAGTAATGAATGATAAATATCTGTAATCAATTATTACTATTTAATGCCCTCTCCTCACCGCGCATTTCTTGAACGGCTGTATAGTTAATTGATAAACCGCTACATATTAACTTTTTCACACTTATAAAGCGTATAAATGCTCTAAGAAAACTCGTGATCACCTAATTAACAAATGCTTTATTACCGTTTTATCCAGCAAATTGCAAATTGTTAATATAAATTGTAACAGTGAAGATACATATTTTAAAAATATTGGCTTGCCGGGTTAGATCTTAACAGTTTCCTAATTATCTTTTGTATAGATTTGTAATGCTAAGGCGGGAAGGGAGGAGATATAATAGGCTTTGTTGTTCTTTTTACAATTAATAGAGATCTATATTGGAAAAAGCTAAGTAAAAGCGGTATGCTAGCCGTTGTTGCTATGGTTTAAGAGGTGCGAAGGGAAAATTAATTTTTCTATAAACTAATTTCATAAATGAAGGTATTTACAATATGGCTATACACATTATAATTAGTTATACGCATGCTCACTTCGAAAAATTAAAGCGTAATAGTTCTTTTTAATAAATTAGAGATTTTTTTAAAAAAAAAATCTGAAAATGAATTAATATTGATTACAATTCATTTTTAAAAATCAGATTTATTTATAAAGTGATTCTAAATATATTTTGTAGACAGTGATTGTTATTATATGATTTATCAATTTCTGTTTGCAAAAAAAAAAAAAAAAAATCGGGTAACTAGACTGTTGAATAATACAATATCTAGTTTTAAAATTAAATTCTTAAAAAAAATAAAATAGGAAATTGTGTTTTACTCATATATAAGATTGTATTTATAAAATTATATAGACAGCAAATAATAATTTGAAAAACTTGCAAAGTTATATTAATGTAGTCAAATGAAAATTATATTTCATCCGACAAAAAGGAAATGCGGACACTTTTTACCGGTAACCACAAATGGTACCGGAAAGACCGTACCGCGCTTGCATGCGTAACAGCAGACCTTGTATTTCTACTTACTATCTTCTATATGCTACTGAAAAACCGCAAGTGCAGCAACGACGAGACGGTTTTATTCGCTTCTCTTAGATCATACGGAAACCTTGTTAAATTCGGCAGATTCTTTTCTTTCGTCGGACAATAACGGCTGGGAGGGGGGTCGCAAAAGAGCAAGGAAAAGATTCGGAACTGATTGATGCTGGAAAATAGGCATGTACCGAATGGCTTTTATCTGAAAGCTTTTTGTTACAACAAAAGAACGGGCCAATTTTCTTTGCCAAAACTGACCCGGGTGAATATATTGTCGCAGGGTAATATAGAGGGATAGCAGGCTGGCGTCCCCTAAATTTCTCCAATTTATAATGCCAGAATTTTTTCGCTTTGTTCCAGTTTGGATTACACTGGTCGCCACCAATCGCAGTCGATGCTGAAGCACACACAGCAGGCTCAGTTCTTTTCCCTTTAGAAACAAAAACTTTTAAGTACTTTATTTATGTTTTCATCTTATTTTTTTATATATATAAAAACTAATAAACGTAATACTGCATAGTTTTTAAGTCTAATTTTTAATTCTCTTCGTTTATTTTAAACTTCAATATTTTTAAAATAATTAATATTCGTTTCCCTTTTGATTTTCTGAGGTTAGATTAACTATAATTTTTTTCCCGCTCTTTTATGTTAAATTATAATGCGTCTTAAGATTATTACACCAAATTTGTTTGGTCTTTTTTAATTCTTCATTATGTACATGCTTTATATGTATATAATTATTGTACTTCTAAAGATGGGGCATACTTTTATTCGAAGTGAAATATATTTTTAATGCAGCCATACATTTATATTTTAATATTTGTTTCTCTTTTTTAATGGATTATGGATATAATACTTAATGATGTAAGGACTCATGAAGTTGCTTTAAACCCGAAATACTAGAATAAATAGTGAGAAGATAATGGGAACTAATATCGACGTACCTTTGACGATGATCAAGTGTTATCACCTGGTCGTAGTACACTATTGCCTAGTTACTCTATCTGCCTTCGGGCAAAGAACTCCACACAGATATAATAAAGGTACCGTAACGCATATTTCAAATTAGTCACGTGACAAGTTTAAATTTGTTTATTTACAAACTTTTCAATTGCTGTCTTGTGTATTAGAATAACCTGAAGGCAGTGAAACGGCACTACAATATTATGCTCATGTTTTCAAAGTCAATAATATAACTTTAATGTAAGATTTTTTTTTTTTTTTGAAATACTGTATGTTACAAATAATTTAAACAAATTTATTATCTATTGCAATTTTATCGCATTATTTAAAGTTCGATCGATCATTTTCTTTTTATAGATTCGGCTTAAAATTTTATATTGTGTGAATAAGTTTGTTGTATGCATATTACCAAATTGTAAATGTATAATTGCGCATCATGAGGATTCATCAAACTTTATGCAACATTGAAATGCCAGAAAAGTTATATCGAGAAATAGAAAGCAATGACAAACAAAACATCGATGATGATCATATAGTGCTTAATGTAGTATTTTGTTGCTTAATTATTCTTCTGGTATTAGTGCAGGGAATTTAACTCACAAAATAAGTAACTGAAAACAAAATAAAATACCTTCTTAGAAATTTATATCTGGGAATGAGAATAAAGAAGTTGGCGTAATTTATGTCTTTTAATTTTTAATGCATGTATCCAATGTCACGCAAATGGTTTATTATATGACCAAAATGTTTCTTGCTGATACTTTTTAGAACAATCAGACTTGCATTATAGCAAATTACTTGATATATATATATGATATGCCGTTATATCTAATATTGTTACTTTTAATAAATGAAACATAACTCAGTTTTATTAGTTAAATCATAAATACCACTAATATACCATTTTTCTTATTAATCCTGAAAATGTTAATCCATCAACAAAACTATGGATATTTTAATTTCAGTTTGACTTATGTAATACAATTTTTTTATTTTTTAAAAGAAAAAAAAAAGATATTCTTATAAATATATGTATGTGTGTGTGTGTGTATTTGCGTATATTAAACTATCATGATTTTAATATCTAATTTAATTAAAAATTTAAAGTCTGTAAATATTTATTTTTGTTTTTAAGATACCTCCTATTTTTAACTTGCCATGTAAATATATATATACCATATATTGTTGTGAACCGGAAGTTAAAATGAATAGCATAATGTGACGAGCGCTTTAAATTTTTTCAGTGTCTAATTAATGTATATTATATATAATGCATGTAATTATATATATTGTATTATAGATAGAGCTTTATATAGATATGAGATGAAATTAAGTTATTGAATTAGCGCTTATAAATTGCATTCTTTTTTTAATATAACTTTTTAATAACCAAAAGTTTAAAATTACTTTGATGACATAATTGGTTTCCTTCCACCCCTAGCCCCGCCTTAGTTGTTAAGGAATGGCAAAAAGATATTAATGAAAGTTTGTTAGGTGTAAACAATCTAAGCAGGATATTTCCTTCTTTTTTTTTTACTAATGCTTTTCCTTTTAACTTTAAAATATATTTTAATTTAATGATCTTTAACAGTATTTTAATTAACTTTTGATTAAACAAGTAAAGAACCGGAATTGGGAGTAGATAATTAAACTAGATGACAGATCTATTTTTAGCGTAGTTAAATCATCTTATCTTGGGAAACAATTCTTTGGTCTTTTAGAGATGTAAACCCTGACCAGCAAGTAACAAAGACAAAGGCCCACCTCGTTGTCAGTTTATTGCTGATTGGTGCAGGTCCACTTCTGGTGACATAATATGCATACTTAATGATTAGACTATGTTTCTTGGTCTAAGTATGGCTATTGTGATAAATCTCCAGAAGACTAGGGAATCCAGGTGGGTTAAAGCACACCTGCGCATAAATGAGGTGTACATTTCTTTCAATGAACACGTTATAATTATTATGACATCATTCAACCCTTTTTTTTCCCTTTTCAGTGATTTGCTCCTCTCATCACCTGCAAACGTGGCGTTCCAACCATCTGTATCGTGCTCCTATCCGGCCTGCACAACAACTAATTCTAGCATGGCGTACATTAAAAGTCCGCCGTATTCAGTTAATGGTATTAGTCTTTCTGCACCAAGTGTTGATCTTCTTCATCCGACAGTTGGTTATCCAGGTAAGCATTTTCCAGCTGTTTAGATTATTATTATTGTTTTCATTTTTTTTATTACTTTATAATTGTATTTATTAGCAATTACTATAGGAATTTAATAATGTGTTTTTTTTTCATTTGAATGTATTTATGCATGTATGTAAAATCTATAATTTTTTTTAAAAATATAACTTAAGTAGATTCCATTATTTGACCGTTTAATTAGTGCTATCTACCCCATTTTTAGCTTAATCAAAGTTTAATCTTACCTAAAAGACATCTTTGGTACAATCAAAGTTCTGCACATGCGCAATGTCTACGATTTTTGGTGGGTTAGAGAACAAAATGGATTTAGGTCCCCTTAAATTAAAAGTAGAATGTAAAGATATTGATTAACTAAGAACTGGTATAAAAATATTAATCGGAATAAAGGTTATCAAGTCACAATCTTTATCCGAAGAAATTCAGTTTTTATTAAAATGTTTTGATCGGCCAAAATGAACTGAAACTTTGACAACATTACAAGTATTTCTGTTAATCGTATAAACTTCAAACTTTCACCTTTGTTAATTTGACGCCTGTGAATGTCTTTTGACCCCAAAAATCTTAAAATCTAAAACCTCTCGTAAACACGAGTTTGTTAATAGTAGATCTCTATAAGTAAAAGGACCTCGTTTAGCTGCTGTCTTAGCACAATGGGTTTTTATACTCATAGGCTGAACAAACAAATAGCGTCTTGTATACTCTCTTTTCTTACTTGACAAGGAAAACCACCTTTTTAATTAAACTACAGTATAACTTCGAGTCAGTCCTGTTGATTTCTGCCTTGGCTTTTTTCCCCACTTTTCAAGAGTTCATCGCTTTCTGACCAAGGCTCAAAATGGATAGAAGTGTGAAGACTAATTTTAAAGTTTGAATTAAGTCCAGAGCTGAGAAATATTTTCAATTTCAGATCGACGTATAGTTTACGTTTTCTAAACGAATTAAGAAAACTAGAATTTCTTTAAAAAAAAATAAATAAATAGATTTTTATGTTATTTGTAAAGATATTTTCTAAAATATGTATATATTATTTAATGTAAATATTTTATTGAATATACATATATATGGGTGAGCTGGCAAATGTATACTTTATGTACGTTTTATAAGTTGTATGAACGTGGGTGTGTATTATTCATACTAACATTTTTCTTAAACTTCTCAAATATTTTTGTCTTCTGTATTTAATTTAAACTAATGCTTTAAATATAATTGTTTACATCTATAATGAATTGTATATTTATCTTTTAAATTCGTAATTATTAAAAAAAAAACTAAGATAATTTATATCGAAATTTCGTACTAACTTATACTTCTTTTTATTATTATATTATTAGTAGTATTTTTTTTTTTTTTTTACTATTATTTAAAATAAATTAACGTTTGCCTCATAACATTATCGCTTGAAATTCACTTCTAAATCTTCGAAATTAATGAAATGTTTTATTTTATAATGGCCAATTATTCTCTTGAAAATGTAGCTTATATATTATTTTTCGTCTGTATTAGGCCTAGACGGATGCTACGAAGGAGCACTGTACAATAGTAAGCTACATTTTTTCTCTACTTTTTTTTAAAAAAAAAAATCAAATAAATATTAAGTTTTTAATTTTTTTTTAAACGTTTATTATTATTTTAATATTTATATATTTTTCTAAGTTATTTATTTGCAATCACAGACAATTTAGAAATAAAATTTTAAAGTGGAAGTAATTATTGCTTTATATATATACTTTATGTTTTTGCTTTTTTGTGTGTAAAAATATATATAACCATACAAGCTATTGATCAAATGAATTTAAAAGAATAACACCCTTCAAGCGAGAAAGAGGAAGGGGGTTAGAATGCAAACCAAATCGTTGATTTAATTTTCTGCAAGGCCAGGTCCGGTCTAGAGGGGGACCATCAATTAAACTAATTTGTATACACACTGAACAGAGTAGAGGTTTTTTAATGTGAAATTGCCACTTTGACAAGTCAGCCTAATTACAATAAAAGACTTACCCCCTTCCCTCTACTATCTTTATCTTTGTAGATTTTTCAGTTTTCAAAGCTTTCCAAAAGATTTAATTCTACATTAAAATTGAAAGAGAAACTGATACAGAAAAAAAAGGCAAGATTGGCGTCTATTTTTTTTTATTTCTAATTTTATTATTAAAAAATAATTTCTAACGGTTCTTTTTCTATTTTAAATTGTATTTGCATTTGTTGAACTATTAAAAAATATATAATTATTTACACCTGTGGATTTTAATGATTAAATGGCTATTCGATTATTATAAATACGCTGTTACTTGTAATTGTTTATTAATATTAAAAGAATTTAATTATATCTGTATCAGCAAACTAATAATTGTATTGTTTTTTTATTTGTTTAGAAAAATTAATAAAATGAAATATTATTTAAAACAGATTACGACTTTTTTAAAAAATTAAAATTATTCTCTGTATGGAAACGATATTTAAATACACATTTTAAAAGGGCACATTCAAATATAACTACATTAGACTGTATATATATTAATTTATATTTTTAAAACGATAAGTTTAAAGATTGTAACAATTTTTTTATAAAGTATGTATATATTTTTTTATATTTAAATTAATGGTAATATAAAAAGAATTTAAAATTGCAGTATATATAACTTTTTTTTTTCATTTTAAATTTATGTTTATATGTTTTTTTCTTTTTAATTATTATTTTTTCTTTTTATTTTCTTCAATCACCTGCAGTTCCAAATCCAAGAAAACAAAGGCGGGAAAGAACAACGTTTACGAGAGCGCAGCTGGACGTTTTGGAAGCTTTATTTAGTAAAACTCGGTATCCTGATATCTTTATGCGGGAAGAAGTAGCCTTAAAAATAAATCTTCCAGAATCAAGAGTTCAGGTAAATGAAATAAATATAAATATGGATTTATTTCATATAATATTGTACAATATATTTGAAGATAGGTATTGAAAATTAAAACAAAAGTGATTATTAATAATTATTTAAAGTTTTAGAAAAAAAAAGATTGTCACACAATTTTATTTAATATTAAAAAAGTACATCTATAATTAAAATATTACTAATTATTTTCATATTTGCAATAAACATATATATACTTGCAAATATGCTCATACACATAAGTTTTAAATATATATATCCAATTGCATATGTGTACATACACACACATAAAATATACAAAGATATAAAAAAGGGGGTTTATATATATATTACAAATGTATTCATATATATAAAAATTAAAATACCATATTTAAAATCTATTTATTAAATAATTGTATAAGTAATAAGAACTGTATGAGACCAATAGCAAATTCGGAATCTTAAAGAAATAACTATCAAACATATTTAATATAAATCTGGCAAATGATATTATTTATAAGTAGTTCTTGCAAATGCATTCTTTCTATATAAGTATATGCCAAAGATTTTTATCATTTTTCTATAAAACATCATATATAATTTTTGAGATAACTTTTAGAGATATGTAATGTATCGTTGATTTCATCATATAGTGGGTTCGGAATTCTAGATCTCTCTTCAGCGATGAACTTTAGATACATGTACAAGCACATACATATATATATATAATCGTTAATTAAAGTAAATTAATGCGTATAATTTTTTTTCCTTTGCAAAATAAATCTATTTAGTTAATAATTTTAATATTATAAATGTACAAAAACATATAAACTGAAATCTTTAAATAATAACCACAGAACATGTGTAGTATAATTATGGCAATGTTTCTGAACTTTGTATCAGAGCTATTTTTACTATGTTAATATTCTAATCAAAGTTTATTTTATAGATTGGATTAGAAATCATTATGATGGTAATGAAAAATAAATTCTATAAAAAATAAGCTTGCATAACTGAAATTCTTTACGCAATTTTTTTCATTTACCTTGTTTATTATTATTTAATTTGTTAATGTTTTGCATTAGTATTGCCACAATATATTTTTATTCATTCGTAATTCGTTATAAAATTAATTATTTTCTGTTTAAATTTATTTCAAAGAATGTACACAGAAATTAATAGTTTTTGATTGATATTTGCATTAATAAATCTTTACAACTGTTAACTAATAATATGGTGTAATATACTTTTTGATTATTGAATAGATTGTTTTCAATAACAAAATACTTTATTGTAAATCATTGTATGAATTAACTTAATTTTTTTATCCAATTGTTTTTTTTTTTAAACTTTTTTGTAGTATTATTATTTCATAAAATATGAACAGTATATTTGGATTGCAAATAATTGCTTAAATTAATCATAAATTGGTTTTTGTATCTGCTTTTGTCTAATTTTGTAACTGATTAATTAACTTTATTTAAAATAAAAAAATAAGTATATATATAGTGTATGCTAATGATGAGAACACTAATTAAAGTTTATAATGTAATTCTAAAAACTGAGATACTAGTAAAAATTGTATTATGAGGCAGTCAGCTATGATCTGATTAAAATATTGTTTAGATACTCTATCTGGCTTCATATTGGGAACTCTCTCTCTATATATATATTCCCTATCTTAGTTTACTAATTGTTGACAAATAATGTTTCTTTAAAACTGAAATAAATTAGTTATAGTTTTAAAAGTATATTTTTATTGAAAATCTGACGTATATAACAAATTTTATTTTTGTAGTTGTCTTTTGATAGCAACATCAACTCAGGTTTAGTTATTATGTCAATACACATAACAGACAAACAAAAATAACATTTTTAATACAAAAAATGTTTTAGGCAAGAAATAAAAAAATTAAGGAAGTGCATATTAAAAATCTATTTTGATTTTTTTTTTTTTTTTAAAAAATTATAAATAATAAATGCTTACTAGGATTTTGAATTTAGATATATTAATTCAATCATTAAGGATAAAATTTGTATGTGCAAAGTTTATTTTGTATTTAAGTAATATTATTATATTGTAGGCAAATATCCATGAATTTTACTCACATTCATGACACATACACATTCATAAATATGTATGTCAAAATTTTGTCTGTATTTATCTCTTTCATATCTCAATTGTATTTTTTAATCATTTTATGCATAAATCTTCCATTCTTGCTATAAATAGCATCATATTATTTTTACTTATATATATATTGTGATAAATAAAAAATATGCATTATTATTATTATTAAGTGCTTATTAATTCCACTTATCCATTTGAATAACATGACTAATTGTAAAATTTTCAACACATAAAATATGTAAGCAGAATAATAGAATGGATTTAATGTTTCTATTGCAAATGTTGAAAGTAACATGAAAATTCATGTGCTGCAGTATTTTGTAAAAAAAATAGTTTAACACTTTTGGATTATATTTATAATAATAATAATAATGACTAATTGTTGGGCTTCTGATAAACAATAAATATTGTGTTTTTATTAATCATAGCTATAACATAATAGTAATAAACTATGATTTCAATGTCAATAAAATATGGCAACTCTTTTATCACAGATGAATGTTGTCTCATGTTCAATCAGTGCAACAATATTGTTTGACTAACAGAATTAGTTTATAACCACTATCCTCTATTTAATAATTGATATCCATGTAAAAATCAATAATGGGATGACTTCTGGATTGGTGAAGGGCCAATTATTTGAAAAAATTCTTACACTTACTTAGAATTATCCAGATGTTTTCCAAATATTAAATAATTATTTATAACTGATATGATTATGCATTATGTCCATACTAATCAGCTTGGTCTTAATGCATATTAATGAAGCAATGTATGACTTCTTTATAAAAAATATCTTTGTGGTATAGTGTTAGTGACATTTCATGCAATAGAATAAGAATCTTGGGCAATTGTAGGATTATTGTTTTTAAGTTCCTTGCAGGCTTAGAATTTTTCTTCAAATAATGAACTTATAGTAAATCTATCTATAAATAAAATTATTTAAAATAAATGTGTAGTTATTTTTTTTAATAGTAGCTACCTAGAGATTAAGTCAAAGAAAAAAACTAATTCTATTTTTGACACCTTTCTAACTTTTGACTATTTTTCTTTGGATTGCTTCTCTGTAAAAGGAGCTAGAGGAATTTAAGGCTGATTACCTGCATACATCTATTTATCTTTAGTATTTAGCTGTTTGTTTGATATCCAACCACCCATCTGACTGCTCACTCATAATACCCATTTATTTATCCATCCATCCATATTTCTCTTGATGTATATGTAAGCCCACACAGTAATATTAATTTTTAAATAAATTTATTGAGAGGAAATAATACAGAATAATAAAAATAATTACAATAAAATATTGAATGAAGGGGAAAATGTCAGTTTTATTTTTTAAAAATGTATAACTGAATGTAGATAACTTATATGTTGATAGAGGAGTATTTTGACATCAGAGTAATGTGTATATATATTTTCTCTTTAGCAATCTTGAAATTATAAAAATGATTTTTATAAAATTGTAAACAGTAACAATAGTGGCAGACAAAATATAAAAAAAAAAACTGAAAATTTTAATATGCTTTTCTTAAAAAAAACATTGGTGCATGATATTGAGGATGGATGTAAAAGAGAGAAAAAAATTATTTATTATTAATCATATGATTAAAAAATTAATACTGCACACTGAATAGGTAGTTATTAAATAATGTTGTTAGACTGGAGACAGTATATATTTATGTACACACACATATATAGACAGCATTCTAATCAATTTTGTCTATATTTATCTCTTTCATATTTCAATTTTATTTTTTAATCATTCTATGCATATTTCTTCCACCGTTGCTATAACTAGTAAATTTTTTCAATTTTTTTCTTAGCATCATATTCTATTTGATTATATATGTATATATATATATATATATAATCTTTATCATATTCTATTTGATTATATATATATATATATATAATGATAAAGAGGAAAATATGCTTTATTATTATTAGGTGCTAGTTTTCTCCATTATTTCATATAAATGACATGCTGAATATAAAAATTTCAACACTTAAAATATGAGAATAGAATAATAAAGTGGGTTAATTTTCTTATAGCAGATGTTAAAAATAATTTGAAAAAAATTTGTGTAATAAAATATTTTTTAAAAGTATATTATTGGTTGTGGATTATATTTAATACACTAACAATAATAATTTAAAAAGAATGCATAATTGCTGGGATTGGGCTCAGTATCAATAAAAATGTAGCACCGCTTTAATCTGTGTTGAAGACTGTCTCTCCGCAAATCTATTGACAAAATTGCAAATGTATTTGTAAAATGTAAATTAAAATAAAAGAGAATCAAGAATAATAAAATCTTAAATTTATTTTGAAATTTTAAGTAAAAATGAAAAAACTTAAACTGTAAGTAAATTTGCAGTGAATGGACAAGTAATAAAAATAATAATAATAAAATACTAAAAATTTTAAACAATTATTAAACATTTTAATACCATTAAAAATATAATAAATAAGTAATCTGATGCTCTGAGACGCTTAATTTCATATATATATATTGTTTATACTAAACTTAATATAATTAGAAAGGACTGAACTAATCATATTCAGCCTGTATTCTGCCCATCCTTCTTCTGTGTAATTAAATGGACCCATTAAGGTCCTATATATGAGGGATCAGAGTAACTTAGAAAGTCAACATGAGTATGACCATAATATTGGTATTAACAAGGGTTTTGAGTGTTACATCTTTCTATTTTCAATAAAATGATAGCTGGAAAATGGAGAAGAGTGAAACTTGGCCATTAAAATTTGAAAAGTTTGAAGATTTGCTATCTTAATATAAAACTAAGCACTTATTGTATATATGTGTGAGAGATAATGATCTAGGCCAACTGATGAGTGCTGGTTCAGCATGAAATACATATATTGGAGATCATTTATCTTTTTCACATGTATGGAGTGCATAATTGTAGAGAGCTTTAAAGTCTCAGTTCAAGTGCTTTCTAATTATATATACACACATACATATATTAAATTCAATTAAGCAATTCACTTATATCATTATCCAAATGTCTATGCAGATATAAATGGAAGGCTTCCTTTGGCCTATTGGAATGGTAAGTAAGTATTTCATTGCAAAATTCAATGTCAAATTCAGATATATTGTTATTATCTCATTTAATATTCACATGATAAACTCTCTAAGTAATCATTTTAAGCCCTTGTGAATTTCTGATGAAATCTTCTAAGATCATTCATATTAAATAAATACTTAAAGATTCTACCTTGTGTATATGAGGCCAATTTGAATGTGCCTATAAAAAATTCTTGAACTTGAATTTCATAATTGTTATTTTTTATATTTTCTATTCTAATAAGAATGCAGGAAGCAGATAGAAGTGGATCCATTTTCAGCAGCTTGGACATTTGGATAAAAATTTAATTCAGATGTTATATTAAGCTCAATATAAATAGTGCTAGGAAATTTAATCAGTTCCTAAAAAATATTCTATATTTAATAATGTTCAGTTATACTATTATATATGGCTAAACTCAATATGATTTTACTGTGATATTTTAATTAGATTTTTTATTTTATTTTTAATTTTTTTTTATATGATGCTATTTTGTTACTAATGGCATTATTATAATTCTTATGAACTCATTGCCATTACTAATAATTTTTGCATATTTTCTTGTCTTCAAAATATATCTTATATTGCATTTATTAATAACATAAATGTTATAATAATCTGATGATCTCTATATTCCAGTTTTAAATACTTGCTTTTTTCATCATATATTGAAGACATTAGATTCATTACTATTCTTACTTTGGTTATTTTTTGTATTATAAAAAAGTGAAAACATTTTCATTTTTTGAGTTATATTTCTATATTATTACAAAGGTCTGAATATTCTGAATTTTATTACACTTCATAGTATGCACACACACACACATATATATATATATATATATATATATATATAAAACTATAAATACCTGTTATAAATATACTATATATAAGTACCAAATAATTTAAATGGTAAAAATAATAAAATATATAAATTAATCAGAAGCACTTTCGATTACGTGATCCTTATTAACTGTAAAATAATACTGAAAATTAATATATGATTTTCCATAAATTATGTATGTCGATATTTGCTGCTTGTCTATTTATTATATTATCTTTGAATCTAATTATTGATATTTCTTCCTTAATTTTTTTTTTTATTTCTTTTTTCCATTAATATTTTTGTATATTTAAATTAAAAATAAATTTAAAATCACTAGTTGAAGAATACTGAGGCAGTATTTAATTGATTATTTATCTCTTTTTTTTAACACAATTATATTAAGAACAAAATAAAATTTTTGGATTTACAATTATATAGGAACACAACTAGTTTAAATTATAAATTAAGTATTAAATCTTTTAAGAAAGAGGTTATATTCATTTTAAATCACATGTACCAATGGTGCATAAATTGGCAAATTTGAAATCTTTTTTACATGGTATTGATAAATTATGTAAATATAAAAGTGATAAAAATCAAAATCTTGAAGTTTTTACTTGTGAACTTATGAAAGTAGGATATGATAGAAAACAAATGTTATCTACATTAAATTGGTTTAATAATAAAAAGAATAATCCTAATAAAAAATTAGATAATAAAAATGGATACCTATACCATTTGTCAATAATGTTCAATCTAAATTAATTAAAATATATTTAAAAATAAATACAATTTTTCATTTTGAGTTTTTCATATGTAAATAGACTAATTAGTAATTCTAAGAATGTTATATCTAAAATGCAAAGAAGTAATATAATTTATCAAATTATATGTAGTTGTAAAAAATCATATATTGGGGAATCAAGATGTGCTCTAGAAAAAAGGAATAAAAAACATCAATTATTATATAATCATGTAAAAAAAATAAGATAAATAATCAATTAAATACTGCCTCAGTATTCTTCGACCATGAAAATTATAAAAATATTAATGGAAAAAAGAAATGATAAAAAGAGAAAAATTAAGAAACAATATTGATAAATAGATAATAAATAGACTAGCAACAAATATCGACATACACAGCTCATGGAAAATCACATGATACTAAACTTCCATATTACTTTACGCTATGTAATCGAAAGTGCTACTGATTAATTATGATATATATTATATTATTTTTATCATTAAAATTATTTGGAATTTATATATTGTAAGAGATGACTTACAACCAACCATTATACCTATCCCAGTTTTTTTCACAATGTTTGAATTCAGACCAAGTGGTAGGCAAATAATTTATCCTACATACCTGCTTATACACATGAAGTATATACATATATAAATATACATATAAACTAATATGTTTATCTATTTGTAGAAATTAACTTTTTTTTTTCATTTAATATAATTAACTAAAATAATAATTAATTGACTTATAAGACTGACATAATCAAAAGTCAAAATATATGAGATCAAATAATGTTTGATTTTTTTTTTCTTGGTTAGTTTGTAACAATAGGTTTTAGCTAGCATGAGAAAACAATCTAGCATTTTTCACTTGTGGACTAACAACTAAACTGACAGCACATAAAGTAAAGTCTTTTATTATTATTATTTTTAAAAAAAAAAACAGTATGGATATGAAATTTAAATCTTAATGTCTATATTTGAAAGTTAATATAAAATCTTTATAATTTGGATAGAAGGAAACTGGAAATTTAATCTTAACTATTAAAGTGACCAATTGGAATATATATTAGCAGGAATGAACTAATGATTTAATTTATTCTGCAAGTTTGAATTTGTTGTTATGAAATGTCATTATAAAATTATCTATCAAAATGTCTATTTTACAAAACGCTGGTGAACATCAATCTTCAGTGGATTTAAGCTATACATTCAGAAGAGATAATTGGTATGTATTTGTTTTTAACCAAGTAGCATGAAATATATAAATATCAACAGAGTTGGTGAACAAGAATGTTATGCATGGAGAGGAACATATAAGTTTATAAACTCTTAACTATGGACAAATGCTTGGTTTTCTCAGGATATGTATAGATTTTTTTTTTTTTTTGATTCACATGATTTTTTGATTTTTTTTTTGTTTTTTATTATTTCTATTTGAAATTTCATGTATTGAGATTTTTTATTTATTTGTGTATTCAAGTTTCATTTTCAAATTCGATCACCTGTATTTTAAAAGTGGGAGCAGTGAATAGATATGTATCATATGCTGATATATAAAGGAGAAAGGGATCATAGTCAATAAATATATATAATTATTAATAAAAGTAAATTTACAGATTCTTTTGGAAATTCAACACCGATCCATCAAGGCGACCTCAAGTAAGGTTTTTATATAATTAATATTAAGTGCAAACTTTAGAACAAACAAAACTATATTATTTACTAATAAGTTTTTAATAATATTTACTTTTAATTGTTTATTTCTGAGTGCACTTGAGTAAATGGTCTTTTTCTTATCTTTCATTAATTTTTACTATGACTTACATACACATATAGATGGGAGTGGGACTGTATATATATTTAAAAAAATAACTATAAACATCATTCTAGTAATTATATTAATGGGGTATATTTAAAATTACCGAATTCTTATTTTGCTTTTGCTTTTTGTTTTATATATATATATTTAGTGAATTATTTAATATCACTTTGTATATATTGTACTTTGAATTATTTTGTTTCTGTAGTGTAAATAAAGATTGATTGAGAACAGACTTCTATCATGAAATCTGAATCAAAGAAATTTATTGTGATAAGCCATCCAATGATAGAAGACCATTCTTGTTAACTGAATATTTATTTATTTTTTGTTTGTAAATATTTATTATTATATATTATAAATTATTAATAAATGTATTGTGTTGTTTAAACCAATCTGATCTCTGTTTGATCATCACCATCATCATTATGCATTTATACCATTAAAAGTTTCACCATCACTATCATTATGAAGTTATACTATTAAAGGTTTGATGATCATCATTATCACTATGCATTGTTCTCCTAAATGATTGATCATCATCAATATTTTTTATATCTATGCTTATACATAGGTATATTTGGTCAATAATTAAGTAAGTCCATCCCTGAAGAGAGCTGAATGAAAGAACTCCCTGAGTTTAAATTCTGTGGTGTAATGGGTCCCAAAAAGGGAAATGCAATAAATATGCTTTAATATAAATTACATTGAAATGTTGTAAGTAAATTATAAGTTAGCATACTAAAAGTAGATGTGATTTGGAACTAAGCATTTCATTGTGACATATTTAGCATCCTACTCAAAGGTCTAGGTCTAACAGTAGTCAGATGCGCTCCCTTTGTTATATCCCATTTCTGATTTGGTAACATCTAGCACACCCAAATGGGTCATCGGATCATAGATTTAGGATATGACTTGTTATAGATTGTTTGACACATTGTATTCAACTCACCCAACTATTTAGTCTTATTCATGTCATCTTATGGTATACCCTGTGGTTCCGTTATAATATATATTGTTGCTATTTCATTTTCTCCTATTTAACAAAATAATTCAAAACTTTAAGTTACTGTTATTCTCAATTATCTTCAAAAATTTATATTGACTTAATTTTTAAGGCACATAATGTGAATTGTTTCATTGTACAAATTTGAAACTTTTGCTTTTAGACATGAGTACATAAATATATATATTTTGGGGCATCATTCCTATTTTTAAATACCTTTAGATTAGCAGAAATTGACTAGGATGTTGGCATACATAAATGAATTTCTTACCATAAAAAATTTAATATTCAATTACTAATATTAACTTTTCAGATTAAATTTCAGATAACACACAATATAAAAATACAGACATTAAGAAGAATGCTAGTTATCTTATTTTTTGAATGCCAATGATATAGCATCATCATTGCATCATATGTAGTTTATTGTTAATATTATATATAATAATAATAATAATAATTAATTACTAATTATTATATATTTGATATTGATTATTAAATATTGAGATTTTAAAAATGAGTAGAAATAATCTCTTCCTGTTTGTCTATAATAAAGAAGAGATTATGTTTACATCTGGATTTAATTTAAATTTGCCCTGAATTAAATGGCTTAAATTTTATCAAAAAAAATGTGAGCAATTATTTTACATTTGCTTTGTGATTTAGTGAGGAAGTACATTAATATTAATAATATTCAGAAAAATTGTTGTTTCTGGTGTTTTAGTATATATTGAAGTAAAAATTTTCATAGTTGAACAATTTGGGGAAAACAGTTTATAAAAGTCCTTAACAATGATACAAATTTTTTATGATAACAAAACAGTTTAGGTTATTGCAGGCTAACAATCCATATAGAAATTGTTTTCCTCACAGAAATAGATAATGATTGGTTCAATAAATTCTCATTCATTCCTTTGAGAGGTAATGTAATCTTAAGAGGCATTGCGATAATTTTTAACATAATAGTAAGAGTGAGTATCCATTATAATCTTTATTGTTTTTTTTTTGTTGTTGTTTTTGTTGTTGTCAGAATTTCCATTACCATAAATTGAGAAAATTAAAAATAAATGTGAAACTTCTTTCTTATTTATTAAAATATTGCTAATGTCAAATATTTGATTATTTCAATATATTATAGTAAGCAATAGCATTTTTTCTTTCTTCACTTCCATACATCATTTGCAAGCTCAAACATCCAGTGATTACAAAATGATATTATAATTTAATCCTCACTCCCTCATCCATTTTTGAATTTGAATTCAAGTGCTCATTCATAAAAGTAAAAGTCAAAAATTAATCTGATAATAAAAATTTAATTTATCTGTTATTTAGTAAATATTGATTGTTCAAGTTAACAATAGATAGCATTAGAGTAGAGAAAGAAAAAGTGCTGTTGTTAAAATTATTGATATGGGTGAAAAAAGAGACAGAATAAAATATCTATCTTATTCACTAATAATAATTTTAATAAATGCCCTGTATGTTTCATGTAGTGACAGATACCAGAACTTAATATCCTTAAATTGAACCCAATTATGTCACTTCCAGTGATTGAACTTTTTATAAATTATGAAGCAATAGAACTATTGAATTATTTATTTTAATGAGTTATTTCACAAAAGAAACATTTGGAGACAGCTTGCAGGTTAATTTTTGTTTTCCACCTTATTTTTTTTGTCTATAATTGGTCAAAATTCTGAAGAAAAAAAATAAATAAAAAGACTATAAAGTGAACATATTCTCATTACTATCTAAAAAAATCATCTTGAGACAGATGAATAAAATTTTATTGATACATCGGCTACCCTCTTCTGTGGAAAATATTTCCATGCTCTTACAGACTATTTAAATGCTGTTCTGAATCACTTGTGATCAACTCAAATTTGACATATAGAACCATATTTAAGAAATTCAGAATCAACTGGAATAGAATTAATGATATTTGTATATTTTATTTAATAGTTTGTTACAATATCTATGAGAGAAGGTCTATAAACATATAGCTTGGCTATTCTGTTGCATATTTGATTATTACAAATTTAAAATCTTTGTGAAATATTTAAAACTTAAATTCAGAAAAAAAAAAAAAATTAAACATAACACATTTTTCAGGGTAAACTATTACTTATAATTATGAAGAAATAAAAAATAATGTTGGATTTTTAAAATTTTGTTTATTAAATTCAAGTCTGTAAGGCGTTAAAACATATATGCATATGCACACTTTTTCTCCAATGTTCCTTCTATATATACTCCTACATATAAATTATAAAATGTTTTTAAATCAACTGAAAACTTTTTTTTATAATTTTTTTTTTTTATTATATGTTTAGATGTTTATATAAAATTCAATAGGTTTATTTCTTTTAAGCTATTGCAATACTAGTTTTTTTATTAATATTATTTAAATATTTCCAATAATGATCTTATTCATCCATTGATTTATGATTTTATTGTTTTTGCTTTTTTAAAATTTTTATATGTCCATGAAAAAGATACAGGCCACACAATTAATTTTGATGAAGCTAAGGTCATCTTCTTTGAGAGAAATGAAATATTATATGGGATATACATTTAAATATTTAAATGTTTGGTACTTTGGTATTAGATTTGCAATGTAGGGGAGATAGGAGGCCTTTTCACATCCACAATAAATGTGTAATGTCATGATGATGTCAAATTAAAAGGCAATAAACCCTGTGAGTATACATGTGAAAACATGTTTTTATCTTTATCAGTGTGATCTTTTTTTTGTAATACTTCAACATTTTCAGTTATTGTCTTTCTATCATATTTAATGATATAAATGAAATGGTTCTGCCAGGACAAAAAACTAATCATCACATGAAAACCTAATAAAAGTCTCATAATTAATATGTATTTTTTTTGTGGTCTTTGTTCTTTTTTTTTGGTTTAAGTCGTTTATAAAAAAAATACGTTTATTAGCATTTCTGCTGAAAATCCTAGCATACTCTGAAATCACATGCTATATTTTCAGAGGGAAAATTTTTAGTAAAAGTCTCCATTTTCTGTGGTGATATTAAATGTTTTATTTCAAGTTGACAATTCCTGTTTTATATTATATGGTAAATATCATATGAGTATACTTAATGTGTTTTTATAAATATTATTTAAAAACCAAAATCATTTAGTCTTTGTTTAGTAACAATGGTTTAGTATAAGGGCATCATTTCATTAAGATTGCAAATCACATTTTTTTTTGATTGGGAATGTCATTTGTAAAAGTTGTTAAGTATGAAAGCTGTATATATAGTTAATGTCTTTTTATAAATATTATTTAAAAACCAAAATCATTTACTGTTTGTTTAGTGCATATTTAAACTAACAATTTTTTTTGTGTAATGTTGTCATTTCATTAAAATCACAAATCACTTTTTTTTTTATTTCAAATGTCATTCTTAAAAGTTGTTAGTGTCCAAGTCATACATATTTGAAAGTCTTGTTACTTAAAAACTAAAATATTTAAGCTAACAATTTTTTTGCGTAATGCCATCATTTCATCAAGATCACAAATCACTTTTTTTTAAAATTTCAAATGTTGTTCTTAAAAGTTATTGGTATCCAAGTCATACATATTTGACTGTCTTGTTCAAAATTATACATTTCTTATTGAAAATGATAAATATGTTTATTATGTTTTTACTTTTATTTATTTTTAGTCCTGCAACATGGAGTATGTATTAGACCTACTGCGCCTGTTCATATTCATATCAATCTCCTAATAACTTTATAAAAATTGCCAAAATACCATGTACACGATCTGTGTACATGTTTATTTGGTCAAAAAAGTGTACAAGATCCATGTACATGTTATTTTGGTCAGATCCTAAGATTACAAAGTTATCAGTGGATTGATACAAATGTGAACAGGCATAGTAGGTCTAATACATGCTCCATGTTACATCTCTAATACCAAAATATTCATGAATATGCATGGACTCAGGTGACCAGAAAGGTGATAGATAAAATTAGGAACCAAGTATTTTTCTCCAACTATGTGCTACATATTTGGGTAATCTAAAATATACTGAATAAATGTTGTACTTATGCAACTATAATGACAAATAAACAAATATATGAATCCATAAATTGGCTCTATGATAGTTTGGATTTACATCTATAATAGATTCATGAATATGTAAGATGCCAATGGATCCATAATAAGTATATTTGCTTAGCAAAAAAGATAAAATTTAATAAACAATATTTTACTTACTAATGAGATATCATATGGGATATACACTTAAATATTTTAATTGTAAATAAACTGTATAATAAAATACTTTTATAATGATTTATGCAATAGGCAAAGTTCTTAGGTTAATAATAATAATAATAATAATAATAATAATAATAATAATAATAATAATAATAATAATAATAATAATAATAATAATAATAATAATAATAATAATAATAATAATAATAATAATAATAATAATAATAATAATAATAATAATAATAATAATAATATAATAATAATAATAATAATAATAATAATAATTATTATTATTATTATTATTATTATTATTATTATTATTATTATTATTACTGAAATAAAAATTAACATATTGAGGTGGCTAAGAACAAGAATATATTTCTAATTTTACCAACTGTTAATCTACTATCATGTATCTTTACAATTATAATTTACTGCTGTCTGATTGTAATTAGTAAAAATGGTCTATGATTAAAATTATTATGCATATAGTTATAAAGGATTAATTACAAATTCTCACACAATAAAAAAAAATGTAATAAAATGTTAATATGATTGTCTTTTACACACACACACACACACACATATATATATATATATATCTTTTAACATGTTTTATATCTTGGATTCAAGTAATGCTTTTTAATAATAATTATTAAATAATTTAAATAAATTATGTAGAATATTATGTATGTTTAATTTTGATTTGTTAAAAAAAAGTAATATGTTAACAATTGATTTAACTCTTAATTACATGAGTCTATTATTTAAGCCTATATCTAATGATAAGATAAAACTGTATTAATTAAAATTATTAATATAAAAAAAGATTTTGATAAATATTTTTTAAGTTACTATTATATTTTTTAAGCATTATTGATAAGTGAAATTTTATTTTATGTATATAATTTAAAAGAAATTTTTCCTTTAGTGTCTGTTACTAAGTTTAGCTTATATATAATTTCAACTTAGATTCCACTATCCCATAGACATGTTTCTTGGCACATCTATAATAACATAATACAAATGTAAGGCTTCATAAATATTTTTATTCTTAAATGATATTGAATTCTTTTAATCAATATTACAATCCCTGGTAAAAATTGATAGATTCACATCTTCATGGCAGTTAAGCATATTATTGTTATTAATCATTTTGTTTGAATCATAAATATATTAAATGATAGGAAGTCTATGTTCCTCCCCTC
This sequence comes from Epiperipatus broadwayi, assembly GCA_028023455.1. NCBI lineage: Eukaryota > Metazoa > Onychophora > Udeonychophora > Euonychophora > Peripatidae > Epiperipatus > Epiperipatus broadwayi. The sequence goes on along the minus strand of JAQFVV010006281.1, from coordinate 2,661,631 downwards.
CTAAATAATTTTTTGGACACACAGTACATATTTCCTTATTATAAGTCCAGAATCTATTTGTAAAGTAAGATAAAGCACAAAATTTTAAGCAAAAGAATGTATGTGGGTTCCTCTTGCTGAATTTTTTTCCTTAGCTATAGTAACACAAAACTGTCTTTTTCTTTTCCTTTTTTTTAAAACATTAGCTCATGAACATGTGACTATCTTTTTTTGTTAAACTTAATAAGGCATTGTTACCATTTGATATAACTTAATGAAAATTATTTTATTTTTAAATTTAATAAATAAAGTATCCATTCATTCACTCTCCATTTATCCCAGATTAATAACATATTTATTAAATATAAGGTCTTTAATTGTTTTCTTTATTTAGTTATTTATAGATGGCAACATATTTACATCACAATATATATATAATCTTAGTATCAGATAAAGAATGATTACATTTTTTAATCTGCTTGTAATGAAAACTGTAATCTAGATGGTATAGCTAGATACTTTTATGTATAGAAGATTGTGTTTTATGTAAAAGCAAAATATAAATATAAAAATGCATCTTTTTTTAAATATTAACTGATAGTAGTTATGCTGGGATAATATTATCTACATAAAGCAAATGACATATTTATGTTTCATTATTTGCCTTTTCCTTGATTATGTTTTAGTTTTTTTCTTGATGGTATTGTTGAAATGAAATAGAATTTATATAATTTTTATAACTATTGCCAAAAGATGTGTTTCACATTTTTAGTTTCTGATGTCAATAAAGTTTAATTGTTATATAAAATAAGAATAATAAGATAATTAGAAGAGATTTGAACTCAGACTTTCAAGTTCCTTACAGCTATTCACTCCATTTTATACAATTGACACACATGACCAAATACATACAAAAAAGATAAATGATCCCCAGTATATATATTTTGTGCTGAATCAGCATTCATCAGTTAGTCCACATCATCACCCCCCCCCACACACACACATATAATCAGTGTTCAATTTATATTAAGATAGCAAATCATCAAACTTTAATGCAGGTTTTAATCTTCTCCATTCTCCAGCTAGCTCTTCAGCCATCTATATCACTGAAAATATGATGATGAAATGCTCAAAGTGTTTGATAATGCTAGTCTTATTATCATACCTATGTTGATTTTAAGTCACTCTGACTCCTCATATATAGGACCTTAATATGTCCATTTTAAATACATAGAAGAGTGATGGGAAAATACAGGCTGAATATGTAATACTTAAATACAAGTATATTGTCTATTGAACTTAATGTAATTAAAATGATTTGAACTCAGACTTTCAATTTCCATATAGCTATCAATTCCATTTTATACAACCAATTTACTGAATTAAAATTCCTTCTAATTATATTAAGTTCACTATGGACAATATACTTGTATTTAAATATTACATATCCTGCCCATCCCTCTTCTATGTACTTAAAACAGATATATTAAGGTCTATAGGTGAGGGATCAAAATGACAAAGGCAACGGGTATGACAATAAAATTTAGCTCAACAAGAGCTTTGAGCATTCCATCATCAGATTTTTAATATGGATGGCTGAGAGTTGGAGCGTAAAGAAGATTGAAGTCTGTCCATTAAAGTTTGATTTGTTATCTTAATATAAACTGAAAACTGATTATATATATATATTGGAGATGATGATCTGCACCAACTGATGAGGGCTGATTCAGCATGAAATATGTATATTGGAGATTATTTATCTTTTTCACATGTATGTGGTCATGTGTATCAGTTGTATAAGATGGAGTAAAATAGCTGTATGGAGCTTTAAAATCTGAGTCCAAATTCTTTCTAATTACATTAAGTTCAATATAGACAATATACTTGCATTTAAATAATAGGATAAATAAATTTAATATATATAGGGTATATGAGCACAGACTTTCAGATGATCCACCACTCTCCACACTATCTCATAACACTGATACACTTGAACACATATATGTTGAAAAGATAAATAATCACCAATATACGTATTTCATACTAATCCAGCAATCATCAGTTGGTCCAGATTACCATCTCCACACATATATGCTATAAGTGCTCAGATATATATCAAGATAGCCAATTCTCATACCCTAATGGACAGGCCTCAATTCACTCCATACTCCATTCTTCAACCGTCCATCCAAATGAAAATCTGATGATGGAATGCTCAAATGCCACCCTGAGGCCAAGATTCTTGTCACACCCATGTTGACCTAAGATCAATCTGACCCCTCATGCACAGGACATAATCCATTTAATACAAGGGATGGGCAGACATCTCTACTATGTAATTCTGAAACACACAGGCTTATTATATACCTGTGTTTATATATGTAATATATAGGGTATATAAATTTATTATTTTGTTTTAACCTTATTTAAAAAAAGCAGTGGTATATGCTAGCATCCTTTCAATTCTGCTCAATGGGATTAAGCATTGCCTTATTAATTTGTATTGGTTAAAAATAGTTTGTACTTTAAATTTTTTATGCCCAGTAGATCCTGACATCTAGTTATTATAGTTTGAACTAATAATTCATAATAGTTCACATTTTAATCAAAATCTCTATTAATAAAATTAAAAATGGAGACTAATCATTAAAAACAGACATTGTACCTGGGCATACACATGCATAGTTTCTGAGATTATGAAAAGAAGATTAATAGCAGTTAGACTTATTTAATTCAGTAGTAATTGTATTCGGTGAAATTCACACAGTGAAAAACAACAGCATAGAATTAATATTTCATAAATTACGTTTCATTATATTTTCTAATTAGTGAAAAAGTTTTAGGAGGTTCTTTACGCTTATTTAGATTTTTGAAATATAAAATAAAGAATTATGTAAAATCTTAGTGGCAAAAGAAAAGTGGTTCCAATATATTTTTGACTGATTATAATCTAGATATCTCACCTGGGTAATATGTACTAATTTAAATTTTATTTATACATAAAATTTTTATTGATTAAAGATATGAGCATATATTTCAGGTTCATTTGCTAGCTAATATCTAATTATTGAATGTTTTCTATCAACTACCTTTTCAATAACAGAGATCATTAATAAAAAATGCCTGGAGAAATCTATTTAAATCAGCCGTATAATGTTGATATAACAACAAGCAAATGTATACATGGATGAATCTGATATATTTGTGTGTGTATGTATTTGCTTGTATATCAGCCTTGTACTGATGATTTAAATATATATATTGAAAGCAGTCAACTCTTAAACCAAGCCAATATCAATAACAATCAACAATCTCAATCTGTTGTCAAGGCAACCTGTTGATTGTTACTGATATTCTGGTTTAAATGTGGACTGCTTTCAATGAATTTGCATTTATTGACCTATCTAGCTTTGGATACCATTAGATTTATTATATATATTGTGAGAGAATGAACTTAACCAAATAAAACTAGTTCCAGATATACCCCATATAGCAGTAATGAATGTAGAAACATAATAATATCTATTGTATATAAACTATAAACAATTCCATCGACTGTTGGCACTTCTATATAGGTCCATCTGATTTATAAATAAAGATCAATTAGTTTCAGTTTACACATTCATGACATTAAATTTGAAATGAGCTTGACTTTTTTGGTTATTATGCTTACATAATTATTTCTTTTCTTTAAGTAATTCACTTTCAAAGGTCAGTTATTTTACTTTTAATTAATAGTATTGTATTACTTTAGTATTTTGTAAATAATGAAATCAATTACTTCTTAATAAATGTCTAGCTATTTTTTACTACAGCATAATTATTTTCTTGATTCTAAGATAACACTGAGCATGTTGTGAACATATCAACATACTCTTTTAAACCTGTCACGTATAGTATATATTTGAAAATTTGGGAACAATTTTTTGGAAATAAATTTCTTTCAATATTTCTTTTAAATTCTTCTGTTATTAAACTAGTATCATCATACTTTCTGATTGTAAATTTCCTTAATTATCATAATAAAATATTTGGGATCATAATCTTAATTATATTGCTACACTGCATGGTAAAATTTAGTTATATTAGACTTGAAATTACCAAAGAATAGATATGTGTCATTAACATACACTAGACAAAATCAAATATATAACTAAATCATTGATGATCTTCATTAAACACTCAAGTCATGATGTATAAAATAACAACATCTCAAAAACATCTTCAGGGGCATTGACAACACCATTATAACTGCTTATAGAAAAATGCTTAAATACTACAATACTCATAAAATCATAATATGGTTCATGGAATAAGACACATTAACTGTTCATGGCAAAAATATGAATAAATCCATAGTAAATTTTTTTCACAACTCATATACATAGACATAACTACCAGTAAATATATTCAATAACATCAATTGATAAATGGTTAAATTATGATAAATATTATTCAATAACAAACATGAATATAATTCTTATTTCACTGCTTAAATCAGTCTACTAGGATTCAAAGCTGATTAATCTCAAATATATACAATACTGGCAATCTATTTACCTATATCTATATTACTATATAAATGTGAATGGTTGTTTGTTACTTTATAACTCAACAAACATTGCACCAATCTTAATGAATCTTGCATAATTTTCCCCATTTTTTGTGAGAATTTTATAGGCTAGAAATTTTTGCTTCATGATACTTAATTATTTTAAAAACTTTGCTAATTTTCAATATAAAAATAAACCTGAATATCAATCATTTTCTAATGACATTGTAAAAATTCAAAAAGAGGACAGCAGTGATTAAAAGATTACAGATGTTGGAAAAGGTTGTGACCTGTGTATTGAAATACATACTACAGAAATGGAATTATAGTTTTTGGTAATTTGAGATAAAATTTTATTGCATAAATATATTTTAAATTAATGAAATTAGAATTATCATATAAAAAATATAAAATAAGTTACGTTAACAGTTTTGATAAAAACAGCATCAATCTTGTACAAATTTTGTGGTTTGGACCTTATGATAGTGCTGCAATCTTTATATCTTTTCTATGTTGATTTAAGTCTTTCCATAATTTTACATTACCAGTGCAATTTTACTTTATGTATTTACAAATTTAAAATTATTCGTTGGAAAAAATCTGAAGATATGAGCATTATATGGACTTTTTGCATGATATACAGTACCATATTAGCATGATAATGCCATGAGCAATATGGTCTAGTTTGATTGGCTGAATGTTTTAGTACAATTTCTAAAAAAAAATATATAATTTTTAGTAATTTGTGGACAAATTATGACACAATAATTTTGTAAAATATTTATTTTTAAACCAAAAACTATGTCACTAATATATTTCTTTTTGAAAAAACATTATTTTTAAAAAGACAACTCTTAAAATGTTTGTTATGGCAAGCGGAAGTAGTTTTTACTGATAAAATCAAATCATTTTGTTAAAATGATAAAAAAAATATTTTTTTAAATTTTAATAACAATAAATAATATATTAAATTTTATTATTTTTTCTTTCTTTGATGATAATTAACTCTCTCTCTATATATCATTCTTTTAATAATATAAAATTCAAATATCTAATATTTTGTTCTACTAACTTTTCGAATAGATAAATACATCCAATGATATCAAGCACAATTATTATACATAAAATCTTATTTAAAATTTATTTTCACATTTTACAAACATAAAATATTAATGTTTAAAATGTTTATCCTTGAAAGATTATATTTGTAATACATAATGTTAAGATTATAAATGTATGATATACAAAAAAATGTATAATTGTAAAAATAAAATGTTCAATTATGGAAAAATATTAATAAAAGATTTTCTAGATCCCATTCAAAATAGAAAGATGGATTTCATTGCTGAATATATTAAAATTATTGTTTATTGTATTTAATAAAAGTTATATTTTTATGATACTGCTGTTGATAAATTATTTCATTAAATATTATGTAAAAAATTTTAATTATTAAACTTTCTACAAATGCAAGAGTAGAACTAAAAAATGAGATAATTAGCAAAGGAATATTCTATTTGGTATTAATTATTAATGTGGGGATATAGTTAGAGAAATGGAGAGAATTGGTAAGGGAAAATTTTATTTGCTACTTACTACATCAAAAATTGAAAGTGGAATTTAGATAATAATAATAATAGTAGATTAAAAATTTCTAATGCTCAGAATATATCATCTTTATATATATAAATTCGAAATCTATTTTAATTATCAACTATAATATTATTTTATACATTTATTTTTATTATTAGTCTATTATTTTCCAACATCAATTCAAAACAAATTCTTTCTACTCAGTATTTTCTTTCTCTTTAACTACTGCATTTATGTAGGATAAAATTATAAGCAATTTCATTTATTTTAAATAACTCTTTAACTTTAAAACTTACTAACTCATAATACTTTTTATCTCATATCTAAATAATAGTATTATTCATATCTAAAAATATGTATTTGACAAACCAAATTCTTCATTATGAATGTACAGATATGTTAATGTACATATAACAAAATCAATAAATTGATTACTAAATTAAAAAAAAAAAAATTCTGATAAATTTCATTAAGAAACTTTATTTTAATTTTTTTTATACTTCTATTACAATGTGGGAAACAATGAAACATTCTTAACATTGTTGTACTTTGGTTCAATTCAGTGTGTTTCTTTTTGTCTGTAGTCTTTTTGGTAAATTATCATAATAATAAAAATTTGGAATCTTCGTTACAGAATGTGATGCAGTGGACTACCCTCCTAAAATGTATGAATTAATGCTCATCTTATGATTGCACACTGCCAACATGAATAAAGTCTAAATATTATATTTATATATTTTTCTATTTTTCTGATAATAAATTTTTTTAAAAAAAAAAAATGAATAAACTGTAAATATTGTAATTAATTTTTCCACAATGATTTTTTTTTTTAAAATAAGAGTAATTAAAAATAAAATGTAATTATTAAATACAATGTTTCATAGCAGATTTTTTTGTAAACATTTTTGGAGCCCCCCCCCCAAAAAAAAAAAAAAACTGTAGATTTATCAAAAATACAGGCTGCCATCTTGGTTTACTTGAAAACTCACGTGTACTTAAATTTTATCTTAGTAATTTAAGAAATTTATTCAAACTCTTAATTCTAATTGATTTATAAGGTGGTTATATAGTGCAAAACGTTTATTTTATCATTTGTCATATTATTTATTATTCAGTGAACTCTTTTTATTAAATCTTTTTTATTTTTAAAAAAATAATTCAGAACTAATTTCTATTTCTTTTTATCTTGCATTAAAATAATGTTGCAATATTTAAGAATGTATCTTATTTTACCTTCATTATAAATACATTAAAAATTTTTTTATATACATATTATATTAAAAATACTAATCACTTTTATATATATATATACAAAAAAAATATAGCACAGAAGATTTTATAAAGTGAAAATATTTTCAGCAATTGAAATGGGAAAATTATATTCATAATATATAATTAAATATTTTTAAATGATTCCCTTTCCCCTTTGGAATTTATAATAGAAGCCCTATGTAAAATAAATGACTTAAACTCTTTTAAGTAAATCCTTTCAATTTTGTAATGTAACTTTTGATTATGTGTGCAGATTTTTTTGGGTGACTTTTAAACAATGATACACAATTGTCTCTGAACCCCAAAGCATTTTAAATATTTTCAACAATATTTTCAGGATTTCTTTTAGAAGATGTCATATAATAGAAAAATTCTTATTAAGTTTTTTGGAACTTTGACGAAGCCTTTCATGTAATTATTTGAAAAATATTGAATTATAGCTAAGCATATGAAATACTTTATATGATAATACTTTAGAGTTGGAACAAATAATCAAAGAAAAATAATTGTTCTCTCATAATTTCTGTTTTTCTCATCAAACATTTTAATTACCATGTGGATTTTCTAGTATTTCACAGTGATTTAACTCAAATGTTGTCAAACATTTTTTTCTTCCTATACAATGTAACCCCTCATGTTATCAGACTATTATGTATCCATTTATATTAATAGGAGATGGATGGGCTAGACTTACACTATGATGTAACCTATTTCCAAAGCAGTATGTAATTAACCTATTTATTCAGTATACTGAATGTTTACTATAGTAAATAGAGTAATTTAAACTTAGGACTTTCAGTAGTCCTTCACTTCATCACAAACACCAAAATACACATGGCCACACACATGGAAAAAGATAATGGTTCAATAATATGAGGGGTTAGATTGACAATGTGTATGACTACAATATCAGATCCACCAAAGGCTTTGAGCATTTTTCAATGAAATGGATGAATGAATTGTTAAAAGCCTGTCCATTAAAGTTTATGGAAATGCTATCTTAATATAATCTAAGTATTAATTATATATTTATGTGGGAGATTATAATCTCACCCAACTGCTGAGTGCTGGTTCTGCATGAAATACATATATTGGGAATCATTTATCTTTCTCACCTGTGAATTGGTTGTTTGAGATGGGGTGGAAGATGAATATAGACTGAAAATCCTAAGTTCAAATTCCTCTATTTAGATTCTTTTAAGTCTTTTTTTGGATTTAGGACTTAAAATTATAAACACAATTTTATTTAATTAATAGTAAAAAATATTTGAAAAAATGATTTTAACTTGTCTATTAAAACATTTTAAGAAAATTTTTTTATTTATTAATTTGCTTAAAAATTCTATTTTCACACCTATTCAAATATGCATGAATAATTGATTTAATATGTCTATATGTGTAATATTTAAGCTTCAAATTAATATTAAGTCTAATCAAATTTATATTTATGATTAAATAATTTATTTTTTTGATTTCTTTCTCTTTCTAACTAACTTAAAAAGTATTATTTATACCCTTTATTTAATTTCTGCAAAACATTAAAAATTCTTATGAAATGTCCATTTCAATATGTAACACAAGAAAACTACTCTGGTCAATTAATTTATATATATTGTAACATGATAAAAGTGATGATGATACTGAGAAATGATCAAATATAATCTGAATAAAATATAGCCCAATCATTGGCCATCATTTTGTAATGGAATATTGATTATAATATGGGATGAGAATATAAAAACTTTAGTATGTTTTAGAATTGAGACATTATTCATAATAATATAAATCTAACCTAAATGCAGAGTAGTATTTTATAATAGCCCCAAAGTTGATTTGGCATTTTTTTATCCATCACCACCTGTACATGACAAACATCGGCTAGCATTGAGTAACTATTTTATAGTAATAATAATAATAAATCTTTTACCTCACTACCTCTTTACATTTATTCATTCAGCATTTGTCATAAAATAAAAGAAATTGACCTATAGATTTTTAGACAACCATTAATTACTGACACAATATGGACATAAAAGATAATGAAGAAATGCCCTTATGGTTTAAATATTATTTATAACAGAGCAAAACATACATCAATAAATAGTTAACTTTGTTTATAGCCTGTGTAAAATTATCTAGCATAGTCATTGGTGGTCACACTAGGCAATAACAATATTTTCAATACATAATTACATAGATTGTCTACTACACTACAGTAAAATACTAATGACAATCATTATTAGAATCTAATTTATTCAGATAGTATTTAAAACAAAAGAAAAAAAACGAGATCATCACTTTAGATATCACCAAATCTATTCACTATCCCAAAATAAACTATAATAAGTAGTGAAATCATATCTCATTGTCCTAAATGATGACATTTGCCTAAGATATTTATTTAATTTATAATTGAACAAAACCAAATTCAAATCAACGAATAACTAAGTTCTGATATACTTTAACTAATCAATTACCACATAATAATGTCAATTTATGTTAAAATTTTAATGATATCCCATTTCAATAAACTAGTTCCTAAATAATTATAATAACATTCTGAGAACATTTTATAAACCTACACAATATTCATAATGTTTAAATAAAATAAACCTTTACCCAGTTTTATATCTAATTTAATAAAATGTTAAAAATAATATTTTATCCATACTTTTCATTATATCGATATGCAATTATTGCTTAAGTTATGTATTAAAATGAAAGACCACACAAAAACTCATTATCCATAAATCTATTAAATAATCTTGAATTTTAAAATATCTAATAATATCATTATTTTAGAAATACTATAGGTTTCTATTGGATATTTACTGACTTACAATCACCAATATTATTCATCTACTTAAATCTCCAATCAATCGATTATAAAAATGAATTATATAACAAACTATAAAAAATGATTAATGGCAGTTATTCAAGCCAAGGATAGATATTAAGATATACTAGTTAATAAAATTTATGATCCCCACCTCAAAGAAGTTTAAAGGTAATTAAGACAAGTCATTTTGATTAATGACAGAACAAAATCCATTAAGATTTTTATAACCATACGAGATAAACTAGTAAGATTGACTTAAATAAGCAAATAAATATTTCAATGTAATGACAAATATAAAATTTATATCTAATCAGACATAATAATAATAATCATATAAAAAGAAAATAAGGCAAAACTCTCTCCATACAGTAGTGCCACCCTGTGCCAACCAGATCAATGGATGCCAGAAGGCTTGTGCATAAAATCCCTATCTAGTGCCTACTCATCCAATATCCCCAGACTAGTTTCTGACTTGTGGCCTTTGTCAGTGAGGAGCCTTGGATCTGAGAGCACTGTATCTAGATCTTAAAATCTAATGCAACCATCCAGCAGCCACATTTTATCTCTACTTACCTAAAAAAAACATGAGAATGAAATTGAAAACACAATAATATTTTCAATCTAAATTCAATAGCTTATATAGTCATATGGGTCTGAACTCAGTTCAGCACCCATAAATTTTGGTGTCTTTGGCTCTTTAACAACCATAGCCAAAATATATGGGTGCTGAAGTGAGTTCAGACCCATATGACTATATAAGCTATTGAGCTTAGATTGAAAATATTATTGTTTTCAATTTCATCTCATGGTTTTGTAGTTAAGTAAAGATAAAAGGAGGCTGCTGGAGGGTTGCATTAGATCCTAAGATCTAGGTGCAGTGCTCTCAAATCCAAGGCTCCTCACTGATGAAGGCCATAAGCCAGAAACTAGTCTGGGGATATTGAATGAGAAGGCACTAGATAGGGATTTTGTGCACAAGCCTTCTGGGATCCATTGATTACTCTGGTTGGCACAGGGTGGCACTACTCTATGGAGAGAGTTTTGCCTTGTTTAATAACAATTGTGCTAGTATAAGAGATGGTGATCATGTGATGTTTGTGGTTTAAAAAATATATATACATATATCTAACTCTATTTCACTTAAACAAGATTGGTTTGATCTTGGATCAAAGTTTAAGTATCAAAGATTACCTTGCCCACTCAAAAGAAAAATAATTAGACAGATTCACTGAATTTTTAATCAACTCTAAACTTATTGGCTTATATTTAAAAAGTTCACTTGATCACTGTTTCTTATGCTTGCTCATAACTGTTTTTCAACAGGCAAAACTCTCTATACAGTAGTGCCACTCAAATGTTGTTATTTAAAAATTTATAATGATAGTAATATATATATATATATATATATATATATATATATATATATATATATATATATATATATATATATATATATATATATATATATATATATATATATATAAAAGAACTAAACAAACAATGTATGCAATAGATTGCAATCATAACCAGTTAAGAAAAACTACAAATATGATTTCTCTTGGATATATCTAATTAATTTGAAAATCTATCATTCTATAAAAATCAACAACAGACAATAAATAAATATATGTATGAAACTCAAAAATGTGTTGTATACTATATATATATATATATATATATAAAACTGAAGAAGAGATTATGGATATTTTGTGTATACACCTGGGTCTCATTTTATGCGGTAGATAGGTTCCTCAGAAAATGTGCACAAAAGAAATTGCACAAAAATAGACTTAACTTACCTTGAAAAATGGGAGATATGTACTGTAATTTTCAAAAATCACATAAAAGGAAAGCAATAATGTAAAATTACTTTAAAATTTGCATAAAAAAAATAAGGAAATAAAATATGATTAATAAAAAATTTCAAATTTGAAAAAAATTGATATAAAACATTTTTTACCTTTTTTTTTTTATTAACTATAGTATTTAATTTTATTCAAAACAATATATTTTTATGCATAATTTACAGTATTTTACATTTTTTCATACACATATAATATTTTAATTATTATCATTATTTGACGAAATGCAGGTTCATTTGTAAACTGGCAAGAAATCAGATTCATCACAAGAGGAAATACAACTAGTGCCAACTTCATTTTTTTTAATTGCTCTTATAATGGACTTAGCCAAACTAAAATGTTTTACAATCAGTGTTGATCCTTCCCATTTCACTAAGTGATCTAAAATTGAAATTTTTGTTTTCAATGAAATTCATTTTCTTAGGTGTTCTTTTCTCTCCATTAGGGGAAACTAAAAGTTTAAAATAAAAATAAGAACTTAGACTTATGATAATAAAAAGACACCTACTCACCACTGTTGGGCAAAATTTAATTAAAACTAACAATTAAAAATTAAATTCTTATTTTTGTCTTTAATTTTTTAATTTTCAATTCTGTTTAAAAATCAAATTTCATTATCTCATATCACATTAATTTCAGATCACATTACATAAGTTTTAAATTGTTAATTACAATTAAAAATCAGATTTTAATTTTTAATTGTCAAATTTAATTGTCCCCACTGCTGTTACTCACCTTTTAAAAATAAACTTGTGGACACTAAATGATTAATTGATTTAAGTACTCTTTTTTTAAAAAGCAAAAATAGAATGTGATTTAAAATGCAAAAACAACAACATGCATAGTATAGGCATGTATAATGTTTGAACAGATTTATATTATAATCTTTTAAAATTTAATGTGTGTATATAAAATGGGGAAATCCTGATTTATGAACTTCTTTATTGCATAAAATATATTACAGTACTATTATAAAGTGCTGAAAATATTGAAATTATTAGATGGAAGTCGAACTCCTATAATGCGCTATTACTTTAAATATGACATGTGAATATGCAAAATTTATAATATTTAAAATAATAGTGCATTATCAGAGCTTGACTTCTGATCTAATATTTTTTATTACATAAAAGAAAACCTTCATACAAAGATATTAAGAAGAAACATGAATTGCATAACTTCAAAATTGCATTAAAATAATCCACATAAAATTAAGACCTGAGTGTACTTTAAATAGAATATGTAATGATAAAAAAAAATGTGATCAAATAAAAATTGATTTTTATTTATTCACTAATGTAATTTCTAAATAATTAAACCAAAATAATAATCTATTGTATTTAAAACCATCTAAATGAATATTCCTGAATGAAATGTTGAATAAAAAAAAAAGAATATTTAAACACTTGGAAAAATCAGGTCCTAAATTGATCATTGTCATCAAATAACAGTTTAAATAATAATTATAAAAATGAATCTCTCTAACCTTTTATTATATGAATGGTTAATCATAAAATAACCTATATATCTTTTTTTATCCTATCTTTTAAAATAAAATATTAACAAAATGTACACATTTTTTTTAAACAAAAAAAAATAGATACAGAGATATCATACCATCTAAGTGAAAAGTCTGTCCCTTTGCCCATTGGTCCATAGTCCTGGTTTTTTGTTTCTGATCTCAATGCATAGAAACAATTTTTCTTCATGTAGAGAAGACCAGTTTGAATGATAACTATCGAGGATTTGAATTCAAATACTTTTACATTTAAATTTTGATATTTTTCTTTCAAGTATACAATTATATCCAACTTTGTAAAATAATAGATACTTGGGTGATGTATAAATAAACATCACTAGATTTATTTTCCTTTTTCATTGGTAATAATATATAAAGAGAATTCTTTCCTTGACAAAATTCAGTTATATACAAATGAATAACAAATGCTAGGGTTTTTTTTTAAGTCAAGAAAATGAAATTTTGATTGCTTAATATCACACGAAAGTTGAGTTAATCAACATGTGAAATTCATTGATCAGAAATATGATATCCATATACACCTCATGGGGTTTGTATTCATCACAAATACATAGATGAAATCCTAGATTTTAACAAAAGAATATTTTTTATAGCTGACTTGCAATACAACACATTTTGATGGGTTTTTTTTTTTACATTTTCCTGTTTCCCCTGGAAGTTCATCTATGAATTACTCCAATTGAATGGGCATGTACTTAAAATTTTATCCTTCTGTGATTTTAGAAATCAATGGCTTAAACAATAAAATTTGATAAATTTTTAAAGATGAATATAAATTTGTTCGTTTTAAGCAGTGATAAAATTATAAGAATTCAAGTTATGTTTCAGTTCTGTTTATAACATATCATAGCTTACTTTAATGTTGTTAAGACAACTATCCAATATCACTCAAAGATAACTCAGTGATATAAGAAAATCATTTAATAAAATTTGCTTCCAATGCAATGAATAAAATGATGACTTTAAAATAATTGGATCAGTAAAAATAAAATCCTCTTTTACAATTTCAATATTATTTTTCACTTTTAACCATATATGAAATATGAAGCATTTAATCTTGTAATAAGTAAGTTGTTGATGCATATAATAACAAAATGGACCAATAATTAATAATAATGATTTTAATCAAGTGGTTTGTTTTATGATTCACTTAATTATTTTCCAAAATCTATTTATTTATTCAGTTATTTATATCTTTCCCTAAATTGATCACAAGCAATTTATGATTTGATGCTAATATTAATAATAAATGTGAATGTTATTTCAATATTATAGTTGCCATAGTTATCTGATTAACATTAATACTTAAATATATCCATTATCCATAGATCAAGTGAAGTGAAATTAAACAAGATCAACAAACTTCTTAATTTTTTTTTTATATACTGTGATATACAGCTCTAATCTAGGCACTTACAATATATATAAACTCAAAATTAATTTGATGTAGAGTAAAAATATTTTCAAATAATTTTAATGTTTACCAATAAGACTTTATATATGTGAGTAATATTAAATAATGTTATTATATGTTATCCATCATTTAACATTAGATATAAGAATATGAAAGTATTGAAAGCCAGTTTAAAAAATTTTAGAATTTAAATTATTTGAAAATAC
Source organism: Epiperipatus broadwayi (assembly GCA_028023455.1). NCBI lineage: Eukaryota > Metazoa > Onychophora > Udeonychophora > Euonychophora > Peripatidae > Epiperipatus > Epiperipatus broadwayi. Next base: position 2,646,374 of record JAQFVV010006281.1, on the reverse strand, counting down.
TTTTATTTTGCATTACATTTCAGTTTATATATATACACGCACATTGATTCTAATATTTTCACAGATAAATGATGATTTCATATTATTATTTTTGGGATATTTTGTGTAGTAAAATAGCTAAAAAGCTCACATTTCAGTACAATAACAAGTACTGTCCTCTTTCTCAAATTATAGGAATGCATGTGAGATTTAAAATCATTTTTATCTTTTTTTTCTCCTCATTTATATATATTAATATAAACACACATAATTACTTCTCTATAAAGCTGCTTTTAATATTTCAATCAGCAGACTGGTCTTCATTTGAAAGCACAACATAATATATTTTTTATTTTCATATATATTGTAACATTTTTCATATTTTGATAGATTCTGGTAGGCCTTCTTTTACTCACCATAAATTTAGTGAAAGTTAATCAAGCTCTGAATATGGAAAATATAAATATTTTGTTCATATTTCTATAAAACATAACTATATTTCCTGATTAAATGGTCTACCAATTATTTTGACTTATGCTAACAGTGGAATCAGCTTTTTATTTATTTTTATAAGGGTACCAGGATTCATGTAAGAATCCACTGAATTCCATCGCATCATACATAGTAAATTAAAAAGAAAATAAGTTAAATGGATGAGATTATGATTTCGCATAACTTTATTTTTTTTCAGAGAATATTTAAGCATAAACCCATTTAAGTTCTAATAAAGTAAAATAAATAACTAAAATTAATAATGTAGAGATGAAAATAATTTTAAAGGTAAATATTTTATTATATGATTAAAATATTTAAAGATAAATTATTATTATTAATTAGAAAAAACATGCATGCTAATTTAGGTAATCACTTTGCATAATTAACATAGTCCATTCCTTTCTGTTCTCTCTTCATAAAGAAACAATCCGTGTATCAAAATGTCTCATAAATCAGGGAATTTCTCTATCAGGGTTATAGTATAAGCTTACAAATTGCAAATAGTTCATTAGTCACAATCAGGATATGAATAGCGTAGCTTACCAGTAAGTTTGTGTAGATTCATAGGAACCCAAGCTCATTGAAATTTAATTTATCTCTCCTGCTGGCATCTTCACTTTTCTGGTCCATTTCATAGCTGGAGCAAGAAACACAATTGCAATGACCTCTTCATTACAAAAGATTGTGTTCACAAGATTTTGTTCCCATTCTTGCATGATAGCTTTATTCAGCAAGCAAGTAGTGTCCTTGTGCGGATGCATTTCACTGCACAGCTCATTCTTCATGGAAACCTCCAACTCTAAAAACACATTACCAGAAGATAAATGAAAAGACCTAGATCGAAGTTGTCCTCTTCTTTTTATACCTCAATCCAGTTTTTGAAATTTCTGCACATGTTATTATTATCATGATGCTTAGGTTTATAATCTTGTACATTCTTTGTTAACTTTAGGTTACAAAGTCTTTTTTTTTTTACAAAATTCCACCATCTTCAATTAGCTTCCAAAAATGTTTTATTGATTGTAATCTTTTACTTTGAAATTCCTTTCCAATTTTAAGTTTTAATTGAATTACAGATAAATTATTCGAAACAAAAAGAATCAACTCTCATTGTACGTTTAAAAAAATAAATTACACAAACTAAAAAAAATTTAAATGCATTAATTTAAAAGATTTTTAAATTTACATTTTTTTATTTTTTTAAGCTTTTAAACATTCTCTAAATGTCAATATATTTGTACCATCTATTTGTAGACAGTACAATATATATATATATATTGTAACGAGCACAGACGTTCGTTACATTGTTTTTTTTATATATATATTATTAAACAAGTTAAAATAAAAAGTTCGCATTTAAAAACTTTCTTTAAAAATTAAAAATTGAAATTAAAATATCGTCTTAAACTCTTATATATTAAGTCGCACAGATAATAAAAAATTATTAAAATAAAATTTTTATTAAAGAAAAAGGTATTTTTAAAACTAAATTTTAAAAAAGATTTGGAGATAAAATTATATCTTTAAATTTGTCTTGAAATATATTTTTGATTTGGAAAACAGGGTAATTAATTAGAAATGGAAATGATTGTTAATTAGTTAAATTAAAACCAGCCTTGAGCATTTAAATGTAATAACCTCAGTCAGATAGAAAAAAAACAATAGAAACTGATTAGCCAATGAAAGAAATCCATTTAGGAAATCGGACCTCAGCGAAAGAATCATCACTCCATGACGCAATGTTAATTCAATCCTTGACATTAATATAAAAAGGACAGGTTTTGGAAAGCTTGGTGGTTAGTGAATGAGGAGTGATTGATTATTGACGATGTAACAGCTGGGTGTTAGTGTTGGGGGGATTGAAAAAGACGCACAGCTTCAATCCCTTCAGTTCTGTAAGAAAGGAAGAAGAATGGGCCATCGTTTCTTCATTGAGGACCAATTACACTAAAAAAAATATATATATAATAAAAATCTCCAAAGGATAAATAAATCGATCAACCGGATACAAATCTTCGGACGACGTGGGAATTCACGTGCAAACGGCAAGGAATATACGAAGATGAACTATTTCAATAACCGTAAGACTTTAAAATTTATGAACAGTAAATTAAAAACTTTCCAGATTTAAATGATTTCAATATTATTCTATCTGACCAACATTATTTTATTAATTAGTTATAATTTTATTTAATGTATTTAATTTGTAAAATCATTTCCATTTATTTATTTATTTATGTAATTTTGTTCTGTAAGTTTTATTATGATTTTTGTTTTCCGTTAAATTAATTATAAAAATGTTAAACTTAAGTCGGGCGTGAATGGCTGTATCGATTTGTAAAGATATATTAAGGGAGGGTAATCTTGGGTTGTTCATTTCGTAGTTGAATTGGTTCAATGGATTGGATATATTTATGTAATTAGTAGGTGTAATATGAGATCCGCTACGGGCAGGATTATAGATATATGCCACACACCCTCTGTTTGCCTATGGATGGGTTTGTAAGTCAGCAGAATACCGCAGCCCATTCCTATGGAGTTTTTAGTTTATTGATCTACTTGCCCACAGATGTCACATCCCTGTGGGTGGAGAGTCAATGTCGTTTCTATTTCTACATATTGTTCAGATGTACATTCCTGACAATATTGTTGTGTTGTCATACAATATATATATATGTTGTAATATTTTCATATATATATATATATATATATATATATATATATTTATATATGAAAATATTACAACAGAGATTATAGTATTTTCATATTATTATTAATAATGATAGAAGTCATTAATAAAATTAGTAATATTTTATGTAAAAATGTTTATGCAATTTATATGAATAAATGAATATTAAATATTTTTATGCAGCAAATCTAAAATATCTTGAATATTTTATGATTGTGAAATGCCACAATTAAATATGATGCCAGTTATGATTGGATAGACCACTCTTAAAATCAGTGCATGAAGAAGAAAACACATTTTTGTTGTTGGAATGAATATAATTCATCAGTTATTTATTCACATGTTAAATTAATAAATGAAATACACTGATATGACTAGAGATAATTAAAAATACTGAATATTTTAAAAAAATCAGTAGCAAAACAAAAGGTGTGTAAATAAATTTAATACTATCTGGAAAAAATATTAAAAGAAAAAATATAATTTCATAGTTTTCAACTAATATATTTTGAGAATTAAAAGTAGAAAAAAATAATTTAAAAGATTGAAGGAAATGAAGCATGTAAGAAATGTGTATTGCAAATCATATTAAAACAAACTATTTATTATATAGCAGATCAATATATCTTTAAAAGAATATAAATCAAAATAGTTAACAGTCATATACACAAGTTTCCCCCAAAAATTTTATCCATTAATTTTTTGCTTGTGAAGTATTATAATACATATGTACACACAGTAGGTCTTCATTTTTTATGGATTAGTTGTAGAGAAATGGTGTAAAAATAAAATTCATAACATAGGCAAACCAATCATGAAACTAAGGTTAATAATATATAGTTGGTACTAAAACAATAAAATTGTGATATTATTATTATATAATATTTTATTTTCATAATGTATTATATCAATAACTTACATTATTATATAGATTAAGGTACAAAAATTAAAGTTTTATCTAAAAAATAATAAAGCTATTAGTTAAGTAATTACAAAACTAATATTAATTTTTTTTGTTTACATTCAGTTGAAAAAGTGAAAGATAGTTGAGTGATGCTCACCTGTTTTCCCAAAGCAATTATATGAAATAGAGTAAATAGCTGAAGGGAGCTTGAAAGTCTGTGTTCAAATTCCCTATATTATATCTAAACTTATACTTGTAATTGAATATTATAAATTTTAAATTTAAAAGCACATTTACAAAGTAAAATTAAATTAAAAATGTTTTTTTAAGAATAAAATTATGAACTAACTAGTAATGAAGATTTGGCAATATCTTTAGAATTTTTATAAATTTAAATAGCTGTCTTTATCACTGTATATATTACTAAGCAATTACATAATATTTAAAAACCAAAACATTCCACCATTATAATTGATAATAAAAATTTGTTTAGAATATAACTGGATTAACTTTCAATGTAACCTTGTTATTAGTTGATTATTTTTTACGGTAAGTCCTATTGGAAATCTTGATTGTGGTATTATATTTTTAAATTGCAGATGACATAAGCATTTCATTTTTCTTAATAATTTCCATTTTCACATTTAAGCTATAAATATAGCATTTTAATTAAAATTTCATGTATACTGTAACTACAAGAAATGACTCATGAGTATTATATACAAATATTTAATATGTCAATCCATTTTATTTTTAATCATTGTTACTTTTTTTTAAGTTTGTACATTGTGAAATAATTTCATTTTGAGTGTTTTCAATTGAGATGTTTCTGATCATAAAGTAATGACAATTTTTAATATGTTTTATAATTATCCAACTAAGATCTTGCGCAACTAGATGCAATGCAGATGATATGAATAAAGTCGCTTGTATATACATATAATGCATACATATGTAAATAAACTATTGCTTTGAAAATAAGCACATTTTCTACATAAATATAATTTATTTTTACATTTTAAGCATATTATTGCAAAAAAAGAAAGAGGAAAAAACATAAATGCTTGTCAAAAATACCCACTTACATAGTAATTTTGTGCATGTCAAAGTACTTGTTATAAATACAAATTATTAATTGCCATTATTATTAGGTGCCCACAAACTGACATCAACTTTTAGCAATTATATAAATAGCATTTGTCAAGTACATCTATCATTTGTATGGTTTCAAAGTTTTGATAGCCCATTTATTATTGTAATTATTAATAATTAAATTTTTCTTTAACCATCACTTTTTTTTCAAAAGCATAATATTTTAGTAAATTATATTATGTCATTATATAATCAAAAAATAATAATTTTAGCCTGGGTGTGCTTTAAATTACATTTTAGTTTTACCTATACAATTATATCCTTGTATATTTTTTTGTTTTTGATAGCCTAAATTTTTTTAAGAGTATCACCAATCATGAAATATAAAAACTTTATCTAACAGCCTTTATCAGTTTAGACTGTGATAGGGTCTGTATTGAAAATTTATGTTTTTGTATTAAAACACAATTTGCTGTTTGGAGCTCAAATGTCACAGGATCTCATAACTGTTTAAGCATATTATTTCATAGTGTTCATTTTATGCATAAAGAAACATTTTTTTTATCATCTTTAATTACTTTTGGAGTATAAATTTTAGCTTGTTCATTTATTTTTTATCATAAATGAAAAAAAATTAAAATGAAGACCTTACTTTAATTTTTAAAAGTATTAAAATTAACCCATAGTAATGTAAATTTGCACAGGAGATAGTTTTTAATTAAAAAATAGTAGAAAAGTAGCATAATTAAAGTTTATTTAATATTTTGTGAAACTATGCTATTAATAAATCAGATAGTTTTTATCATTTATTTTAGTAAATATATAAATCAAAATATGGAAGTGTTTCTTATTGAGTTTATTATAAATTTTAATACCAACTTCTGAATTATAAATGACAAAATTCTCACAAGACAAGTTTTAAAAAAATCTCTTGTTTGCTATGGCAAGCTTTTAAACATTGTTAAATATAAATCAGAATAGATTAGAATATTATTTTATATAAAGTAGATTTTTTTGTTTTATGAAGATTTAAATATGAATTATTATTATTATAAACATTAGAAATACTCATAGATATACTCTGGACATGTAGTATTTATATTACATTATTGGTAATGTAAATGTGGCATAGGAAGTTTATAATGTAAGTTACATTTTAATTAAGATTTTATTTGTGTAGATATTTATTAGTTTGTATATGGGATAGTAGATTACATATTATGATTGAATGAGTTAGTTCTCTTGGTGTTCATGCATTGTATGCTCACTGTTGATGATGGATTTGTTTGTTTATTCCAATGTTGTAAGTAATTAAGTCTCATGATTACCTCAAAATTTCAATTTTTCTTCAGAAAATTATAAATAACATTATGACAAAAAGTATTACCATATAAATTATTCATATAGTATATGAACACAGATGGGCTGCTCATCAAAATGCATCATCAAATGTGATGAGCTTATTGTCTGTACCTCTGAGTTTAAGATCAAAAAATATCAAAATGCATCAGCAAATGTGGTGAGCTTATTGTTTGTACCTCTGAGTTTAAGATCAAAAAATACCATGGTCTGTCTTATCAGTTGACTAATAGCTCCTAACTGAAATGGCAGTTGAGTTTTGTTGAAGGTAGAATAAATGTGTGTGTAAATAAAGTTTTTTTTCTAATAAATGTTTACAATCATGACAGAAAAATCTAAATCATGATCTTTATTACCAGGATGCTGTAAAGTCTTAGCCAAAGTAGCAGTTGAAAGATGAAGGCAGTATGTGATAAGAACATCATTATTGCAGACCCAGATAGTTATTTGATGGCATTTTCTTTAGATATTTACACCCACAGATGAAGGAATTTTGAAGGAATTGAAAGAACTGTCTAATATTAAATGGAACATTATTGAACTTTATGAAGTTAAAAGGGGAAAAGACAATTAAATTAAAAAGTATAGATGCACTGTATTACAAAGGCAAAAATATTGGAGGCACAGATGGAATAGGATTCATTATAAATAAAAAGTGGAAGAATGACAGTATAGAGATTGATGATGTATCAGACACTCCTATGGCTTTCTAGTAATGCATGTTGCTATTTCTGTGATTTTTGAATTGATATTTTTCATGGCAATAAGAACTGGATCTCTACTGTACTTAAATCTCTGGATGTCTGAATGATTCTGAACAAATCTGTTGTGAATCTGCTTACAAACTTAAGTGAATCTGAGTACAAAACTTAAACTAACTAGATAACAATAGCTGAGTTTCACTTTTATACTTCAATTCTCCCATTGTTTATTTCCTTATCATAGTTCCAATTTCTTTTTATAATTTAAAACTAGTTTAATTTTATATTTCTGTTTAATCTAATCACTTTCTGAGATTAATCTACTATCTTATCACTTTTACCAATGAGATCATTTACATGGTTTTTTTAATTAGTTCAACTATCAGTTTTACTTTTTTTTATCAGCTAGGAATCTTTTAAACTTAATTGCATTCCAAAAGTTTTCTTTTGCTTATTAATGTTTATTCTGATTTTTTACATTTACTTAGTTTAGACATTTATTATTTTAATTTATTTCAGTTTATAAAAAGGATCGAGTAGGTTATAATTTTTGTTTTTTCATTTTAGATTTTTTACTAAGATTTTATTTTCCCACCCTACTCTTAATAAATAGCTTTATTCTAAAGAATGATGCATTTTTATTTTTATTTTATTTTTGCAAATCTATCTCTCTTTTTTAATAAATTTGATCCTATATTTTTTTTAAATTATAATCTATGTAATGCAGATATATAAGTGTGTTTTTAGAACATATATTTTATTCACATTACAGTATTCAAAAGTTTAATTTAATTTTCTTTTTGAGGACTAAACATAATTAGAGACTTAAAATATGTACTTTTTACACATATACATATGTAGTCTTCAAGAGTGAATAGAATTTATGGTAAAATAGAACTTTTTTAGAATAATTATTATTAAAAATAATTCTATCCATAGTTAAAATAACAACAACAAAAAATAAATACAACACATTAATCTTAAAACATTCTAACTATTCTACTTTGCTTAAAAAAATTGATTTTTTTACCTGATTCTCATTATGTAAATTAATTTCTCCTAAAAACACGATAAAATTTTAAAAAATAAAAAATATTTTATATTTATTATTAAAAACCTCTTTCAAAATAATGAAAATAATCTTAAAACAAAAATATTATTTTTAAAAGTAACAATTTTTTTTTCTAATTTACAAATATAATTTAAATAGGCATTGACATTTAGTGCAAATGGATTTCTGTACTATAGTTTTTTTATATCCACTGATAATGCCTTAAATTTAGTGACAAAAATGAAAGTAAAATATAGATTTATTATTATTTTTGTGCAGCTATTCAATAAAAAATTACAAAGAAAATATTGGTACATTGTCTATTTATATCCTATAACACAAATATCTTCAGAATATTTTCCACAGCATTATACACAAATATGCAGAGTCTAATTATGAAGAATTAATAAATACTATTTACAAAAGCCATTAATGAACAGATATTTACATTACTAATTAAAATAGATCAAATATTTTTATATAAAAAAAGATTATATAAAAATATATTTCTGTGTTTAATATTTATTATTTTAAAAACAAAACATCATATAACTTTGAAGTAGTCTAATTAGAATTAATTTTGAGTGTTTATTAGGTTTAGATTTGAAAATATCTTTAAATATAAAAAGGTAAATCAGTTCTCAAATATATGATTATGTTTTTATTAGTGTTAAAGAGCTGTATCATATTAAAATGCTTTTGTGGTACTTGTGTATAATTCAACTGATGACGTATTACCCTGAAGGCATATCACTCTAATCTTGTGATTTTTAAGATAACGTCTCCAAGTGATCTGCGGACACATGTAATCGCTAAAATGTGTCCGCAGATCACGTGAACACGGTACGTTAAAAATCACAAGATTAGAGTGATATGCCTTCAGGGTAATACATCATCGGTTGAATTATCCAGGTCACATGCTAAAAAATATTCAAAAATGAAAAATATCTGACGCAGGTCCGGCAAATACTAAAAAAAAAAAAAAATGTACATGCATGCGTCAAAATATTATTCTCAATTTTAAAATACAGCAGCGCATAGCACTGGAATTGGCGGGGGGCCTCCAGATGTTTTTGTCGGGCCGCAGGTCTGGCGTACACGTATATCAGACATTGTATTACTCTCATAGCTGTATGATATAATTCAGAAATTAAAAATAAAATTAAAACGTAATTGAATGTAAGTTTGAGAATTGTAGAAATATTAACAAATATTTTTGGTAAATAAGTTTGAGAATTGTAGAAATATTAACAAAAACTTTTTGTAAATTTTAAATAAACACCTAAATAAAAAAGACGCGATCTAATGCAAATCTGGTATTAATGGCGCCGCACTTTTACATGCATTTGGTAATTTTAAAAACGTACTGCATATTGCAAAATTGATTTAAAAAATTATTTCAAATTATTTACACATTAAAAACGTAATGTAGAAATATTAACAAAAAGTTTTTGTAAATTTAAAATAAACAAATAAAACACTTTACCCGAATTAATGCGAATTTGGCATTAATGGCGTCAATGTTATCACATATGCATTTGGTAATGTATATTCCCAAATTTGTTTTAAAAAATTATTGAAAATTATTTACACATTAAACATAATTAAATGTAAATTTGATAATTGTAGAAATATTAACAAATATTTTTTGTAAATAAGTTTGAGAATTGTAGAAATATTAACAAAAACTTTTTGTAAATTTTAAATAAACACCTAAATAAAAAAGACGCGATCTAATGCAAATCTGGTATTAATGGCATCCAGAAAATGCCGCACTTTTATATGCATTTGGTAATTTTTAAAACGTACTGCATATTGCACAAAATTGATTTAAAAAATTATTTCAAATTATTTACACATTAAAAACATAATGTAGAAATATTAACAAAAAGTTTTTGTAAATTTAAAATAAATAAAACACTTTACCCGAATTAATGCGAATCTGGCATTAATGGCATCCTTGTTATCACATTTGGTAATGTATATTCCAAATTTGTTTTAAAAAATTATTGAAAATTATTTACACATTAAACGTAAGTTTCAGAATTGTAGAAATATTAACTAAAAATTTTTGTAAATTTAAAATAAACAGATAAATAAAAAACACGGAGAATAAATTATTTACACATTAAACGTAAGTTTCAGAATTGTAGAAATATTAACTAAAAATTTTTGTAAATTTAAAATAAACAGGTAAATAAAAAACACGGAGAATAAATTATTTACACATTAAACATAAGTTTCAGAATTGTAGAAATATTAACTAAAACTTTTTGTAAATTTAAAATAAACAGATAAATAAAAAACACTTTACCGGAGAATAAATTATTTACACATTAAACGTAAGTTTCAGAATTGTAGAAATATTAACTAAAAATTTTTGTAAATTTAAAATAAACAGATAAATAAAAAACACTTTACCGGAGAATAATTCAATGTAAGTTTGATAATTGTACAAATATTAACAAAATTTTTTTGTAAATTTAAAATAAACAGATAAATAAAACACTTTACCCAAATTAACAGCTCAAAAAAGTAACTGTGATGCCGTGGATAGCAAAATCGCAATAGACAGAAAAATCAAAAAATTTCCCAAACCTCTCTACGAATTTTAAATCTCGCGGGTGAAAAAAAAAAAAATTGACTCTGATGGATTAATCACGCCAGTCACTTGGTTACCATGACAACGTTGTCATGCAACAAACGTCGATGTCTACCGGAAGGGAATTTGGTAAGTCAAAAACGTCATCGGTTGAATTATACACAAGTACCGCTTTTGTTTTATAGTAATAGTCATTTACTGATCAAATATTTGATAGCTAACTTGTTTTTCTGATTACTAAAATAATTCTTAACTTGTATGGAAAACTTTTAGATATCTAAACATATCCTAAATAAATTTTAATCATGAAGTAGGAACTGAAGGGAAAATATAAATAATTACTGTATCATAAAGCTTTTGAACAGTTTCTGATAAGCAACTTACTACTTAAAATCACTTGCTACTGCATTTTCAGTTAAAAAAAACCACGCTTTAATTGACTAAAACTCTTGTGCTCAGCCTATCACTGTCATGCTTAAAAGTCATATGATCATCTGCCAACTAATCTTGCAACTATCATTTTTATTTTTTATGTATTATTATGTTTCAGATATCGATACTAAAGATGATGAATATTTTCTTTGTGAGATTATACTTTTCAATAATTCTATTTTGTTCTGGTGAATATTTGAGGATTTGTTAGTGAAGTCATTAAATTATTTTTTAAAGTATTTATTACAAATTTAAACCTTGATTTTATGTGAAATTTGCTTTTGATGTAAGTTTCTTGAATTCTTTCAAGAGTTAACTTTTAAAAAAAAAAAACAAAAAACAAATTTTCTTTAGTTTTTTAACCATTTATGCTTGTAAGGGAAAAAATCTCACTATGCAATAGTATTACATATTTACTTACTATTCTTATGACCTGGAGTCTAAATCTGTGCCAAAATTCTTTTTGAAGACATAAGACATTAAGTAACTGGCCCATAGCCAACATATTTAACTATCCAAAATTGGTCAGTAAATTGGTATCTAGCTATTTTAGGATTAAATAATGATATAAAACTGCTCAAATCTTCCCTCATCTGGCAATTAGCAAGTTTGATAATTATTGCTTTATTCTTTACTATTTCTCTATTAAAAAAAGTCGCTGGGGAAGCCTTTGTTTCTGTAATGAGCTATTTATTATAAAGACTGATTTGTTTATTTATTTATTTATATGTGGGGGAATATTAACAATTTTAATAATATTTTATCAGATGTACTTCTACATTTATATATATATTAGTTTTAGAACAAAATAATACAGTGACTTTTAATCTTTATCTAATTTGAATTTAGCATCTCAAATCACATTATATTATTCTATTGGATCATTCATATATGCATGGATAATAAACTTATATCAGACAATAAAACCAGAACTGATCCCAGATGTATTTCTGCTTGCTTCTAATTGAGAAAAACCAATAATCTGTAGCTTGTTTGGAGGTCAGTTTTTGGAATATAACTTAGTATTTCACTGATTATTAATATGGATGATAAATTGTGAATAATGCCATCACAAAATTGAAATAAAAATATATCATTTTGAAAAGTATATTTTATTATAATTATCATTAATAGTGAATTATTTAAGAATTAAACTATATTATTAGCATTATAATAGTTATTTTTATTTGGTATAATTTATTTTAAAATCACAGTATTTCTATATAAACAACATAATACTTTTTTTTACCATCATTTCAAATAATTCAAACTATTTTAAATAGTAAAACTTTTATAACTTCTTTATTTGTTATTTGAAAAGAAGCTGATTTATCTCATTTTAATCCAGATATTATATTTTTTTACAACTATTTGATATGCAATAACTGCATTAAGAATGTAAGATGATATCAACAATGATTTGTTTATCTACTATTTATAGATAACATTATTTGTCTAATGTTTATACTTTTAGATTTAATGACAAAAATTTAATAAACTAGTTTATGATATTATCTGATATTATATTAGTCAATAACCTTTATCAAATTTTACTTAGATATATTGTAACTTTTTATATTTAAATGCATGCATGGCTACAATATCTTATCGAAAGTTCTATTATTTGATATTATAGCAAGCAACTTATTTCTGTAGAAGTTCTTTTGCTACTAATGTCAGCACAATATAAATTGTTGATTATTTTTTTATTTTATTATTTTTGGTTTTTAGTTATCATCAATTCATTTCTGATCATAAATCAACAGTTACTTGAAAATTAGGATCTGCATTTTTATTAAATTTATCTATTAGTCCTTTGATGTAAGAGCTTATTAGATTTATAATAAAAGTGTATAGCACACTGTATTATAAAAGAAAAACATTTTTTTAATTTTGGAATGAATGCTAATTACTCCATGCTTTTATAAAATAACATATTCTTTTATTTATAGGGAATGAATATTTATAATTTTACAATGATACATGAACACAATATTATTAAAGATATGCTCACTGTAAAAGAATTGGAAATATACAATTAATATTTATTTAATATCTAAAAGAAAAACAGAAGCACTACTTTTATTGAAAAAATAACTTTACCTTAATTAATTATTAGCATTAGAATATATTCATAAACTATGCATGAGTAGAGTATATATAAACAAAAACATATATTCATAAACTATATATAAATAGAGTATATGTAAACAAAAACATAGTGGTATAAATTAATTATAAATATAATTATGAACTTAGCACTCATAGATGTATAGCATTTGTTTATTTAATTAAGAAAAATTGTACTATACTACAAAAAATTTTTTTTAGTTTCTATAGTTAGTGGAACAATGATCTTCTTACCAAGTCACAAATAATTTGGAATCTTTATCCTCTCTAAAAATAATTACATATCAAATTTACTGATCACTATTTGATAGCTTGTTAAACTTGTTATAAGACATCAATTAGACATAAAAATCTCAAGTCTATTTGCAAGATGAAAAAATTTCTAAGTTCATTCTAATTGCATTCAAATCATGGCACAATAGGAGGATACACAAATCACTATGTCATGCAGTTCATGTATGATAGAGTCATATACCAATTAATTCAAAATTTATTTTACTTCATTACATATTAATCTTAAATGAAATTCATGCATTTTATTGCTGTACATGTTATTCTTAATCAGCACCTTTATGTTGCAATAGAAAAATCTATTGTAAATAATTTAAATAGGTTCATATGTTTAATAAAGATATTAAAAAAATCTTTTCAAAAGTTTATTATAATATATAATTTTAATTTCACTTTGTTGTTTATTTATAACTTTGTATATGTATGGTAATATGCTTAATGAAGTGTAATACACGAATGGAAAAAAAATAATACAATTTACCAGGCTTCTACTAATATACATATGCAAAGTTGTGTGTGTGTGTGTGTGTGTAACATATCTAATGCTAAATTAAAGCATTAAAACATAACTAATTTTATTAATCTTTGAAGATATATTTTACAGTAAGCAAATTTTTAGCCATATGTGATCACAATATTTTCACTTCATAATTATGGCACATTAATATTTTTTGAATTTTGTGTATAGTCTTTCTATATAACTAATGTTCAAAATTCTAGTATTCAATAATTTCAATATTGTTATATCCTGATCTATCGCATTTTAAAGCACAATGAACAATATCTTCACGATCTTATCATTTCTTTTCTCACAAATTATTTTGATCTTCTGAGATTTAAATGCTTATCTAGTCTTCATCTCATTTTTCAAAAATATGGGTGTATATTGTGAACCTTGTTGTGGTTCTATTATAGAAGTCTTTCCATAATCTAAATTAATCCTAGTCTCCCCAATGTCTTTGAAAACATAATTCTTTTCTGAAACCCTTGATAGAGCAAACAATATATTATTGGTAGGTCATCTTTAGTGTTGTCAAGTGATATCTTAAAAATATTTTGATTTTAATGTCATTTTGGCGTATTTTTGATTAATATATTATGTTCATATTGTATGCATCTAATGTTGTGAAATATTGACATAATTAGTCACTTAGAATGTCATGTAACATTTTAGCATCTGAAGTGAATTTTTAGCTTTTGATCTAAACATTTTTAATTCTTGAATTCATCACTCTACTTTTTAACTTGACAAAAAATGGTATTATTATATTGGCAATAGTTTATCATCACTTATTTGATATTTTTTTTTATTTTTTTTATTTTTTGTAATATTTATCTTTTGCATTAATAAGTTAAAATAATATTGTCTGCTATAATTTTTAAAAATAAATTTTTATTAAGGAATACATACATTGTTTTAAATATAAATATTACACAAATTTACTTTATAAGTGTTATCTTTTTTAGCAAACACTCATAAAGTCATCATTCAATAAATTCATAAATGAATATAATCATTTTTGTTACGTTAGAAATTATATTTTATTTAGCTTTAGATATATATTTTAATTTTCATAAAGTTCAAATATATATATATATTAAAATCAGTCAACATTTAGACAATCCCAATATCAATCAACAATCTCAAACTGCCTTGTCAAGGCAGCTTTATTTTAATAATAACGATGGAATCCCATCTTTATTTATGGTCCAATATATTTATATAGACATTAAAGATGGCAATTTATCCACAAAGAGTGACATTATTGATACAACAAAGCTTAAATAAACATCCCTAAACAGGTAAATATAACTTGTCCAGACTAATAAATAGTCAGTTATAATTTTCAAATTACACCCAATATAATACTTAAACAAGTATGATAATGCTTAAGGATAAATGGATTTATAAGTAATCATTAAAAATCAATCAACACTTAGACAATCTCAATATCAATAACAATAATTTTCACTATATTAACATATAATTAAATAAATAACTATAATTAGCTTAGAGCATGGATGCTAGTCTTTATAGTTAAAATTAAAGGCAAAATTAACTGTAAATGCTATTCACAATAGCAGTCAAGCTGTAAACTAGATATAGTTGTTATTTATTTATTTACTTATATGTTTGGGTGTATTGAAAATTGCTGATATAATTGCAGTGTTTGGTTTTATTTTTTATTAACTATAAATGAAAATTTATGCTTAATGATCTAGATAAATTTTTTATCTATGATGTATCTATGATCACAAACATTTAATACTGGAAAAACAAGCTGAAACCATAACCATCTAATCTATTTTAAACTAAAATATAGTTATATCATAGCTAAAAATGTATCCACAATAATATATGAAATCTTCTATTTATAATTAGTATTTGTATCTATTAGTAAATTTATCTCTTATCTTAAAGTAGCTCAAGCCAATTCAATTATTGTTTGCAAAATCATGTAGTTTTAGATTATCTTCAAGTTTTGATTGACACAGTTTTGGTTGCATCATAATTGAAAAACGTATCTAAAATATATAGATATTTCCATTTATATTCAATGTTTACTTCTTTAAGTCCACAACATATTATGTACAGTTGAACTTTTAATCTGGATCTCAAGAGATTGTAAACAACTTAGAGATCACATTTGAGATAGGTGAATAAATAAAAGCATTTGTTGGTGTAATATGGAGATTGGAGA